>CALZFC010000217.1:0-114345 GCA_945643635.1 Allodiplogaster sudhausi | reverse complement strand
AAAAGTTTGCCCGACTTTATGTATTCAGCCGATGGTTCTTGAATTCTGATTTATTCTAGCACAGTGGGCTCCTGCCGGCTTGATTCTAGTAGTAGGGACCAGAAATGTATTATACTCGTATTCTCCACAAAATTCAGTAACTTTACCCCATAACCCATGTCGATTTGAAAAAGTTTGCCCGACTTTATGTATTCAGCCGATGGTTCTTGAAATTCTGATTTATTCTAGCACAGTGGCTCCTGCCGGCTTGATTCTAGTAGTAGGGACCAGAAATGTATTATACTCGTATTCTCCACAAAATTTCAGTAACTTTACCCATAACCATGTCGATTTGAAAAAGTTTGCCCGACTTTATGTATTCAGCCGATGGTTCTTGAAATTCTGATTTATTCTAGCACAGTGGCTCCTGCCGGCTTGATTCTAGTAGTAGGAACCAGAAATGTATTATACTCGTATTCTCCACAAAATTTCAGTAACTTTACCCCATAACCCATGTCGATTTGAAAAAGTTTGCCCGACTTTATGTATTCAGCCGATGGTTCTTGAAATTCTGATTTATTCTAGCACAGTGGCTCCTGCCGGCTTGATTCTAGTAGTAGGGCCAGAAATGTATTATACTCGTATTCTCCACAAAATTTCAGTAACTTTACCCCATAACCCATGTCGATTTGAAAAAGTTTGCCCGACTTTATGTATTCAGCCGATGGTTCTTGAAATTCTGATTTATTCTAGCACAGTGGGCTCCTGCCGGCTTGATTCTAGTAGTAGGGACCAGAAATTTATTATACTCGTATTCTCCACAAAATTTCAGTAACTTTACCCAAACAACCATGTCGATTTGAAAAAGTTTGCCCGACTTTATGTATTCAGCCGATGGTTCTTGAAATTCTGATTTATTCTAGCACAGTGGGCTCCTGCCGGCTTGATTCTAGTAGTAGGGACCAGAAATGTATTATACTCGTATTCTCCACAAAATTTCAGTAACTTTACCCCATAACCCATGTCGATTTGAAAAAGTTTGCCCGACTTTATGTATTCAGCCGATGGTTCTTGAAATTCTGATTTATTCTAGCACAGTGGCTCCTGCCGGCTTGATTCTAGTAGTAGGGACCAGAAATTATTATACTCGTATTCTCCACAAAATTTCAGTAACTTTACCCCATAACCCATGTCGATTTGAAAAAGTTTGCCCGACTTTATGTATTCAGCCGATGGTTCTTGAAATTCTGATTTATTCTAGCACAGTGGGCTCCTGCCGGCTTGATTCTAGTAGTAGGGACCAGAAATTTATTATACTCGTATTCTCCAAAAATTTCAGTAACTTTACCCCATAACCCATGTCGATTTGAAAAAGTTTGCCCGACTTTATGTATTCAGCCGATGGTTCTTGAAATTCTGATTTATTCTAGCACAGTGGGCTCCTGCCGGCTTGATTCTAGTAGTAGGGACCAGAAATGTATTATACTCGTATTCTCCCAAAATTTCAGTAACTTTACCCCATAACCCATGTCGATTTGAAAAAGTTTGCCCGACTTTATGTATTCAGCCGATGGTTCTTGAAATTCTGATTTATTCTAGCACAGTGGGCTCCTGCCGGCTTGATTCTAGTAGTAGGGACCAGAAATTTATTATACTCGTATTCTCCACAAATTTCAGTAACTTTACCCCATAACCCATGTCGATTTGAAAAAGTTTGCCCGACTTTATGTATTCAGCCGATGGTTCTTGAAATTCTGATTTATTCTAGCACAGTGGGCTCCTGCCGGCTTGATTCTAGTAGTAGGGACCAGAAATGTATTATACTCGTATTCTCCACAAAATTTCAGTAACTTTACCAGATACCACCCATGTCGATTTGAAAAAGTTTGCCCGACTTTATGTATTCAGCCGATGGTTCTTGAAATTCTGATTTATTCTAGCACAGTGGGCTCCTGCCGGCTTGATTCTAGTAGTAGGGACCAGAATTATTATACTCGTATTCTCCACAAAATTTCAGTAACTTTACCCCATAACCCATGTCGATTTGAAAAAGTTTGCCCGACTTTATGTATTCAGCCGATGGTTCTTGAAATTCTGATTTATTCTAGCACAGTGGGCTCCTGCCGCTTGATTCTAGTAGTAGGGACCAGAAATTTATTATACTCGTATTCTCCACAAATTTCAGTAACTTTACCCCATAACCCATGTCGATTTGAAAAAGTTTGCCCGACTTTATGTATTCAGCCGATGGTTCTTGAAATTCTGATTTATTCTAGCACAGTGGGCTCCTGCCGGCTTGATTCTAGTAGTAGGGACCAGAAATGTATTATACTCGTATTCTCCACAAAATTTCAGTAACTTTACCCCATAACCCATGTCGATTTGAAAAGTTTGCCCGACTTTATGTATTCAGCCGATGGTTCTTGAAATTCTGATTTATTCTAGCACAGTGGGCTCCTGCCGGCTTGATTCTAGTAGTAGGGACCAGAAATGTATTATACTCGTATTCTCCAAAAATTTCAGTAACTTTACCCCATAACCCATGTCGATTTGAAAAAGTTTGCCCGACTTTATGTATTCAGCCGATGGTTCTTGAAATTCTGATTTATTCTAGCACAGTGGGCTCTGCCGGCTTGATTCTAGTAGTAGGGACCAGAAATGTATTATACTCGTATTCTCCACAAAATTTCAGTAACTTTACCCCACAATCCATGTCGATTTGAAAAAGTTTGCCCGACTTTATGTATTCAGCCGATGGTTCTTGAAATTCTGATTTATTCTAGCACAATGGGCTCCTACCGGCTTGATTCTAGTAGTAGGAACCAGAAATGTATTATACTCGTATTCTCCACAAAATTTCAGTAACTTTACCCCATAACCATGTCGATTTGAAAAAGTTTGCCCGACTTTATGTATTCAGCCGATGGTTCTTGAAATTCTGATTTATTCTAGCACAGTGGGCTCCTGCCGGCTTGATTCTAGTAGTAGGGACCAGAAATGTATTATACTCGTATTCTCCACAAAATTTCAGTAACTTTACCCCATAACCCATGTCGATTTGAAAAAGTTTGCCCGACTTTATGTATTCAGCCGATGGTTCTTGAAATTCTGATTTATTCTAGCACAGTGGGCTCCTGCCGGCTTGATTCTAGTAGTAGGGACCAGAATTGTATTATACTCGTATTCTCCACAAAATTTCAGTAACTTTACCCATAACCCATGTCGATTTGAAAAAGTTTGCCCGACTTTATGTATTCAGCCGATGGTTCTTGAAATTCTGATTTATTCTAGCACAGTGGGCTCCTGCCGGCTTGATTCTAGTAGTAGGGACCAGAAATGTATTATACTCGTATTCTCCACAAAATTTCAGTAACTTTACCCCATAACCCATGTCGATTTGAAAAAGTTTGCCCGACTTTATGTATTCAGCCGATGGTTCTTGAAATTCTGATTTATTCTAGCACAGTGGGCTCCTGCCGGCTTGATTCTAGTAGTAGGGACCAGAAATGTATTATACTCGTATTCTCCAAAAATTTCAGTAACTTTACCCCATAACCCATGTCGATTTGAAAAAGTTTGCCCGACTTTATGTATTCAGCCGATGGTTCTTGAAATTCTGATTTATTCTAGCACAGTGGGCTCCTGCCGGCTTGATTCTAGTAGTAGGGACCAGAAATGTATTATACTCGTATTCTCCACAAATTTCAGTAACTTTACCCATAACCCATGTCGATTTGAAAAAGTTTGCCCGACTTTATGTATTCAGCCGATGGTTCTTGAAATTCTGATTTATTCTAGCACAGTGGGCTCCTGCCGGCTTGATTCTAGTAGTAGGGACCAGAAATGTATTATACTCGTATTCTCCCAAAAATTTCAGTAACTTTACCCATAACCCATGTCGATTTGAAAAAGTTTGCCCGACTTTATGTATTCAGCCGATGGTTCTTGAAATTCTGATTTATTCTAGCACAGTGGGCTCCTGCCGCTTGATTCTAGTAGTAGGGACCAGAAATGTATTATACTCGTATTCTCCACAAAATTTCAGTAACTTTACCCATAATCCATGTCGATTTGAAAAAGTTTGCCCGACTTTATGTATTCCGATGGTTCTTGAAATTCTGATTTATTCTAGCACATGGGCTCGTACCGGCTTGATTCTAGTAGTAGGAACCAGAAATGTATTATACTCGTATTCTCCACAAAATTTCAGTAACTTTACCCATACCCATGTCGATTTGAAAAAGTTTGCCCGACTTTATGTATTCAGCCGATGGTTCTTGAAATTCTGATTTATTCTAGCACAGTGGGCTCCTGCCGGCTTGATTCTAGTAGTAGGGACCAGAAATTATTATACTCGTATTCTCCACAAAATTTCAGTAACTTTACCCATAACCTATGTCGATTTGAAAAAGTTTGCCCGACTTTATGTATTCAGCCGATGGTTCTTGAAATTCTGATTTATTCTAGCACAGTGGGCTCCTGCCGGCTTGATTCTAGTAGTAGGGACCAGAAATTTATTATACTCGTATTCTCCACAAAATTTCAGTAACTTTACCCCATAATCCATGTCGATTTGAAAAAGTTTGCCCGACTTTATGTATTCAGCCGATGGTTCTTGAAATTCTGATTTATTCTAGCACAGTGGGCTCCTGCCGGCTTGATTCTAGTAGTAGGGACCAGAAATGTATTATACTCGTATTCTCCACAAAATTTCAGTAACTTTACCCATAACCCATGTCGATTTGAAAAGTTTTTGCCCGACTTTATGTATTCAGCCGATGGTTCTTGAAATTCTGATTTATTCTAGCACAGTGGGCTCCTGCCGGCTTGATTCTAGTAGTAGGGACCAGAATTATTATACTCGTATTCTCCACAAAATTTCAGTAACTTTACCCATAACCCATGTCGATTTGAAAAAGTTTGCCCGACTTTATGTATTCAGCCGATGGTTCTTGAAATTCTGATTTATTCTAGCACAGTGGGCTCCTGCCGGCTTGATTCTAGTAGTAGGGACCAGAAATGTATTATACTCGTATTCTCCAAAAATTTCAGTAACTTTACCCCATAACCCATGTCGATTTGAAAAAGTTTGCCCGACTTTATGTATTCAGCCGATGGTTCTTGAAATTCTGATTTATTCTAGCACAGTGGGCTCCTGCCGGCTTGATTCTAGTAGTAGGGACCAGAAATTTATTATACTCGTATTCTCCAAAATTTCAGTAACTTTACCCCATAACCCATGTCGATTTGAAAAAGTTTGCCCGACTTTATGTATTCAGCCGATGGTTCTTGAAATTCTGATTTATTCTAGCACAGTGGGCTCCTGCCGGCTTGATTCTAGTAGTAGGGACCAGAAATGTATTATACTCGTATTCTCCACAAAATTTCAGTAACTTTACCCATAACCCATGTCGATTTGAAAAAGTTTGCCCGACTTTATGTATTCAGCCGATGGTTCTTGAAATTCTGATTTATTCTAGCACAGTGGGCTCCTGCCGGCTTGATTCTAGTAGTAGGGACCAGAAATTTATTATACTCGTATTCTCCACAAAATTTCAGTAACTTTACCAGATAACCATGTCGATTTGAAAAAGTTTGCCCGACTTTATGTATTCAGCCGATGGTTCTTGAAATTCTGATTTATTCTAGCACAGTGGGCTCCTACCGGCTTGATTCTAGTAGTAGGGACCAGAAATGTATTATACTCGTATTCTCCACAAAATTTCAGTAACTTTACCCCATAACCATGTCGATTTGAAAAAGTTTGCCCGACTTTATGTATTCAGCCGATGGTTCTTGAAATTCTGATTTATTCTAGCACAGTGGGCTCCTGCCGGCTTGATTCTAGTAGTAGGGACCAGAAATTTATTATACTCGTATTCTCCACAAAATTTCAGTAACTTTACCCCATAACCATGTCGATTTGAAAAAGTTTGCCCGACTTTATGTATTCAGCCGATGGTTCTTGAAATTCTGATTTATTCTAGCACAGTGGGCTCCTGCCGGCTTGATTCTAGTAGTAGGGACCAGAATGTATTATACTCGTATTCTCCAAAAATTTCAGTAACTTTACCCCATAACCCATGTCGATTTGAAAAAGTTTGCCCGACTTTATGTATTCAGCCGATGGTTCTTGAAATTCTGATTTATTCTAGCACAGTGGGCTCCTGCCGGCTTGATTCTAGTAGTAGGGACCAGAAATGTATTATACTCGTATTCTCCACAAAATTTCAGTAACTTTACCCCATAACCCATGTCGATTTGAAAAAGTTTGCCCGACTTTATGTATTCAGCCGATGGTTCTTGAAATTCTGATTTATTCTAGCACAGTGGGCTCCTGCCGGCTTGATTCTAGTAGTAGGAACCAGAAATGTATTATACTCGTATTCTCCACAAAATTTCAGTAACTTTACCCCATAACCATGTCGATTTGAAAAAGTTTGCCCGACTTTATGTATTCAGCCGATGGTTCTTGAAATTCTGATTTATTCTAGCACAGTGGGCTCCTGCCGGCTTGATTCTAGTAGTAGGGACCAGAAATTTATTATACTCGTATTCTCCACAAAATTTCAGTAACTTTACCCAGACAACCCATGTCGATTTGAAAAAGTTTGCCCGACTTTATGTATTCAGCCGATGGTTCTTGAAATTCTGATTTATTCTAGCACAATGGGCTCGTACCGGCTTGATTCTAGTAGTAGGACCAGAAATGTATTATACTCGTATTCTCCACAAAATTTCAGTAACTTTACCCCATAACCCATGTCGATTTGAAAAAGTTTGCCCGACTTTATGTATTCAGCCGATGGTTCTTGAAATTCTGATTTATTCTAGCACAGTGGGCTCCTGCCGGCTTGATTCTAGTAGTAGGGACCAGAAATGTATTATACTCGTATTCTCCACAAAATTTCAGTAACTTTACCCCATAACCCATGTCGATTTGAAAAAGTTTGCCCGACTTTATGTATTCAGCCGATGGTTCTTGAAATTCTGATTTATTCTAGCACAGTGGGCTCCTGCCGGCTTGATTCTAGTAGTAGGGACCAGAAATTTATTATACTCGTATTCTCCACAAAATTTCAGTAACTTTACCATATAACCCATGTCGATTTGAAAAAGTTTGCCCGACTTTATGTATTCAGCCGATGGTTCTTGAAATTCTGATTTATTCTAGCACAGTGGGCTCCTGCCGGCTTGATTCTAGTAGTAGGGACCAGAAATGTATTATACTCGTATTCTCCACAAAATTTCAGTAACTTTACCCCATACCCATGTCGATTTGAAAAAGTTTGCCCGACTTTATGTATTCAGCCGATGGTTCTTGAAATTCTGATTTATTCTAGCACAGTGGGCTCCTGCCGGCTTGATTCTAGTAGTAGGGACCAGAAATTTATTATACTCGTATTCTCCACAAAATTTCAGTAACTTTACCCCATAACCCATGTCGATTTGAAAAAGTTTGCCCGACTTTATGTATTCAGCCGATGGTTCTTGAAATTCTGATTTATTCTAGCACAGTGGGCTCCTGCCGGCTTGATTCTAGTAGTAGGGACCAGAAATGTATTATACTCGTATTCTCCACAAAATTTCAGTAACTTTACCCCATAACCCATGTCGATTTGAAAAAGTTTGCCCGACTTTATGTATTCAGCCGATGGTTCTTGAAATTCTGATTTATTCTAGCACAGTGGGCTCCTGCCGGCTTGATTCTAGTAGTAGGGACCAGAAATGTATTATACTCGTATTCTCCAAAATTTCAGTAACTTTACCCCATAACCCATGTCGATTTGAAAAAGTTTGCCCGACTTTATGTATTCAGCCGATGGTTCTTGAAATTCTGATTTATTCTAGCACAGTGGGCTCCTGCCGGCTTGATTCTAGTAGTAGGGACCAGAAATGTATTATACTCGTATTCTCCACAAAATTTCAGTAACTTTACCCCATAACCCATGTCGATTTGAAAAAGTTTGCCCGACTTTATGTATTCAGCCGATGGTTCTTGAAATTCTGATTTATTCTAGCACAGTGGGCTCCTGCCGGCTTGATTCTAGTAGTAGGGACCAGAAATGTATTATACTCGTATTCTCCACAAAATTTCAGTAACTTTACCCCATAACCCATGTCGATTTGAAAAAGTTTGCCCGACTTTATGTATTCAGCCGATGGTTCTTGAAATTCTGATTTATTCTAGCACAGTGGGCTCCTGCCGGCTTGATTCTAGTAGTAGGGACCAGAAATGTATTATACTCGTATTCTCCACAAAATTTCAGTAACTTTACCCCATAACCCATGTCGATTTGAAAAAGTTTGCCCGACTTTATGTATTCAGCCGATGGTTCTTGAAATTCTGATTTATTCTAGCACAGTGGGCTCCTGCCGGCTTGATTCTAGTAGTAGGGACCAGAAATTTATTATACTCGTATTCTCCACAAAATTTCAGTAACTTTACCCCATAACCCATGTCGATTTGAAAAAGTTTGCCCGACTTTATGTATTCAGCCGATGGTTCTTGAAATTCTGATTTATTCTAGCACAGTGGGCTCCTGCCGGCTTGATTCTAGTAGTAGGGACCAGAAATGTATTATACTCGTATTCTCCACAAAATTTCAGTAACTTTACCCCATAACCCATGTCGATTTGAAAAAGTTTGCCCGACTTTATGTATTCAGCCGATGGTTCTTGAAATTCTGATTTATTCTAGCACAGTGGGCTCCTGCCGGCTTGATTCTAGTAGTAGGGACCAGAAATGTATTATACTCGTATTCTCCACAAAATTTCAGTAACTTTACCATAACCCATGTCGATTTGAAAAAGTTTGCCCGACTTTATGTATTCAGCCGATGGTTCTTGAAATTCTGATTTATTCTAGCACAGTGGGCTCCTGCCGGCTTGATTCTAGTAGTAGGGACCAGAAATGTATTATACTCGTATTCTCCACAAAATTTCAGTAACTTTACCCCATAACCCATGTCGATTTGAAAAAGTTTGCCCGACTTTATGTATTCAGCCGATGGTTCTTGAAATTCTGATTTATTCTAGCACAGTGGGCTCCTGCCGGCTTGATTCTAGTAGTAGGGACCAGAAATGTATTATACTCGTATTCTCCAAAATTTCAGTAACTTTACCCCATACCCATGTCGATTTGAAAAAGTTTGCCCGACTTTATGTATTCAGCCGATGGTTCTTGAAATTCTGATTTATTCTAGCACAGTGGGCTCCTGCCGGCTTGATTCTAGTAGTAGGGACCAGAAATGTATTATACTCGTATTCTCCACAAAATTTCAGTAACTTTACCCCATAACCCATGTCGATTTGAAAAAGTTTGCCCGACTTTATGTATTCAGCCGATGGTTCTTGAAATTCTGATTTATTCTAGCACAGTGGGCTCCTGCCGGCTTGATTCTAGTAGTAGGGACCAGAAATGTATTATACTCGTATTCTCCAAAAATTTCAGTAACTTTACCCCATAACCCATGTCGATTTGAAAAAGTTTGCCCGACTTTATGTATTCAGCCGATGGTTCTTGAAATTCTGATTTATTCTAGCACAGTGGGCTCCTGCCGGCTTGATTCTAGTAGTAGGGACCAGAAATGTATTATACTCGTATTCTCCAAAAATTTCAGTAACTTTACCCCATAACCCATGTCGATTTGAAAAAGTTTGCCCGACTTTATGTATTCAGCCGATGGTTCTTGAAATTCTGATTTATTCTAGCACAGTGGGCTCCTGCCGGCTTGATTCTAGTAGTAGGGACCAGAAATGTATTATACTCGTATTCTCCACAAAATTTCAGTAACTTTACCCCATAACCCATGTCGATTTGAAAAAGTTTGCCCGACTTTATGTATTCAGCCGATGGTTCTTGAAATTCTGATTTATTCTAGCACAGTGGGCTCCTGCCGGCTTGATTCTAGTAGTAGGGACCAGAAATGTATTATACTCGTATTCTCCACAAAATTTCAGTAACTTTACCCATATAACCCATGTCGATTTGAAAAAGTTTGCCCGACTTTATGTATTCAGCCGATGGTTCTTGAAATTCTGATTTATTCTAGCACAGTGGGCTCCTGCCGGCTTGATTCTAGTAGTAGGGACCAGAAATGTATTATACTCGTATTCTCCACAAAATTTCAGTAACTTTACCCCATAACCCATGTCGATTTGAAAAAGTTTGCCCGACTTTATGTATTCAGCCGATGGTTCTTGAAATTCTGATTTATTCTAGCACAGTGGGCTCCTGCCGGCTTGATTCTAGTAGTAGGGACCAGAAATGTATTATACTCGTATTCTCCACAAAATTTCAGTAACTTTACCCATAACCATGTCGATTTGAAAAAGTTTGCCCGACTTTATGTATTCAGCCGATGGTTCTTGAAATTCTGATTTATTCTAGCACAGTGGGCTCCTGCCGGCTTGATTCTAGTAGTAGGGACCAGAAATGTATTATACTCGTATTCTCCACAAAATTTCAGTAACTTTACCCATAACCCATGTCGATTTGAAAAAGTTTGCCCGACTTTATGTATTCAGCCGATGGTTCTTGAAATTCTGATTTATTCTAGCACAGTGGGCTCCTGCCGGCTTGATTCTAGTAGTAGGGACCAGAAATGTATTATACTCGTATTCTCCAAAAATTTCAGTAACTTTACCCCATAACCCATGTCGATTTGAAAAAGTTTGCCCGACTTTATGTATTCAGCCGATGGTTCTTGAAATTCTGATTTATTCTAGCACAGTGGGCTCCTGCCGGCTTGATTCTAGTAGTAGGGACCAGAAATGTATTATACTCGTATTCTCCACAAAATTTCAGTAACTTTACCCCATAACCCATGTCGATTTGAAAAAGTTTGCCCGACTTTATGTATTCAGCCGATGGTTCTTGAAATTCTGATTTATTCTAGCACAGTGGGCTCCTGCCGGCTTGATTCTAGTAGTAGGGACCAGAAATTATTATACTCGTATTCTCCACAAAATTTCAGTAACTTTACCCATAACCCATGTCGATTTGAAAAAGTTTGCCCGACTTTATGTATTCAGCCGATGGTTCTTGAAATTCTGATTTATTCTAGCACAGTGGGCTCCTGCCGGCTTGATTCTAGTAGTAGGGACCAGAAATGTATTATACTCGTATTCTCCACAAAATTTCAGTAACTTTACCCCATAACCCATGTCGATTTGAAAAAGTTTGCCCGACTTTATGTATTCAGCCGATGGTTCTTGAAATTCTGATTTATTCTAGCACAGTGGGCTCCTGCCGGCTTGATTCTAGTAGTAGGGACCAGAAATGTATTATACTCGTATTCTCCACAAAATTTCAGTAACTTTACCCCATAACCCATGTCGATTTGAAAAAGTTTGCCCGACTTTATGTATTCAGCCGATGGTTCTTGAAATTCTGATTTATTCTAGCACAGTGGGCTCCTGCCGGCTTGATTCTAGTAGTAGGGACCAGAAATGTATTATACTCGTATTCTCCACAAAATTTCAGTAACTTTACCCCATAACCCATGTCGATTTGAAAAAGTTTGCCCGACTTTATGTATTCAGCCGATGGTTCTTGAAATTCTGATTTATTCTAGCACAGTGGGCTCCTGCCGGCTTGATTCTAGTAGTAGGGACCAGAAATGTATTATACTCGTATTCTCCACAAAATTTCAGTAACTTTACCCCATAACCCATGTCGATTTGAAAAAGTTTGCCCGACTTTATGTATTCAGCCGATGGTTCTTGAAATTCTGATTTATTCTAGCACAGTGGGCTCCTGCCGGCTTGATTCTAGTAGTAGGGACCAGAAATGTATTATACTCGTATTCTCCACAAAATTTCAGTAACTTTACCCCATAACCCATGTCGATTTGAAAAAGTTTGCCCGACTTTATGTATTCAGCCGATGGTTCTTGAAATTCTGATTTATTCTAGCACAATGGGCTCGTACCGGCTTGATTCTAGTAGTAGGGACCAGAAATGTATTATACTCGTATTCTCCACAAAATTTCAGTAACTTTACCCCATAACCCATGTCGATTTGAAAAAGTTTGCCCGACTTTATGTATTCAGCCGATGGTTCTTGAAATTCTGATTTATTCTAGCACAGTGGGCTCCTGCCGGCTTGATTCTAGTAGTAGGGACCAGAAATTTATTATACTCGTATTCTCCACAAAATTTCAGTAACTTTACCCCATAACCCATGTCGATTTGAAAAAGTTTGCCCGACTTTATGTATTCAGCCGATGGTTCTTGAAATTCTGATTTATTCTAGCACAGTGGGCTCCTGCCGGCTTGATTCTAGTAGTAGGGACCAGAAATGTATTATACTCGTATTCTCCACAAAATTTCAGTAACTTTACCAGACAATCCATGTCGATTTGAAAAAGTTTGCCCGACTTTATGTATTCAGCCGATGGTTCTTGAAATTCTGATTTATTCTAGCACAGTGGGCTCGTGCCGGCTTGATTCTAGTAGTAGGGACCAGAAATGTATTATACTCGTATTCTCCACAAAATTTCAGTAACTTTACCCCATAACCCATGTCGATTTGAAAAAGTTTGCCCGACTTTATGTATTCAGCCGATGGTTCTTGAAATTCTGATTTATTCTAGCACAGTGGGCTCCTGCCGGCTTGATTCTAGTAGTAGGGACCAGAAATGTATTATACTCGTATTCTCCACAAAATTTCAGTAACTTTACCCCATAACCCATGTCGATTTGAAAAAGTTTGCCCGACTTTATGTATTCAGCCGATGGTTCTTGAAATTCTGATTTATTCTAGCACAGTGGGCTCCTGCCGGCTTGATTCTAGTAGTAGGGACCAGAAATGTATTATACTCGTATTCTCCACAAAATTTCAGTAACTTTACCCCATAACCCATGTCGATTTGAAAAAGTTTGCCCGACTTTATGTATTCAGCCGATGGTTCTTGAAATTCTGATTTATTCTAGCACAGTGGGCTCCTGCCGGCTTGATTCTAGTAGTAGGGACCAGAAATTATTATACTCGTATTCTCCACAAAATTTCAGTAACTTTACCCCATAACCCATGTCGATTTGAAAAAGTTTGCCCGACTTTATGTATTCAGCCGATGGTTCTTGAAATTCTGATTTATTCTAGCACAGTGGGCTCCTGCCGGCTTGATTCTAGTAGTAGGGACCAGAAATGTATTATACTCGTATTCTCCACAAAATTTCAGTAACTTTACCCCATAACCCATGTCGATTTGAAAAAGTTTGCCCGACTTTATGTATTCAGCCGATGGTTCTTGAAATTCTGATTTATTCTAGCACAGTGGGCTCCTGCCGGCTTGATTCTAGTAGTAGGGACCAGAAATTATTATACTCGTATTCTCCACAAAATTTCAGTAACTTTACCCCATAACCCATGTCGATTTGAAAAAGTTTGCCCGACTTTATGTATTCAGCCGATGGTTCTTGAAATTCTGATTTATTCTAGCACAGTGGGCTCCTGCCGGCTTGATTCTAGTAGTAGGGACCAGAAATGTATTATACTCGTATTCTCCACAAAATTTCAGTAACTTTACCCATAACCCATGTCGATTTGAAAAAGTTTGCCCGACTTTATGTATTCAGCCGATGGTTCTTGAAATTCTGATTTATTCTAGCACAGTGGGCTCCTGCCGGCTTGATTCTAGTAGTAGGGACCAGAAATTTATTATACTCGTATTCTCCACAAAATTTCAGTAACTTTACCCCATAACCCATGTCGATTTGAAAAAGTTTGCCCGACTTTATGTATTCAGCCGATGGTTCTTGAAATTCTGATTTATTCTAGCACAGTGGGCTCCTGCCGGCTTGATTCTAGTAGTAGGGACCAGAAATGTATTATACTCGTATTCTCCACAAAATTTCAGTAACTTTACCCCATAACCCATGTCGATTTGAAAAAGTTTGCCCGACTTTATGTATTCAGCCGATGGTTCTTGAAATTCTGATTTATTCTAGCACAGTGGGCTCCTGCCGGCTTGATTCTAGTAGTAGGGACCAGAAATGTATTATACTCGTATTCTCCACAAAATTTCAGTAACTTTACCCCATAACCCATGTCGATTTGAAAAAGTTTGCCCGACTTTATGTATTCAGCCGATGGTTCTTGAAATTCTGATTTATTCTAGCACAGTGGGCTCCTGCCGGCTTGATTCTAGTAGTAGGGACCAGAAATGTATTATACTCGTATTCTCCACAAAATTTCAGTAACTTTACCCATAACCCATGTCGATTTGAAAAAGTTTGCCCGACTTTATGTATTCAGCCGATGGTTCTTGAAATTCTGATTTATTCTAGCACAGTGGGCTCCTGCCGGCTTGATTCTAGTAGTAGGGACCAGAAATGTATTATACTCGTATTCTCCACAAAATTTCAGTAACTTTACCCCATAACCCATGTCGATTTGAAAAAGTTTGCCCGACTTTATGTATTCAGCCGATGGTTCTTGAAATTCTGATTTATTCTAGCACAGTGGGCTCCTGCCGGCTTGATTCTAGTAGTAGGGACCAGAAATGTATTATACTCGTATTCTCCACAAAATTTCAGTAACTTTACCCATAACCCATGTCGATTTGAAAAAGTTTGCCCGACTTTATGTATTCAGCCGATGGTTCTTGAAATTCTGATTTATTCTAGCACAGTGGGCTCCTGCCGGCTTGATTCTAGTAGTAGGGACCAGAAATGTATTATACTCGTATTCTCCACAAAATTTCAGTAACTTTACCCCATAACCCATGTCGATTTGAAAAAGTTTGCCCGACTTTATGTATTCAGCCGATGGTTCTTGAAATTCTGATTTATTCTAGCACAGTGGGCTCCTGCCGGCTTGATTCTAGTAGTAGGGACCAGAAATGTATTATACTCGTATTCTCCACAAAATTTCAGTAACTTTACCCCATAACCCATGTCGATTTGAAAAAGTTTGCCCGACTTTATGTATTCAGCCGATGGTTCTTGAAATTCTGATTTATTCTAGCACAGTGGGCTCCTGCCGGCTTGATTCTAGTAGTAGGGACCAGAAATGTATTATACTCGTATTCTCCACAAAATTTCAGTAACTTTACCCCATAACCCATGTCGATTTGAAAAAGTTTGCCCGACTTTATGTATTCAGCCGATGGTTCTTGAAATTCTGATTTATTCTAGCACAGTGGGCTCCTGCCGGCTTGATTCTAGTAGTAGGGACCAGAAATGTATTATACTCGTATTCTCCACAAAATTTCAGTAACTTTACCCCATAACCCATGTCGATTTGAAAAAGTTTGCCCGACTTTATGTATTCAGCCGATGGTTCTTGAAATTCTGATTTATTCTAGCACAGTGGGCTCCTGCCGGCTTGATTCTAGTAGTAGGGACCAGAAATTATTATACTCGTATTCTCCACAAAATTTCAGTAACTTTACCCCATAACCCATGTCGATTTGAAAAAGTTTGCCCGACTTTATGTATTCAGCCGATGGTTCTTGAAATTCTGATTTATTCTAGCACAGTGGGCTCCTGCCGGCTTGATTCTAGTAGTAGGGACCAGAAATTATTATACTCGTATTCTCCACAAAATTTCAGTAACTTTACCCCATAACCCATGTCGATTTGAAAAAGTTTGCCCGACTTTATGTATTCAGCCGATGGTTCTTGAAATTCTGATTTATTCTAGCACAGTGGGCTCCTGCCGGCTTGATTCTAGTAGTAGGGACCAGAAATGTATTATACTCGTATTCTCCACAAAATTTCAGTAACTTTACCCATAACCCATGTCGATTTGAAAAAGTTTGCCCGACTTTATGTATTCAGCCGATGGTTCTTGAAATTCTGATTTATTCTAGCACAGTGGGCTCCTGCCGGCTTGATTCTAGTAGTAGGGACCAGAAATGTATTATACTCGTATTCTCCACAAAATTTCAGTAACTTTACCCCATAACCCATGTCGATTTGAAAAAGTTTGCCCGACTTTATGTATTCAGCCGATGGTTCTTGAAATTCTGATTTATTCTAGCACAGTGGGCTCCTGCCGGCTTGATTCTAGTAGTAGGGACCAGAAATGTATTATACTCGTATTCTCCACAAAATTTCAGTAACTTTACCCCATAACCCATGTCGATTTGAAAAAGTTTGCCCGACTTTATGTATTCAGCCGATGGTTCTTGAAATTCTGATTTATTCTAGCACAGTGGGCTCCTGCCGGCTTGATTCTAGTAGTAGGGACCAGAAATGTATTATACTCGTATTCTCCACAAAATTTCAGTAACTTTACCCCATAACCCATGTCGATTTGAAAAAGTTTGCCCGACTTTATGTATTCAGCCGATGGTTCTTGAAATTCTGATTTATTCTAGCACAGTGGGCTCCTGCCGGCTTGATTCTAGTAGTAGGGACCAGAAATGTATTATACTCGTATTCTCCACAAAATTTCAGTAACTTTACCCCATAACCCATGTCGATTTGAAAAAGTTTGCCCGACTTTATGTATTCAGCCGATGGTTCTTGAAATTCTGATTTATTCTAGCACAGTGGGCTCCTGCCGGCTTGATTCTAGTAGTAGGGACCAGAAATGTATTATACTCGTATTCTCCACAAAATTTCAGTAACTTTACCCCATAACCCATGTCGATTTGAAAAAGTTTGCCCGACTTTATGTATTCAGCCGATGGTTCTTGAAATTCTGATTTATTCTAGCACAGTGGGCTCCTGCCGGCTTGATTCTAGTAGTAGGGACCAGAAATGTATTATACTCGTATTCTCCACAAAATTTCAGTAACTTTACCCCATAACCCATGTCGATTTGAAAAAGTTTGCCCGACTTTATGTATTCAGCCGATGGTTCTTGAAATTCTGATTTATTCTAGCACAGTGGGCTCCTGCCGGCTTGATTCTAGTAGTAGGGACCAGAAATGTATTATACTCGTATTCTCCACAAAATTTCAGTAACTTTACCCCATAACCCATGTCGATTTGAAAAAGTTTGCCCGACTTTATGTATTCAGCCGATGGTTCTTGAAATTCTGATTTATTCTAGCACAGTGGGCTCCTGCCGGCTTGATTCTAGTAGTAGGGACCAGAAATGTATTATACTCGTATTCTCCACAAAATTTCAGTAACTTTACCCCATAACCCATGTCGATTTGAAAAAGTTTGCCCGACTTTATGTATTCAGCCGATGGTTCTTGAAATTCTGATTTATTCTAGCACAGTGGGCTCCTGCCGGCTTGATTCTAGTAGTAGGGACCAGAAATGTATTATACTCGTATTCTCCACAAAATTTCAGTAACTTTACCCCATAACCCATGTCGATTTGAAAAAGTTTGCCCGACTTTATGTATTCAGCCGATGGTTCTTGAAATTCTGATTTATTCTAGCACAGTGGGCTCCTGCCGGCTTGATTCTAGTAGTAGGGACCAGAAATGTATTATACTCGTATTCTCCACAAAATTTCAGTAACTTTACCCCATAACCCATGTCGATTTGAAAAAGTTTGCCCGACTTTATGTATTCAGCCGATGGTTCTTGAAATTCTGATTTATTCTAGCACAGTGGGCTCCTGCCGGCTTGATTCTAGTAGTAGGGACCAGAAATGTATTATACTCGTATTCTCCACAAAATTTCAGTAACTTTACCCCATAACCCATGTCGATTTGAAAAAGTTTGCCCGACTTTATGTATTCAGCCGATGGTTCTTGAAATTCTGATTTATTCTAGCACAGTGGGCTCCTGCCGGCTTGATTCTAGTAGTAGGGACCAGAAATGTATTATACTCGTATTCTCCACAAAATTTCAGTAACTTTACCCCATAACCCATGTCGATTTGAAAAAGTTTGCCCGACTTTATGTATTCAGCCGATGGTTCTTGAAATTCTGATTTATTCTAGCACAGTGGGCTCCTGCCGGCTTGATTCTAGTAGTAGGGACCAGAAATGTATTATACTCGTATTCTCCACAAAATTTCAGTAACTTTACCCCATAACCCATGTCGATTTGAAAAAGTTTGCCCGACTTTATGTATTCAGCCGATGGTTCTTGAAATTCTGATTTATTCTAGCACAGTGGGCTCCTGCCGGCTTGATTCTAGTAGTAGGGACCAGAAATTTATTATACTCGTATTCTCCACAAAATTTCAGTAACTTTACCCCATAACCCATGTCGATTTGAAAAAGTTTGCCCGACTTTATGTATTCAGCCGATGGTTCTTGAAATTCTGATTTATTCTAGCACAGTGGGCTCCTGCCGGCTTGATTCTAGTAGTAGGGACCAGAAATGTATTATACTCGTATTCTCCACAAAATTTCAGTAACTTTACCCATAACCCATGTCGATTTGAAAAAGTTTGCCCGACTTTATGTATTCAGCCGATGGTTCTTGAAATTCTGATTTATTCTAGCACAGTGGGCTCCTGCCGGCTTGATTCTAGTAGTAGGGACCAGAAATGTATTATACTCGTATTCTCCACAAAATTTCAGTAACTTTACCCCATAACCCATGTCGATTTGAAAAAGTTTGCCCGACTTTATGTATTCAGCCGATGGTTCTTGAAATTCTGATTTATTCTAGCACAGTGGGCTCCTGCCGGCTTGATTCTAGTAGTAGGGACCAGAAATGTATTATACTCGTATTCTCCACAAAATTTCAGTAACTTTACCCCATAACCCATGTCGATTTGAAAAAGTTTGCCCGACTTTATGTATTCAGCCGATGGTTCTTGAAATTCTGATTTATTCTAGCACAGTGGGCTCCTGCCGGCTTGATTCTAGTAGTAGGGACCAGAAATGTATTATACTCGTATTCTCCACAAAATTTCAGTAACTTTACCCCATAACCCATGTCGATTTGAAAAAGTTTGCCCGACTTTATGTATTCAGCCGATGGTTCTTGAAATTCTGATTTATTCTAGCACAGTGGGCTCCTGCCGGCTTGATTCTAGTAGTAGGGACCAGAAATGTATTATACTCGTATTCTCCACAAAATTTCAGTAACTTTACCCCATAACCCATGTCGATTTGAAAAAGTTTGCCCGACTTTATGTATTCAGCCGATGGTTCTTGAAATTCTGATTTATTCTAGCACAGTGGGCTCCTGCCGGCTTGATTCTAGTAGTAGGGACCAGAAATGTATTATACTCGTATTCTCCACAAAATTTCAGTAACTTTACCCCATAACCCATGTCGATTTGAAAAAGTTTGCCCGACTTTATGTATTCAGCCGATGGTTCTTGAAATTCTGATTTATTCTAGCACAGTGGGCTCCTGCCGGCTTGATTCTAGTAGTAGGGACCAGAAATGTATTATACTCGTATTCTCCACAAAATTTCAGTAACTTTACCCCATAACCCATGTCGATTTGAAAAAGTTTGCCCGACTTTATGTATTCAGCCGATGGTTCTTGAAATTCTGATTTATTCTAGCACAGTGGGCTCCTGCCGGCTTGATTCTAGTAGTAGGGACCAGAAATGTATTATACTCGTATTCTCCACAAAATTTCAGTAACTTTACCCCATAACCCATGTCGATTTGAAAAAGTTTGCCCGACTTTATGTATTCAGCCGATGGTTCTTGAAATTCTGATTTATTCTAGCACAGTGGGCTCCTGCCGGCTTGATTCTAGTAGTAGGGACCAGAAATGTATTATACTCGTATTCTCCACAAAATTTCAGTAACTTTACCCCATAACCCATGTCGATTTGAAAAAGTTTGCCCGACTTTATGTATTCAGCCGATGGTTCTTGAAATTCTGATTTATTCTAGCACAGTGGGCTCCTGCCGGCTTGATTCTAGTAGTAGGGACCAGAAATGTATTATACTCGTATTCTCCACAAAATTTCAGTAACTTTACCCCATAACCCATGTCGATTTGAAAAAGTTTGCCCGACTTTATGTATTCAGCCGATGGTTCTTGAAATTCTGATTTATTCTAGCACAGTGGGCTCCTGCCGGCTTGATTCTAGTAGTAGGGACCAGAAATGTATTATACTCGTATTCTCCACAAAATTTCAGTAACTTTACCCCATAACCCATGTCGATTTGAAAAAGTTTGCCCGACTTTATGTATTCAGCCGATGGTTCTTGAAATTCTGATTTATTCTAGCACAGTGGGCTCCTGCCGGCTTGATTCTAGTAGTAGGGACCAGAAATTTATTATACTCGTATTCTCCACAAAATTTCAGTAACTTTACCCCATAACCCATGTCGATTTGAAAAAGTTTGCCCGACTTTATGTATTCAGCCGATGGTTCTTGAAATTCTGATTTATTCTAGCACAGTGGGCTCCTGCCGGCTTGATTCTAGTAGTAGGGACCAGAAATGTATTATACTCGTATTCTCCACAAAATTTCAGTAACTTTACCCCATAACCCATGTCGATTTGAAAAAGTTTGCCCGACTTTATGTATTCAGCCGATGGTTCTTGAAATTCTGATTTATTCTAGCACAGTGGGCTCCTGCCGGCTTGATTCTAGTAGTAGGGACCAGAAATGTATTATACTCGTATTCTCCACAAAATTTCAGTAACTTTACCCCATAACCCATGTCGATTTGAAAAAGTTTGCCCGACTTTATGTATTCAGCCGATGGTTCTTGAAATTCTGATTTATTCTAGCACAGTGGGCTCCTGCCGGCTTGATTCTAGTAGTAGGGACCAGAAATGTATTATACTCGTATTCTCCACAAAATTTCAGTAACTTTACCCCATAACCCATGTCGATTTGAAAAAGTTTGCCCGACTTTATGTATTCAGCCGATGGTTCTTGAAATTCTGATTTATTCTAGCACAGTGGGCTCCTGCCGGCTTGATTCTAGTAGTAGGGACCAGAAATGTATTATACTCGTATTCTCCACAAAATTTCAGTAACTTTACCCCATAACCCATGTCGATTTGAAAAAGTTTGCCCGACTTTATGTATTCAGCCGATGGTTCTTGAAATTCTGATTTATTCTAGCACAGTGGGCTCCTGCCGGCTTGATTCTAGTAGTAGGGACCAGAAATGTATTATACTCGTATTCTCCACAAAATTTCAGTAACTTTACCCCATAACCCATGTCGATTTGAAAAAGTTTGCCCGACTTTATGTATTCAGCCGATGGTTCTTGAAATTCTGATTTATTCTAGCACAGTGGGCTCCTGCCGGCTTGATTCTAGTAGTAGGGACCAGAAATGTATTATACTCGTATTCTCCACAAAATTTCAGTAACTTTACCCCATAACCCATGTCGATTTGAAAAAGTTTGCCCGACTTTATGTATTCAGCCGATGGTTCTTGAAATTCTGATTTATTCTAGCACAGTGGGCTCCTGCCGGCTTGATTCTAGTAGTAGGGACCAGAAATGTATTATACTCGTATTCTCCACAAAATTTCAGTAACTTTACCCCATAACCCATGTCGATTTGAAAAAGTTTGCCCGACTTTATGTATTCAGCCGATGGTTCTTGAAATTCTGATTTATTCTAGCACAGTGGGCTCCTGCCGGCTTGATTCTAGTAGTAGGGACCAGAAATGTATTATACTCGTATTCTCCACAAAATTTCAGTAACTTTACCCCATAACCCATGTCGATTTGAAAAAGTTTGCCCGACTTTATGTATTCAGCCGATGGTTCTTGAAATTCTGATTTATTCTAGCACAGTGGGCTCCTGCCGGCTTGATTCTAGTAGTAGGGACCAGAAATGTATTATACTCGTATTCTCCACAAAATTTCAGTAACTTTACCCCATAACCCATGTCGATTTGAAAAAGTTTGCCCGACTTTATGTATTCAGCCGATGGTTCTTGAAATTCTGATTTATTCTAGCACAGTGGGCTCCTGCCGGCTTGATTCTAGTAGTAGGGACCAGAAATGTATTATACTCGTATTCTCCACAAAATTTCAGTAACTTTACCCCATAACCCATGTCGATTTGAAAAAGTTTGCCCGACTTTATGTATTCAGCCGATGGTTCTTGAAATTCTGATTTATTCTAGCACAGTGGGCTCCTGCCGGCTTGATTCTAGTAGTAGGGACCAGAAATGTATTATACTCGTATTCTCCACAAAATTTCAGTAACTTTACCCCATAACCCATGTCGATTTGAAAAAGTTTGCCCGACTTTATGTATTCAGCCGATGGTTCTTGAAATTCTGATTTATTCTAGCACAGTGGGCTCCTGCCGGCTTGATTCTAGTAGTAGGGACCAGAAATGTATTATACTCGTATTCTCCACAAAATTTCAGTAACTTTACCCCATAACCCATGTCGATTTGAAAAAGTTTGCCCGACTTTATGTATTCAGCCGATGGTTCTTGAAATTCTGATTTATTCTAGCACAGTGGGCTCCTGCCGGCTTGATTCTAGTAGTAGGGACCAGAAATTTATTATACTCGTATTCTCCACAAAATTTCAGTAACTTTACCCCATAACCCATGTCGATTTGAAAAAGTTTGCCCGACTTTATGTATTCAGCCGATGGTTCTTGAAATTCTGATTTATTCTAGCACAGTGGGCTCCTGCCGGCTTGATTCTAGTAGTAGGGACCAGAAATGTATTATACTCGTATTCTCCACAAAATTTCAGTAACTTTACCCCATAACCCATGTCGATTTGAAAAAGTTTGCCCGACTTTATGTATTCAGCCGATGGTTCTTGAAATTCTGATTTATTCTAGCACAGTGGGCTCCTGCCGGCTTGATTCTAGTAGTAGGGACCAGAAATGTATTATACTCGTATTCTCCACAAAATTTCAGTAACTTTACCCCATAACCCATGTCGATTTGAAAAAGTTTGCCCGACTTTATGTATTCAGCCGATGGTTCTTGAAATTCTGATTTATTCTAGCACAGTGGGCTCCTGCCGGCTTGATTCTAGTAGTAGGGACCAGAAATGTATTATACTCGTATTCTCCACAAAATTTCAGTAACTTTACCCCATAACCCATGTCGATTTGAAAAAGTTTGCCCGACTTTATGTATTCAGCCGATGGTTCTTGAAATTCTGATTTATTCTAGCACAGTGGGCTCCTGCCGGCTTGATTCTAGTAGTAGGGACCAGAAATGTATTATACTCGTATTCTCCACAAAATTTCAGTAACTTTACCCCATAACCCATGTCGATTTGAAAAAGTTTGCCCGACTTTATGTATTCAGCCGATGGTTCTTGAAATTCTGATTTATTCTAGCACAGTGGGCTCCTGCCGGCTTGATTCTAGTAGTAGGGACCAGAAATGTATTATACTCGTATTCTCCACAAAATTTCAGTAACTTTACCCCATAACCCATGTCGATTTGAAAAAGTTTGCCCGACTTTATGTATTCAGCCGATGGTTCTTGAAATTCTGATTTATTCTAGCACAGTGGGCTCCTGCCGGCTTGATTCTAGTAGTAGGGACCAGAAATTATTATACTCGTATTCTCCACAAAATTTCAGTAACTTTACCCCATAACCCATGTCGATTTGAAAAAGTTTGCCCGACTTTATGTATTCAGCCGATGGTTCTTGAAATTCTGATTTATTCTAGCACAGTGGGCTCCTGCCGGCTTGATTCTAGTAGTAGGGACCAGAAATGTATTATACTCGTATTCTCCACAAAATTTCAGTAACTTTACCCCATAACCCATGTCGATTTGAAAAAGTTTGCCCGACTTTATGTATTCAGCCGATGGTTCTTGAAATTCTGATTTATTCTAGCACAGTGGGCTCCTGCCGGCTTGATTCTAGTAGTAGGGACCAGAAATGTATTATACTCGTATTCTCCACAAAATTTCAGTAACTTTACCCCATAACCCATGTCGATTTGAAAAAGTTTGCCCGACTTTATGTATTCAGCCGATGGTTCTTGAAATTCTGATTTATTCTAGCACAGTGGGCTCCTGCCGGCTTGATTCTAGTAGTAGGGACCAGAAATGTATTATACTCGTATTCTCCACAAAATTTCAGTAACTTTACCCCATAACCCATGTCGATTTGAAAAAGTTTGCCCGACTTTATGTATTCAGCCGATGGTTCTTGAAATTCTGATTTATTCTAGCACAGTGGGCTCCTGCCGGCTTGATTCTAGTAGTAGGGACCAGAAATGTATTATACTCGTATTCTCCACAAAATTTCAGTAACTTTACCCCATAACCCATGTCGATTTGAAAAAGTTTGCCCGACTTTATGTATTCAGCCGATGGTTCTTGAAATTCTGATTTATTCTAGCACAGTGGGCTCCTGCCGGCTTGATTCTAGTAGTAGGGACCAGAAATGTATTATACTCGTATTCTCCACAAAATTTCAGTAACTTTACCCCATAACCCATGTCGATTTGAAAAAGTTTGCCCGACTTTATGTATTCAGCCGATGGTTCTTGAAATTCTGATTTATTCTAGCACAGTGGGCTCCTGCCGGCTTGATTCTAGTAGTAGGGACCAGAAATGTATTATACTCGTATTCTCCACAAAATTTCAGTAACTTTACCCCATAACCCATGTCGATTTGAAAAAGTTTGCCCGACTTTATGTATTCAGCCGATGGTTCTTGAAATTCTGATTTATTCTAGCACAGTGGGCTCCTGCCGGCTTGATTCTAGTAGTAGGGACCAGAAATGTATTATACTCGTATTCTCCACAAAATTTCAGTAACTTTACCCCATAACCCATGTCGATTTGAAAAAGTTTGCCCGACTTTATGTATTCAGCCGATGGTTCTTGAAATTCTGATTTATTCTAGCACAGTGGGCTCCTGCCGGCTTGATTCTAGTAGTAGGGACCAGAAATGTATTATACTCGTATTCTCCACAAAATTTCAGTAACTTTACCCCATAACCCATGTCGATTTGAAAAAGTTTGCCCGACTTTATGTATTCAGCCGATGGTTCTTGAAATTCTGATTTATTCTAGCACAGTGGGCTCCTGCCGGCTTGATTCTAGTAGTAGGGACCAGAAATGTATTATACTCGTATTCTCCACAAAATTTCAGTAACTTTACCCCATAACCCATGTCGATTTGAAAAAGTTTGCCCGACTTTATGTATTCAGCCGATGGTTCTTGAAATTCTGATTTATTCTAGCACAGTGGGCTCCTGCCGGCTTGATTCTAGTAGTAGGGACCAGAAATGTATTATACTCGTATTCTCCACAAAATTTCAGTAACTTTACCCCATAACCCATGTCGATTTGAAAAAGTTTGCCCGACTTTATGTATTCAGCCGATGGTTCTTGAAATTCTGATTTATTCTAGCACAGTGGGCTCCTGCCGGCTTGATTCTAGTAGTAGGGACCAGAAATGTATTATACTCGTATTCTCCACAAAATTTCAGTAACTTTACCCCATAACCCATGTCGATTTGAAAAAGTTTGCCCGACTTTATGTATTCAGCCGATGGTTCTTGAAATTCTGATTTATTCTAGCACAGTGGGCTCCTGCCGGCTTGATTCTAGTAGTAGGGACCAGAAATGTATTATACTCGTATTCTCCACAAAATTTCAGTAACTTTACCCCATAACCCATGTCGATTTGAAAAAGTTTGCCCGACTTTATGTATTCAGCCGATGGTTCTTGAAATTCTGATTTATTCTAGCACAGTGGGCTCCTGCCGGCTTGATTCTAGTAGTAGGGACCAGAAATGTATTATACTCGTATTCTCCACAAAATTTCAGTAACTTTACCCCATAACCCATGTCGATTTGAAAAAGTTTGCCCGACTTTATGTATTCAGCCGATGGTTCTTGAAATTCTGATTTATTCTAGCACAGTGGGCTCCTGCCGGCTTGATTCTAGTAGTAGGGACCAGAAATTTATTATACTCGTATTCTCCACAAAATTTCAGTAACTTTACCCCATAACCCATGTCGATTTGAAAAAGTTTGCCCGACTTTATGTATTCAGCCGATGGTTCTTGAAATTCTGATTTATTCTAGCACAGTGGGCTCCTGCCGGCTTGATTCTAGTAGTAGGGACCAGAAATGTATTATACTCGTATTCTCCACAAAATTTCAGTAACTTTACCCCATAACCCATGTCGATTTGAAAAAGTTTGCCCGACTTTATGTATTCAGCCGATGGTTCTTGAAATTCTGATTTATTCTAGCACAGTGGGCTCCTGCCGGCTTGATTCTAGTAGTAGGGACCAGAAATGTATTATACTCGTATTCTCCACAAAATTTCAGTAACTTTACCCCATAACCCATGTCGATTTGAAAAAGTTTGCCCGACTTTATGTATTCAGCCGATGGTTCTTGAAATTCTGATTTATTCTAGCACAGTGGGCTCCTGCCGGCTTGATTCTAGTAGTAGGGACCAGAAATGTATTATACTCGTATTCTCCACAAAATTTCAGTAACTTTACCCCATAACCCATGTCGATTTGAAAAAGTTTGCCCGACTTTATGTATTCAGCCGATGGTTCTTGAAATTCTGATTTATTCTAGCACAGTGGGCTCCTGCCGGCTTGATTCTAGTAGTAGGGACCAGAAATGTATTATACTCGTATTCTCCACAAAATTTCAGTAACTTTACCCCATAACCCATGTCGATTTGAAAAAGTTTGCCCGACTTTATGTATTCAGCCGATGGTTCTTGAAATTCTGATTTATTCTAGCACAGTGGGCTCCTGCCGGCTTGATTCTAGTAGTAGGGACCAGAAATGTATTATACTCGTATTCTCCACAAAATTTCAGTAACTTTACCCCATAACCCATGTCGATTTGAAAAAGTTTGCCCGACTTTATGTATTCAGCCGATGGTTCTTGAAATTCTGATTTATTCTAGCACAGTGGGCTCCTGCCGGCTTGATTCTAGTAGTAGGGACCAGAAATGTATTATACTCGTATTCTCCACAAAATTTCAGTAACTTTACCCCATAACCCATGTCGATTTGAAAAAGTTTGCCCGACTTTATGTATTCAGCCGATGGTTCTTGAAATTCTGATTTATTCTAGCACAGTGGGCTCCTGCCGGCTTGATTCTAGTAGTAGGGACCAGAAATGTATTATACTCGTATTCTCCACAAAATTTCAGTAACTTTACCCCATAACCCATGTCGATTTGAAAAAGTTTGCCCGACTTTATGTATTCAGCCGATGGTTCTTGAAATTCTGATTTATTCTAGCACAGTGGGCTCCTGCCGGCTTGATTCTAGTAGTAGGGACCAGAAATGTATTATACTCGTATTCTCCACAAAATTTCAGTAACTTTACCCCATAACCCATGTCGATTTGAAAAAGTTTGCCCGACTTTATGTATTCAGCCGATGGTTCTTGAAATTCTGATTTATTCTAGCACAGTGGGCTCCTGCCGGCTTGATTCTAGTAGTAGGGACCAGAAATGTATTATACTCGTATTCTCCACAAAATTTCAGTAACTTTACCCCATAACCCATGTCGATTTGAAAAAGTTTGCCCGACTTTATGTATTCAGCCGATGGTTCTTGAAATTCTGATTTATTCTAGCACAGTGGGCTCCTGCCGGCTTGATTCTAGTAGTAGGGACCAGAAATGTATTATACTCGTATTCTCCACAAAATTTCAGTAACTTTACCCCATAACCCATGTCGATTTGAAAAAGTTTGCCCGACTTTATGTATTCAGCCGATGGTTCTTGAAATTCTGATTTATTCTAGCACAGTGGGCTCCTGCCGGCTTGATTCTAGTAGTAGGGACCAGAAATGTATTATACTCGTATTCTCCACAAAATTTCAGTAACTTTACCCCATAACCCATGTCGATTTGAAAAAGTTTGCCCGACTTTATGTATTCAGCCGATGGTTCTTGAAATTCTGATTTATTCTAGCACAGTGGGCTCCTGCCGGCTTGATTCTAGTAGTAGGGACCAGAAATGTATTATACTCGTATTCTCCACAAAATTTCAGTAACTTTACCCCATAACCCATGTCGATTTGAAAAAGTTTGCCCGACTTTATGTATTCAGCCGATGGTTCTTGAAATTCTGATTTATTCTAGCACAGTGGGCTCCTGCCGGCTTGATTCTAGTAGTAGGGACCAGAAATGTATTATACTCGTATTCTCCACAAAATTTCAGTAACTTTACCCCATAACCCATGTCGATTTGAAAAAGTTTGCCCGACTTTATGTATTCAGCCGATGGTTCTTGAAATTCTGATTTATTCTAGCACAGTGGGCTCCTGCCGGCTTGATTCTAGTAGTAGGGACCAGAAATGTATTATACTCGTATTCTCCACAAAATTTCAGTAACTTTACCCCATAACCCATGTCGATTTGAAAAAGTTTGCCCGACTTTATGTATTCAGCCGATGGTTCTTGAAATTCTGATTTATTCTAGCACAGTGGGCTCCTGCCGGCTTGATTCTAGTAGTAGGGACCAGAAATGTATTATACTCGTATTCTCCACAAAATTTCAGTAACTTTACCCCATAACCCATGTCGATTTGAAAAAGTTTGCCCGACTTTATGTATTCAGCCGATGGTTCTTGAAATTCTGATTTATTCTAGCACAGTGGGCTCCTGCCGGCTTGATTCTAGTAGTAGGGACCAGAAATGTATTATACTCGTATTCTCCACAAAATTTCAGTAACTTTACCCCATAACCCATGTCGATTTGAAAAAGTTTGCCCGACTTTATGTATTCAGCCGATGGTTCTTGAAATTCTGATTTATTCTAGCACAGTGGGCTCCTGCCGGCTTGATTCTAGTAGTAGGGACCAGAAATGTATTATACTCGTATTCTCCACAAAATTTCAGTAACTTTACCCCATAACCCATGTCGATTTGAAAAAGTTTGCCCGACTTTATGTATTCAGCCGATGGTTCTTGAAATTCTGATTTATTCTAGCACAGTGGGCTCCTGCCGGCTTGATTCTAGTAGTAGGGACCAGAAATGTATTATACTCGTATTCTCCACAAAATTTCAGTAACTTTACCCCATAACCCATGTCGATTTGAAAAAGTTTGCCCGACTTTATGTATTCAGCCGATGGTTCTTGAAATTCTGATTTATTCTAGCACAGTGGGCTCCTGCCGGCTTGATTCTAGTAGTAGGGACCAGAAATGTATTATACTCGTATTCTCCACAAAATTTCAGTAACTTTACCCCATAACCCATGTCGATTTGAAAAAGTTTGCCCGACTTTATGTATTCAGCCGATGGTTCTTGAAATTCTGATTTATTCTAGCACAGTGGGCTCCTGCCGGCTTGATTCTAGTAGTAGGGACCAGAAATGTATTATACTCGTATTCTCCACAAAATTTCAGTAACTTTACCCCATAACCCATGTCGATTTGAAAAAGTTTGCCCGACTTTATGTATTCAGCCGATGGTTCTTGAAATTCTGATTTATTCTAGCACAGTGGGCTCCTGCCGGCTTGATTCTAGTAGTAGGGACCAGAAATGTATTATACTCGTATTCTCCACAAAATTTCAGTAACTTTACCCCATAACCCATGTCGATTTGAAAAAGTTTGCCCGACTTTATGTATTCAGCCGATGGTTCTTGAAATTCTGATTTATTCTAGCACAGTGGGCTCCTGCCGGCTTGATTCTAGTAGTAGGGACCAGAAATGTATTATACTCGTATTCTCCACAAAATTTCAGTAACTTTACCCCATAACCCATGTCGATTTGAAAAAGTTTGCCCGACTTTATGTATTCAGCCGATGGTTCTTGAAATTCTGATTTATTCTAGCACAGTGGGCTCCTGCCGGCTTGATTCTAGTAGTAGGGACCAGAAATGTATTATACTCGTATTCTCCACAAAATTTCAGTAACTTTACCCCATAACCCATGTCGATTTGAAAAAGTTTGCCCGACTTTATGTATTCAGCCGATGGTTCTTGAAATTCTGATTTATTCTAGCACAGTGGGCTCCTGCCGGCTTGATTCTAGTAGTAGGGACCAGAAATGTATTATACTCGTATTCTCCACAAAATTTCAGTAACTTTACCCCATAACCCATGTCGATTTGAAAAAGTTTGCCCGACTTTATGTATTCAGCCGATGGTTCTTGAAATTCTGATTTATTCTAGCACAGTGGGCTCCTGCCGGCTTGATTCTAGTAGTAGGGACCAGAAATGTATTATACTCGTATTCTCCACAAAATTTCAGTAACTTTACCCCATAACCCATGTCGATTTGAAAAAGTTTGCCCGACTTTATGTATTCAGCCGATGGTTCTTGAAATTCTGATTTATTCTAGCACAGTGGGCTCCTGCCGGCTTGATTCTAGTAGTAGGGACCAGAAATGTATTATACTCGTATTCTCCACAAAATTTCAGTAACTTTACCCCATAACCCATGTCGATTTGAAAAAGTTTGCCCGACTTTATGTATTCAGCCGATGGTTCTTGAAATTCTGATTTATTCTAGCACAGTGGGCTCCTGCCGGCTTGATTCTAGTAGTAGGGACCAGAAATGTATTATACTCGTATTCTCCACAAAATTTCAGTAACTTTACCCCATAACCCATGTCGATTTGAAAAAGTTTGCCCGACTTTATGTATTCAGCCGATGGTTCTTGAAATTCTGATTTATTCTAGCACAGTGGGCTCCTGCCGGCTTGATTCTAGTAGTAGGGACCAGAAATGTATTATACTCGTATTCTCCACAAAATTTCAGTAACTTTACCCCATAACCCATGTCGATTTGAAAAAGTTTGCCCGACTTTATGTATTCAGCCGATGGTTCTTGAAATTCTGATTTATTCTAGCACAGTGGGCTCCTGCCGGCTTGATTCTAGTAGTAGGGACCAGAAATGTATTATACTCGTATTCTCCACAAAATTTCAGTAACTTTACCCCATAACCCATGTCGATTTGAAAAAGTTTGCCCGACTTTATGTATTCAGCCGATGGTTCTTGAAATTCTGATTTATTCTAGCACAGTGGGCTCCTGCCGGCTTGATTCTAGTAGTAGGGACCAGAAATGTATTATACTCGTATTCTCCACAAAATTTCAGTAACTTTACCCCATAACCCATGTCGATTTGAAAAAGTTTGCCCGACTTTATGTATTCAGCCGATGGTTCTTGAAATTCTGATTTATTCTAGCACAGTGGGCTCCTGCCGGCTTGATTCTAGTAGTAGGGACCAGAAATGTATTATACTCGTATTCTCCACAAAATTTCAGTAACTTTACCCCATAACCCATGTCGATTTGAAAAAGTTTGCCCGACTTTATGTATTCAGCCGATGGTTCTTGAAATTCTGATTTATTCTAGCACAGTGGGCTCCTGCCGGCTTGATTCTAGTAGTAGGGACCAGAAATGTATTATACTCGTATTCTCCACAAAATTTCAGTAACTTTACCCCATAACCCATGTCGATTTGAAAAAGTTTGCCCGACTTTATGTATTCAGCCGATGGTTCTTGAAATTCTGATTTATTCTAGCACAGTGGGCTCCTGCCGGCTTGATTCTAGTAGTAGGGACCAGAAATGTATTATACTCGTATTCTCCACAAAATTTCAGTAACTTTACCCCATAACCCATGTCGATTTGAAAAAGTTTGCCCGACTTTATGTATTCAGCCGATGGTTCTTGAAATTCTGATTTATTCTAGCACAGTGGGCTCCTGCCGGCTTGATTCTAGTAGTAGGGACCAGAAATGTATTATACTCGTATTCTCCACAAAATTTCAGTAACTTTACCCCATAACCCATGTCGATTTGAAAAAGTTTGCCCGACTTTATGTATTCAGCCGATGGTTCTTGAAATTCTGATTTATTCTAGCACAGTGGGCTCCTGCCGGCTTGATTCTAGTAGTAGGGACCAGAAATGTATTATACTCGTATTCTCCACAAAATTTCAGTAACTTTACCCCATAACCCATGTCGATTTGAAAAAGTTTGCCCGACTTTATGTATTCAGCCGATGGTTCTTGAAATTCTGATTTATTCTAGCACAGTGGGCTCCTGCCGGCTTGATTCTAGTAGTAGGGACCAGAAATGTATTATACTCGTATTCTCCACAAAATTTCAGTAACTTTACCCCATAACCCATGTCGATTTGAAAAAGTTTGCCCGACTTTATGTATTCAGCCGATGGTTCTTGAAATTCTGATTTATTCTAGCACAGTGGGCTCCTGCCGGCTTGATTCTAGTAGTAGGGACCAGAAATGTATTATACTCGTATTCTCCACAAAATTTCAGTAACTTTACCCCATAACCCATGTCGATTTGAAAAAGTTTGCCCGACTTTATGTATTCAGCCGATGGTTCTTGAAATTCTGATTTATTCTAGCACAGTGGGCTCCTGCCGGCTTGATTCTAGTAGTAGGGACCAGAAATGTATTATACTCGTATTCTCCACAAAATTTCAGTAACTTTACCCCATAACCCATGTCGATTTGAAAAAGTTTGCCCGACTTTATGTATTCAGCCGATGGTTCTTGAAATTCTGATTTATTCTAGCACAGTGGGCTCCTGCCGGCTTGATTCTAGTAGTAGGGACCAGAAATGTATTATACTCGTATTCTCCACAAAATTTCAGTAACTTTACCCCATAACCCATGTCGATTTGAAAAAGTTTGCCCGACTTTATGTATTCAGCCGATGGTTCTTGAAATTCTGATTTATTCTAGCACAGTGGGCTCCTGCCGGCTTGATTCTAGTAGTAGGGACCAGAAATGTATTATACTCGTATTCTCCACAAAATTTCAGTAACTTTACCCCATAACCCATGTCGATTTGAAAAAGTTTGCCCGACTTTATGTATTCAGCCGATGGTTCTTGAAATTCTGATTTATTCTAGCACAGTGGGCTCCTGCCGGCTTGATTCTAGTAGTAGGGACCAGAAATGTATTATACTCGTATTCTCCACAAAATTTCAGTAACTTTACCCCATAACCCATGTCGATTTGAAAAAGTTTGCCCGACTTTATGTATTCAGCCGATGGTTCTTGAAATTCTGATTTATTCTAGCACAGTGGGCTCCTGCCGGCTTGATTCTAGTAGTAGGGACCAGAAATGTATTATACTCGTATTCTCCACAAAATTTCAGTAACTTTACCCCATAACCCATGTCGATTTGAAAAAGTTTGCCCGACTTTATGTATTCAGCCGATGGTTCTTGAAATTCTGATTTATTCTAGCACAGTGGGCTCCTGCCGGCTTGATTCTAGTAGTAGGGACCAGAAATGTATTATACTCGTATTCTCCACAAAATTTCAGTAACTTTACCCCATAACCCATGTCGATTTGAAAAAGTTTGCCCGACTTTATGTATTCAGCCGATGGTTCTTGAAATTCTGATTTATTCTAGCACAGTGGGCTCCTGCCGGCTTGATTCTAGTAGTAGGGACCAGAAATGTATTATACTCGTATTCTCCACAAAATTTCAGTAACTTTACCCCATAACCCATGTCGATTTGAAAAAGTTTGCCCGACTTTATGTATTCAGCCGATGGTTCTTGAAATTCTGATTTATTCTAGCACAGTGGGCTCCTGCCGGCTTGATTCTAGTAGTAGGGACCAGAAATGTATTATACTCGTATTCTCCACAAAATTTCAGTAACTTTACCCCATAACCCATGTCGATTTGAAAAAGTTTGCCCGACTTTATGTATTCAGCCGATGGTTCTTGAAATTCTGATTTATTCTAGCACAGTGGGCTCCTGCCGGCTTGATTCTAGTAGTAGGGACCAGAAATGTATTATACTCGTATTCTCCACAAAATTTCAGTAACTTTACCCCATAACCCATGTCGATTTGAAAAAGTTTGCCCGACTTTATGTATTCAGCCGATGGTTCTTGAAATTCTGATTTATTCTAGCACAGTGGGCTCCTGCCGGCTTGATTCTAGTAGTAGGGACCAGAAATGTATTATACTCGTATTCTCCACAAAATTTCAGTAACTTTACCCCATAACCCATGTCGATTTGAAAAAGTTTGCCCGACTTTATGTATTCAGCCGATGGTTCTTGAAATTCTGATTTATTCTAGCACAGTGGGCTCCTGCCGGCTTGATTCTAGTAGTAGGGACCAGAAATGTATTATACTCGTATTCTCCACAAAATTTCAGTAACTTTACCCCATAACCCATGTCGATTTGAAAAAGTTTGCCCGACTTTATGTATTCAGCCGATGGTTCTTGAAATTCTGATTTATTCTAGCACAGTGGGCTCCTGCCGGCTTGATTCTAGTAGTAGGGACCAGAAATGTATTATACTCGTATTCTCCACAAAATTTCAGTAACTTTACCCCATAACCCATGTCGATTTGAAAAAGTTTGCCCGACTTTATGTATTCAGCCGATGGTTCTTGAAATTCTGATTTATTCTAGCACAGTGGGCTCCTGCCGGCTTGATTCTAGTAGTAGGGACCAGAAATGTATTATACTCGTATTCTCCACAAAATTTCAGTAACTTTACCCCATAACCCATGTCGATTTGAAAAAGTTTGCCCGACTTTATGTATTCAGCCGATGGTTCTTGAAATTCTGATTTATTCTAGCACAGTGGGCTCCTGCCGGCTTGATTCTAGTAGTAGGGACCAGAAATGTATTATACTCGTATTCTCCACAAAATTTCAGTAACTTTACCCCATAACCCATGTCGATTTGAAAAAGTTTGCCCGACTTTATGTATTCAGCCGATGGTTCTTGAAATTCTGATTTATTCTAGCACAGTGGGCTCCTGCCGGCTTGATTCTAGTAGTAGGGACCAGAAATGTATTATACTCGTATTCTCCACAAAATTTCAGTAACTTTACCCCATAACCCATGTCGATTTGAAAAAGTTTGCCCGACTTTATGTATTCAGCCGATGGTTCTTGAAATTCTGATTTATTCTAGCACAGTGGGCTCCTGCCGGCTTGATTCTAGTAGTAGGGACCAGAAATGTATTATACTCGTATTCTCCACAAAATTTCAGTAACTTTACCCCATAACCCATGTCGATTTGAAAAAGTTTGCCCGACTTTATGTATTCAGCCGATGGTTCTTGAAATTCTGATTTATTCTAGCACAGTGGGCTCCTGCCGGCTTGATTCTAGTAGTAGGGACCAGAAATGTATTATACTCGTATTCTCCACAAAATTTCAGTAACTTTACCCCATAACCCATGTCGATTTGAAAAAGTTTGCCCGACTTTATGTATTCAGCCGATGGTTCTTGAAATTCTGATTTATTCTAGCACAGTGGGCTCCTGCCGGCTTGATTCTAGTAGTAGGGACCAGAAATGTATTATACTCGTATTCTCCACAAAATTTCAGTAACTTTACCCCATAACCCATGTCGATTTGAAAAAGTTTGCCCGACTTTATGTATTCAGCCGATGGTTCTTGAAATTCTGATTTATTCTAGCACAGTGGGCTCCTGCCGGCTTGATTCTAGTAGTAGGGACCAGAAATGTATTATACTCGTATTCTCCACAAAATTTCAGTAACTTTACCCCATAACCCATGTCGATTTGAAAAAGTTTGCCCGACTTTATGTATTCAGCCGATGGTTCTTGAAATTCTGATTTATTCTAGCACAGTGGGCTCCTGCCGGCTTGATTCTAGTAGTAGGGACCAGAAATGTATTATACTCGTATTCTCCACAAAATTTCAGTAACTTTACCCCATAACCCATGTCGATTTGAAAAAGTTTGCCCGACTTTATGTATTCAGCCGATGGTTCTTGAAATTCTGATTTATTCTAGCACAGTGGGCTCCTGCCGGCTTGATTCTAGTAGTAGGGACCAGAAATGTATTATACTCGTATTCTCCACAAAATTTCAGTAACTTTACCCCATAACCCATGTCGATTTGAAAAAGTTTGCCCGACTTTATGTATTCAGCCGATGGTTCTTGAAATTCTGATTTATTCTAGCACAGTGGGCTCCTGCCGGCTTGATTCTAGTAGTAGGGACCAGAAATGTATTATACTCGTATTCTCCACAAAATTTCAGTAACTTTACCCCATAACCCATGTCGATTTGAAAAAGTTTGCCCGACTTTATGTATTCAGCCGATGGTTCTTGAAATTCTGATTTATTCTAGCACAGTGGGCTCCTGCCGGCTTGATTCTAGTAGTAGGGACCAGAAATGTATTATACTCGTATTCTCCACAAAATTTCAGTAACTTTACCCCATAACCCATGTCGATTTGAAAAAGTTTGCCCGACTTTATGTATTCAGCCGATGGTTCTTGAAATTCTGATTTATTCTAGCACAGTGGGCTCCTGCCGGCTTGATTCTAGTAGTAGGGACCAGAAATGTATTATACTCGTATTCTCCACAAAATTTCAGTAACTTTACCCCATAACCCATGTCGATTTGAAAAAGTTTGCCCGACTTTATGTATTCAGCCGATGGTTCTTGAAATTCTGATTTATTCTAGCACAGTGGGCTCCTGCCGGCTTGATTCTAGTAGTAGGGACCAGAAATGTATTATACTCGTATTCTCCACAAAATTTCAGTAACTTTACCCCATAACCCATGTCGATTTGAAAAAGTTTGCCCGACTTTATGTATTCAGCCGATGGTTCTTGAAATTCTGATTTATTCTAGCACAGTGGGCTCCTGCCGGCTTGATTCTAGTAGTAGGGACCAGAAATGTATTATACTCGTATTCTCCACAAAATTTCAGTAACTTTACCCCATAACCCATGTCGATTTGAAAAAGTTTGCCCGACTTTATGTATTCAGCCGATGGTTCTTGAAATTCTGATTTATTCTAGCACAGTGGGCTCCTGCCGGCTTGATTCTAGTAGTAGGGACCAGAAATGTATTATACTCGTATTCTCCACAAAATTTCAGTAACTTTACCCCATAACCCATGTCGATTTGAAAAAGTTTGCCCGACTTTATGTATTCAGCCGATGGTTCTTGAAATTCTGATTTATTCTAGCACAGTGGGCTCCTGCCGGCTTGATTCTAGTAGTAGGGACCAGAAATGTATTATACTCGTATTCTCCACAAAATTTCAGTAACTTTACCCCATAACCCATGTCGATTTGAAAAAGTTTGCCCGACTTTATGTATTCAGCCGATGGTTCTTGAAATTCTGATTTATTCTAGCACAGTGGGCTCCTGCCGGCTTGATTCTAGTAGTAGGGACCAGAAATGTATTATACTCGTATTCTCCACAAAATTTCAGTAACTTTACCCCATAACCCATGTCGATTTGAAAAAGTTTGCCCGACTTTATGTATTCAGCCGATGGTTCTTGAAATTCTGATTTATTCTAGCACAGTGGGCTCCTGCCGGCTTGATTCTAGTAGTAGGGACCAGAAATGTATTATACTCGTATTCTCCACAAAATTTCAGTAACTTTACCCCATAACCCATGTCGATTTGAAAAAGTTTGCCCGACTTTATGTATTCAGCCGATGGTTCTTGAAATTCTGATTTATTCTAGCACAGTGGGCTCCTGCCGGCTTGATTCTAGTAGTAGGGACCAGAAATGTATTATACTCGTATTCTCCACAAAATTTCAGTAACTTTACCCCATAACCCATGTCGATTTGAAAAAGTTTGCCCGACTTTATGTATTCAGCCGATGGTTCTTGAAATTCTGATTTATTCTAGCACAGTGGGCTCCTGCCGGCTTGATTCTAGTAGTAGGGACCAGAAATGTATTATACTCGTATTCTCCACAAAATTTCAGTAACTTTACCCCATAACCCATGTCGATTTGAAAAAGTTTGCCCGACTTTATGTATTCAGCCGATGGTTCTTGAAATTCTGATTTATTCTAGCACAGTGGGCTCCTGCCGGCTTGATTCTAGTAGTAGGGACCAGAAATGTATTATACTCGTATTCTCCACAAAATTTCAGTAACTTTACCCCATAACCCATGTCGATTTGAAAAAGTTTGCCCGACTTTATGTATTCAGCCGATGGTTCTTGAAATTCTGATTTATTCTAGCACAGTGGGCTCCTGCCGGCTTGATTCTAGTAGTAGGGACCAGAAATGTATTATACTCGTATTCTCCACAAAATTTCAGTAACTTTACCCCATAACCCATGTCGATTTGAAAAAGTTTGCCCGACTTTATGTATTCAGCCGATGGTTCTTGAAATTCTGATTTATTCTAGCACAGTGGGCTCCTGCCGGCTTGATTCTAGTAGTAGGGACCAGAAATGTATTATACTCGTATTCTCCACAAAATTTCAGTAACTTTACCCCATAACCCATGTCGATTTGAAAAAGTTTGCCCGACTTTATGTATTCAGCCGATGGTTCTTGAAATTCTGATTTATTCTAGCACAGTGGGCTCCTGCCGGCTTGATTCTAGTAGTAGGGACCAGAAATGTATTATACTCGTATTCTCCACAAAATTTCAGTAACTTTACCCCATAACCCATGTCGATTTGAAAAAGTTTGCCCGACTTTATGTATTCAGCCGATGGTTCTTGAAATTCTGATTTATTCTAGCACAGTGGGCTCCTGCCGGCTTGATTCTAGTAGTAGGGACCAGAAATGTATTATACTCGTATTCTCCACAAAATTTCAGTAACTTTACCCCATAACCCATGTCGATTTGAAAAAGTTTGCCCGACTTTATGTATTCAGCCGATGGTTCTTGAAATTCTGATTTATTCTAGCACAGTGGGCTCCTGCCGGCTTGATTCTAGTAGTAGGGACCAGAAATGTATTATACTCGTATTCTCCACAAAATTTCAGTAACTTTACCCCATAACCCATGTCGATTTGAAAAAGTTTGCCCGACTTTATGTATTCAGCCGATGGTTCTTGAAATTCTGATTTATTCTAGCACAGTGGGCTCCTGCCGGCTTGATTCTAGTAGTAGGGACCAGAAATGTATTATACTCGTATTCTCCACAAAATTTCAGTAACTTTACCCCATAACCCATGTCGATTTGAAAAAGTTTGCCCGACTTTATGTATTCAGCCGATGGTTCTTGAAATTCTGATTTATTCTAGCACAGTGGGCTCCTGCCGGCTTGATTCTAGTAGTAGGGACCAGAAATGTATTATACTCGTATTCTCCACAAAATTTCAGTAACTTTACCCCATAACCCATGTCGATTTGAAAAAGTTTGCCCGACTTTATGTATTCAGCCGATGGTTCTTGAAATTCTGATTTATTCTAGCACAGTGGGCTCCTGCCGGCTTGATTCTAGTAGTAGGGACCAGAAATGTATTATACTCGTATTCTCCACAAAATTTCAGTAACTTTACCCCATAACCCATGTCGATTTGAAAAAGTTTGCCCGACTTTATGTATTCAGCCGATGGTTCTTGAAATTCTGATTTATTCTAGCACAGTGGGCTCCTGCCGGCTTGATTCTAGTAGTAGGGACCAGAAATGTATTATACTCGTATTCTCCACAAAATTTCAGTAACTTTACCCCATAACCCATGTCGATTTGAAAAAGTTTGCCCGACTTTATGTATTCAGCCGATGGTTCTTGAAATTCTGATTTATTCTAGCACAGTGGGCTCCTGCCGGCTTGATTCTAGTAGTAGGGACCAGAAATGTATTATACTCGTATTCTCCACAAAATTTCAGTAACTTTACCCCATAACCCATGTCGATTTGAAAAAGTTTGCCCGACTTTATGTATTCAGCCGATGGTTCTTGAAATTCTGATTTATTCTAGCACAGTGGGCTCCTGCCGGCTTGATTCTAGTAGTAGGGACCAGAAATGTATTATACTCGTATTCTCCACAAAATTTCAGTAACTTTACCCCATAACCCATGTCGATTTGAAAAAGTTTGCCCGACTTTATGTATTCAGCCGATGGTTCTTGAAATTCTGATTTATTCTAGCACAGTGGGCTCCTGCCGGCTTGATTCTAGTAGTAGGGACCAGAAATGTATTATACTCGTATTCTCCACAAAATTTCAGTAACTTTACCCCATAACCCATGTCGATTTGAAAAAGTTTGCCCGACTTTATGTATTCAGCCGATGGTTCTTGAAATTCTGATTTATTCTAGCACAGTGGGCTCCTGCCGGCTTGATTCTAGTAGTAGGGACCAGAAATGTATTATACTCGTATTCTCCACAAAATTTCAGTAACTTTACCCCATAACCCATGTCGATTTGAAAAAGTTTGCCCGACTTTATGTATTCAGCCGATGGTTCTTGAAATTCTGATTTATTCTAGCACAGTGGGCTCCTGCCGGCTTGATTCTAGTAGTAGGGACCAGAAATGTATTATACTCGTATTCTCCACAAAATTTCAGTAACTTTACCCCATAACCCATGTCGATTTGAAAAAGTTTGCCCGACTTTATGTATTCAGCCGATGGTTCTTGAAATTCTGATTTATTCTAGCACAGTGGGCTCCTGCCGGCTTGATTCTAGTAGTAGGGACCAGAAATGTATTATACTCGTATTCTCCACAAAATTTCAGTAACTTTACCCCATAACCCATGTCGATTTGAAAAAGTTTGCCCGACTTTATGTATTCAGCCGATGGTTCTTGAAATTCTGATTTATTCTAGCACAGTGGGCTCCTGCCGGCTTGATTCTAGTAGTAGGGACCAGAAATGTATTATACTCGTATTCTCCACAAAATTTCAGTAACTTTACCCCATAACCCATGTCGATTTGAAAAAGTTTGCCCGACTTTATGTATTCAGCCGATGGTTCTTGAAATTCTGATTTATTCTAGCACAGTGGGCTCCTGCCGGCTTGATTCTAGTAGTAGGGACCAGAAATGTATTATACTCGTATTCTCCACAAAATTTCAGTAACTTTACCCCATAACCCATGTCGATTTGAAAAAGTTTGCCCGACTTTATGTATTCAGCCGATGGTTCTTGAAATTCTGATTTATTCTAGCACAGTGGGCTCCTGCCGGCTTGATTCTAGTAGTAGGGACCAGAAATGTATTATACTCGTATTCTCCACAAAATTTCAGTAACTTTACCCCATAACCCATGTCGATTTGAAAAAGTTTGCCCGACTTTATGTATTCAGCCGATGGTTCTTGAAATTCTGATTTATTCTAGCACAGTGGGCTCCTGCCGGCTTGATTCTAGTAGTAGGGACCAGAAATGTATTATACTCGTATTCTCCACAAAATTTCAGTAACTTTACCCCATAACCCATGTCGATTTGAAAAAGTTTGCCCGACTTTATGTATTCAGCCGATGGTTCTTGAAATTCTGATTTATTCTAGCACAGTGGGCTCCTGCCGGCTTGATTCTAGTAGTAGGGACCAGAAATGTATTATACTCGTATTCTCCACAAAATTTCAGTAACTTTACCCCATAACCCATGTCGATTTGAAAAAGTTTGCCCGACTTTATGTATTCAGCCGATGGTTCTTGAAATTCTGATTTATTCTAGCACAGTGGGCTCCTGCCGGCTTGATTCTAGTAGTAGGGACCAGAAATGTATTATACTCGTATTCTCCACAAAATTTCAGTAACTTTACCCCATAACCCATGTCGATTTGAAAAAGTTTGCCCGACTTTATGTATTCAGCCGATGGTTCTTGAAATTCTGATTTATTCTAGCACAGTGGGCTCCTGCCGGCTTGATTCTAGTAGTAGGGACCAGAAATGTATTATACTCGTATTCTCCACAAAATTTCAGTAACTTTACCCCATAACCCATGTCGATTTGAAAAAGTTTGCCCGACTTTATGTATTCAGCCGATGGTTCTTGAAATTCTGATTTATTCTAGCACAGTGGGCTCCTGCCGGCTTGATTCTAGTAGTAGGGACCAGAAATGTATTATACTCGTATTCTCCACAAAATTTCAGTAACTTTACCCCATAACCCATGTCGATTTGAAAAAGTTTGCCCGACTTTATGTATTCAGCCGATGGTTCTTGAAATTCTGATTTATTCTAGCACAGTGGGCTCCTGCCGGCTTGATTCTAGTAGTAGGGACCAGAAATGTATTATACTCGTATTCTCCACAAAATTTCAGTAACTTTACCCCATAACCCATGTCGATTTGAAAAAGTTTGCCCGACTTTATGTATTCAGCCGATGGTTCTTGAAATTCTGATTTATTCTAGCACAGTGGGCTCCTGCCGGCTTGATTCTAGTAGTAGGGACCAGAAATGTATTATACTCGTATTCTCCACAAAATTTCAGTAACTTTACCCCATAACCCATGTCGATTTGAAAAAGTTTGCCCGACTTTATGTATTCAGCCGATGGTTCTTGAAATTCTGATTTATTCTAGCACAGTGGGCTCCTGCCGGCTTGATTCTAGTAGTAGGGACCAGAAATGTATTATACTCGTATTCTCCACAAAATTTCAGTAACTTTACCCCATAACCCATGTCGATTTGAAAAAGTTTGCCCGACTTTATGTATTCAGCCGATGGTTCTTGAAATTCTGATTTATTCTAGCACAGTGGGCTCCTGCCGGCTTGATTCTAGTAGTAGGGACCAGAAATGTATTATACTCGTATTCTCCACAAAATTTCAGTAACTTTACCCCATAACCCATGTCGATTTGAAAAAGTTTGCCCGACTTTATGTATTCAGCCGATGGTTCTTGAAATTCTGATTTATTCTAGCACAGTGGGCTCCTGCCGGCTTGATTCTAGTAGTAGGGACCAGAAATGTATTATACTCGTATTCTCCACAAAATTTCAGTAACTTTACCCCATAACCCATGTCGATTTGAAAAAGTTTGCCCGACTTTATGTATTCAGCCGATGGTTCTTGAAATTCTGATTTATTCTAGCACAGTGGGCTCCTGCCGGCTTGATTCTAGTAGTAGGGACCAGAAATGTATTATACTCGTATTCTCCACAAAATTTCAGTAACTTTACCCCATAACCCATGTCGATTTGAAAAAGTTTGCCCGACTTTATGTATTCAGCCGATGGTTCTTGAAATTCTGATTTATTCTAGCACAGTGGGCTCCTGCCGGCTTGATTCTAGTAGTAGGGACCAGAAATGTATTATACTCGTATTCTCCACAAAATTTCAGTAACTTTACCCCATAACCCATGTCGATTTGAAAAAGTTTGCCCGACTTTATGTATTCAGCCGATGGTTCTTGAAATTCTGATTTATTCTAGCACAGTGGGCTCCTGCCGGCTTGATTCTAGTAGTAGGGACCAGAAATGTATTATACTCGTATTCTCCACAAAATTTCAGTAACTTTACCCCATAACCCATGTCGATTTGAAAAAGTTTGCCCGACTTTATGTATTCAGCCGATGGTTCTTGAAATTCTGATTTATTCTAGCACAGTGGGCTCCTGCCGGCTTGATTCTAGTAGTAGGGACCAGAAATGTATTATACTCGTATTCTCCACAAAATTTCAGTAACTTTACCCCATAACCCATGTCGATTTGAAAAAGTTTGCCCGACTTTATGTATTCAGCCGATGGTTCTTGAAATTCTGATTTATTCTAGCACAGTGGGCTCCTGCCGGCTTGATTCTAGTAGTAGGGACCAGAAATGTATTATACTCGTATTCTCCACAAAATTTCAGTAACTTTACCCCATAACCCATGTCGATTTGAAAAAGTTTGCCCGACTTTATGTATTCAGCCGATGGTTCTTGAAATTCTGATTTATTCTAGCACAGTGGGCTCCTGCCGGCTTGATTCTAGTAGTAGGGACCAGAAATGTATTATACTCGTATTCTCCACAAAATTTCAGTAACTTTACCCCATAACCCATGTCGATTTGAAAAAGTTTGCCCGACTTTATGTATTCAGCCGATGGTTCTTGAAATTCTGATTTATTCTAGCACAGTGGGCTCCTGCCGGCTTGATTCTAGTAGTAGGGACCAGAAATGTATTATACTCGTATTCTCCACAAAATTTCAGTAACTTTACCCCATAACCCATGTCGATTTGAAAAAGTTTGCCCGACTTTATGTATTCAGCCGATGGTTCTTGAAATTCTGATTTATTCTAGCACAGTGGGCTCCTGCCGGCTTGATTCTAGTAGTAGGGACCAGAAATGTATTATACTCGTATTCTCCACAAAATTTCAGTAACTTTACCCCATAACCCATGTCGATTTGAAAAAGTTTGCCCGACTTTATGTATTCAGCCGATGGTTCTTGAAATTCTGATTTATTCTAGCACAGTGGGCTCCTGCCGGCTTGATTCTAGTAGTAGGGACCAGAAATGTATTATACTCGTATTCTCCACAAAATTTCAGTAACTTTACCCCATAACCCATGTCGATTTGAAAAAGTTTGCCCGACTTTATGTATTCAGCCGATGGTTCTTGAAATTCTGATTTATTCTAGCACAGTGGGCTCCTGCCGGCTTGATTCTAGTAGTAGGGACCAGAAATGTATTATACTCGTATTCTCCACAAAATTTCAGTAACTTTACCCCATAACCCATGTCGATTTGAAAAAGTTTGCCCGACTTTATGTATTCAGCCGATGGTTCTTGAAATTCTGATTTATTCTAGCACAGTGGGCTCCTGCCGGCTTGATTCTAGTAGTAGGGACCAGAAATGTATTATACTCGTATTCTCCACAAAATTTCAGTAACTTTACCCCATAACCCATGTCGATTTGAAAAAGTTTGCCCGACTTTATGTATTCAGCCGATGGTTCTTGAAATTCTGATTTATTCTAGCACAGTGGGCTCCTGCCGGCTTGATTCTAGTAGTAGGGACCAGAAATGTATTATACTCGTATTCTCCACAAAATTTCAGTAACTTTACCCCATAACCCATGTCGATTTGAAAAAGTTTGCCCGACTTTATGTATTCAGCCGATGGTTCTTGAAATTCTGATTTATTCTAGCACAGTGGGCTCCTGCCGGCTTGATTCTAGTAGTAGGGACCAGAAATGTATTATACTCGTATTCTCCACAAAATTTCAGTAACTTTACCCCATAACCCATGTCGATTTGAAAAAGTTTGCCCGACTTTATGTATTCAGCCGATGGTTCTTGAAATTCTGATTTATTCTAGCACAGTGGGCTCCTGCCGGCTTGATTCTAGTAGTAGGGACCAGAAATGTATTATACTCGTATTCTCCACAAAATTTCAGTAACTTTACCCCATAACCCATGTCGATTTGAAAAAGTTTGCCCGACTTTATGTATTCAGCCGATGGTTCTTGAAATTCTGATTTATTCTAGCACAGTGGGCTCCTGCCGGCTTGATTCTAGTAGTAGGGACCAGAAATGTATTATACTCGTATTCTCCACAAAATTTCAGTAACTTTACCCCATAACCCATGTCGATTTGAAAAAGTTTGCCCGACTTTATGTATTCAGCCGATGGTTCTTGAAATTCTGATTTATTCTAGCACAGTGGGCTCCTGCCGGCTTGATTCTAGTAGTAGGGACCAGAAATGTATTATACTCGTATTCTCCACAAAATTTCAGTAACTTTACCCCATAACCCATGTCGATTTGAAAAAGTTTGCCCGACTTTATGTATTCAGCCGATGGTTCTTGAAATTCTGATTTATTCTAGCACAGTGGGCTCCTGCCGGCTTGATTCTAGTAGTAGGGACCAGAAATGTATTATACTCGTATTCTCCACAAAATTTCAGTAACTTTACCCCATAACCCATGTCGATTTGAAAAAGTTTGCCCGACTTTATGTATTCAGCCGATGGTTCTTGAAATTCTGATTTATTCTAGCACAGTGGGCTCCTGCCGGCTTGATTCTAGTAGTAGGGACCAGAAATGTATTATACTCGTATTCTCCACAAAATTTCAGTAACTTTACCCCATAACCCATGTCGATTTGAAAAAGTTTGCCCGACTTTATGTATTCAGCCGATGGTTCTTGAAATTCTGATTTATTCTAGCACAGTGGGCTCCTGCCGGCTTGATTCTAGTAGTAGGGACCAGAAATGTATTATACTCGTATTCTCCACAAAATTTCAGTAACTTTACCCCATAACCCATGTCGATTTGAAAAAGTTTGCCCGACTTTATGTATTCAGCCGATGGTTCTTGAAATTCTGATTTATTCTAGCACAGTGGGCTCCTGCCGGCTTGATTCTAGTAGTAGGGACCAGAAATGTATTATACTCGTATTCTCCACAAAATTTCAGTAACTTTACCCCATAACCCATGTCGATTTGAAAAAGTTTGCCCGACTTTATGTATTCAGCCGATGGTTCTTGAAATTCTGATTTATTCTAGCACAGTGGGCTCCTGCCGGCTTGATTCTAGTAGTAGGGACCAGAAATGTATTATACTCGTATTCTCCACAAAATTTCAGTAACTTTACCCCATAACCCATGTCGATTTGAAAAAGTTTGCCCGACTTTATGTATTCAGCCGATGGTTCTTGAAATTCTGATTTATTCTAGCACAGTGGGCTCCTGCCGGCTTGATTCTAGTAGTAGGGACCAGAAATGTATTATACTCGTATTCTCCACAAAATTTCAGTAACTTTACCCCATAACCCATGTCGATTTGAAAAAGTTTGCCCGACTTTATGTATTCAGCCGATGGTTCTTGAAATTCTGATTTATTCTAGCACAGTGGGCTCCTGCCGGCTTGATTCTAGTAGTAGGGACCAGAAATGTATTATACTCGTATTCTCCACAAAATTTCAGTAACTTTACCCCATAACCCATGTCGATTTGAAAAAGTTTGCCCGACTTTATGTATTCAGCCGATGGTTCTTGAAATTCTGATTTATTCTAGCACAGTGGGCTCCTGCCGGCTTGATTCTAGTAGTAGGGACCAGAAATGTATTATACTCGTATTCTCCACAAAATTTCAGTAACTTTACCCCATAACCCATGTCGATTTGAAAAAGTTTGCCCGACTTTATGTATTCAGCCGATGGTTCTTGAAATTCTGATTTATTCTAGCACAGTGGGCTCCTGCCGGCTTGATTCTAGTAGTAGGGACCAGAAATGTATTATACTCGTATTCTCCACAAAATTTCAGTAACTTTACCCCATAACCCATGTCGATTTGAAAAAGTTTGCCCGACTTTATGTATTCAGCCGATGGTTCTTGAAATTCTGATTTATTCTAGCACAGTGGGCTCCTGCCGGCTTGATTCTAGTAGTAGGGACCAGAAATGTATTATACTCGTATTCTCCACAAAATTTCAGTAACTTTACCCCATAACCCATGTCGATTTGAAAAAGTTTGCCCGACTTTATGTATTCAGCCGATGGTTCTTGAAATTCTGATTTATTCTAGCACAGTGGGCTCCTGCCGGCTTGATTCTAGTAGTAGGGACCAGAAATGTATTATACTCGTATTCTCCACAAAATTTCAGTAACTTTACCCCATAACCCATGTCGATTTGAAAAAGTTTGCCCGACTTTATGTATTCAGCCGATGGTTCTTGAAATTCTGATTTATTCTAGCACAGTGGGCTCCTGCCGGCTTGATTCTAGTAGTAGGGACCAGAAATGTATTATACTCGTATTCTCCACAAAATTTCAGTAACTTTACCCCATAACCCATGTCGATTTGAAAAAGTTTGCCCGACTTTATGTATTCAGCCGATGGTTCTTGAAATTCTGATTTATTCTAGCACAGTGGGCTCCTGCCGGCTTGATTCTAGTAGTAGGGACCAGAAATGTATTATACTCGTATTCTCCACAAAATTTCAGTAACTTTACCCCATAACCCATGTCGATTTGAAAAAGTTTGCCCGACTTTATGTATTCAGCCGATGGTTCTTGAAATTCTGATTTATTCTAGCACAGTGGGCTCCTGCCGGCTTGATTCTAGTAGTAGGGACCAGAAATGTATTATACTCGTATTCTCCACAAAATTTCAGTAACTTTACCCCATAACCCATGTCGATTTGAAAAAGTTTGCCCGACTTTATGTATTCAGCCGATGGTTCTTGAAATTCTGATTTATTCTAGCACAGTGGGCTCCTGCCGGCTTGATTCTAGTAGTAGGGACCAGAAATGTATTATACTCGTATTCTCCACAAAATTTCAGTAACTTTACCCCATAACCCATGTCGATTTGAAAAAGTTTGCCCGACTTTATGTATTCAGCCGATGGTTCTTGAAATTCTGATTTATTCTAGCACAGTGGGCTCCTGCCGGCTTGATTCTAGTAGTAGGGACCAGAAATGTATTATACTCGTATTCTCCACAAAATTTCAGTAACTTTACCCCATAACCCATGTCGATTTGAAAAAGTTTGCCCGACTTTATGTATTCAGCCGATGGTTCTTGAAATTCTGATTTATTCTAGCACAGTGGGCTCCTGCCGGCTTGATTCTAGTAGTAGGGACCAGAAATGTATTATACTCGTATTCTCCACAAAATTTCAGTAACTTTACCCCATAACCCATGTCGATTTGAAAAAGTTTGCCCGACTTTATGTATTCAGCCGATGGTTCTTGAAATTCTGATTTATTCTAGCACAGTGGGCTCCTGCCGGCTTGATTCTAGTAGTAGGGACCAGAAATGTATTATACTCGTATTCTCCACAAAATTTCAGTAACTTTACCCCATAACCCATGTCGATTTGAAAAAGTTTGCCCGACTTTATGTATTCAGCCGATGGTTCTTGAAATTCTGATTTATTCTAGCACAGTGGGCTCCTGCCGGCTTGATTCTAGTAGTAGGGACCAGAAATGTATTATACTCGTATTCTCCACAAAATTTCAGTAACTTTACCCCATAACCCATGTCGATTTGAAAAAGTTTGCCCGACTTTATGTATTCAGCCGATGGTTCTTGAAATTCTGATTTATTCTAGCACAGTGGGCTCCTGCCGGCTTGATTCTAGTAGTAGGGACCAGAAATGTATTATACTCGTATTCTCCACAAAATTTCAGTAACTTTACCCCATAACCCATGTCGATTTGAAAAAGTTTGCCCGACTTTATGTATTCAGCCGATGGTTCTTGAAATTCTGATTTATTCTAGCACAGTGGGCTCCTGCCGGCTTGATTCTAGTAGTAGGGACCAGAAATGTATTATACTCGTATTCTCCACAAAATTTCAGTAACTTTACCCCATAACCCATGTCGATTTGAAAAAGTTTGCCCGACTTTATGTATTCAGCCGATGGTTCTTGAAATTCTGATTTATTCTAGCACAGTGGGCTCCTGCCGGCTTGATTCTAGTAGTAGGGACCAGAAATGTATTATACTCGTATTCTCCACAAAATTTCAGTAACTTTACCCCATAACCCATGTCGATTTGAAAAAGTTTGCCCGACTTTATGTATTCAGCCGATGGTTCTTGAAATTCTGATTTATTCTAGCACAGTGGGCTCCTGCCGGCTTGATTCTAGTAGTAGGGACCAGAAATGTATTATACTCGTATTCTCCACAAAATTTCAGTAACTTTACCCCATAACCCATGTCGATTTGAAAAAGTTTGCCCGACTTTATGTATTCAGCCGATGGTTCTTGAAATTCTGATTTATTCTAGCACAGTGGGCTCCTGCCGGCTTGATTCTAGTAGTAGGGACCAGAAATGTATTATACTCGTATTCTCCACAAAATTTCAGTAACTTTACCCCATAACCCATGTCGATTTGAAAAAGTTTGCCCGACTTTATGTATTCAGCCGATGGTTCTTGAAATTCTGATTTATTCTAGCACAGTGGGCTCCTGCCGGCTTGATTCTAGTAGTAGGGACCAGAAATGTATTATACTCGTATTCTCCACAAAATTTCAGTAACTTTACCCCATAACCCATGTCGATTTGAAAAAGTTTGCCCGACTTTATGTATTCAGCCGATGGTTCTTGAAATTCTGATTTATTCTAGCACAGTGGGCTCCTGCCGGCTTGATTCTAGTAGTAGGGACCAGAAATGTATTATACTCGTATTCTCCACAAAATTTCAGTAACTTTACCCCATAACCCATGTCGATTTGAAAAAGTTTGCCCGACTTTATGTATTCAGCCGATGGTTCTTGAAATTCTGATTTATTCTAGCACAGTGGGCTCCTGCCGGCTTGATTCTAGTAGTAGGGACCAGAAATGTATTATACTCGTATTCTCCACAAAATTTCAGTAACTTTACCCCATAACCCATGTCGATTTGAAAAAGTTTGCCCGACTTTATGTATTCAGCCGATGGTTCTTGAAATTCTGATTTATTCTAGCACAGTGGGCTCCTGCCGGCTTGATTCTAGTAGTAGGGACCAGAAATGTATTATACTCGTATTCTCCACAAAATTTCAGTAACTTTACCCCATAACCCATGTCGATTTGAAAAAGTTTGCCCGACTTTATGTATTCAGCCGATGGTTCTTGAAATTCTGATTTATTCTAGCACAGTGGGCTCCTGCCGGCTTGATTCTAGTAGTAGGGACCAGAAATGTATTATACTCGTATTCTCCACAAAATTTCAGTAACTTTACCCCATAACCCATGTCGATTTGAAAAAGTTTGCCCGACTTTATGTATTCAGCCGATGGTTCTTGAAATTCTGATTTATTCTAGCACAGTGGGCTCCTGCCGGCTTGATTCTAGTAGTAGGGACCAGAAATGTATTATACTCGTATTCTCCACAAAATTTCAGTAACTTTACCCCATAACCCATGTCGATTTGAAAAAGTTTGCCCGACTTTATGTATTCAGCCGATGGTTCTTGAAATTCTGATTTATTCTAGCACAGTGGGCTCCTGCCGGCTTGATTCTAGTAGTAGGGACCAGAAATGTATTATACTCGTATTCTCCACAAAATTTCAGTAACTTTACCCCATAACCCATGTCGATTTGAAAAAGTTTGCCCGACTTTATGTATTCAGCCGATGGTTCTTGAAATTCTGATTTATTCTAGCACAGTGGGCTCCTGCCGGCTTGATTCTAGTAGTAGGGACCAGAAATGTATTATACTCGTATTCTCCACAAAATTTCAGTAACTTTACCCCATAACCCATGTCGATTTGAAAAAGTTTGCCCGACTTTATGTATTCAGCCGATGGTTCTTGAAATTCTGATTTATTCTAGCACAGTGGGCTCCTGCCGGCTTGATTCTAGTAGTAGGGACCAGAAATGTATTATACTCGTATTCTCCACAAAATTTCAGTAACTTTACCCCATAACCCATGTCGATTTGAAAAAGTTTGCCCGACTTTATGTATTCAGCCGATGGTTCTTGAAATTCTGATTTATTCTAGCACAGTGGGCTCCTGCCGGCTTGATTCTAGTAGTAGGGACCAGAAATGTATTATACTCGTATTCTCCACAAAATTTCAGTAACTTTACCCCATAACCCATGTCGATTTGAAAAAGTTTGCCCGACTTTATGTATTCAGCCGATGGTTCTTGAAATTCTGATTTATTCTAGCACAGTGGGCTCCTGCCGGCTTGATTCTAGTAGTAGGGACCAGAAATGTATTATACTCGTATTCTCCACAAAATTTCAGTAACTTTACCCCATAACCCATGTCGATTTGAAAAAGTTTGCCCGACTTTATGTATTCAGCCGATGGTTCTTGAAATTCTGATTTATTCTAGCACAGTGGGCTCCTGCCGGCTTGATTCTAGTAGTAGGGACCAGAAATGTATTATACTCGTATTCTCCACAAAATTTCAGTAACTTTACCCCATAACCCATGTCGATTTGAAAAAGTTTGCCCGACTTTATGTATTCAGCCGATGGTTCTTGAAATTCTGATTTATTCTAGCACAGTGGGCTCCTGCCGGCTTGATTCTAGTAGTAGGGACCAGAAATGTATTATACTCGTATTCTCCACAAAATTTCAGTAACTTTACCCCATAACCCATGTCGATTTGAAAAAGTTTGCCCGACTTTATGTATTCAGCCGATGGTTCTTGAAATTCTGATTTATTCTAGCACAGTGGGCTCCTGCCGGCTTGATTCTAGTAGTAGGGACCAGAAATGTATTATACTCGTATTCTCCACAAAATTTCAGTAACTTTACCCCATAACCCATGTCGATTTGAAAAAGTTTGCCCGACTTTATGTATTCAGCCGATGGTTCTTGAAATTCTGATTTATTCTAGCACAGTGGGCTCCTGCCGGCTTGATTCTAGTAGTAGGGACCAGAAATGTATTATACTCGTATTCTCCACAAAATTTCAGTAACTTTACCCCATAACCCATGTCGATTTGAAAAAGTTTGCCCGACTTTATGTATTCAGCCGATGGTTCTTGAAATTCTGATTTATTCTAGCACAGTGGGCTCCTGCCGGCTTGATTCTAGTAGTAGGGACCAGAAATGTATTATACTCGTATTCTCCACAAAATTTCAGTAACTTTACCCCATAACCCATGTCGATTTGAAAAAGTTTGCCCGACTTTATGTATTCAGCCGATGGTTCTTGAAATTCTGATTTATTCTAGCACAGTGGGCTCCTGCCGGCTTGATTCTAGTAGTAGGGACCAGAAATGTATTATACTCGTATTCTCCACAAAATTTCAGTAACTTTACCCCATAACCCATGTCGATTTGAAAAAGTTTGCCCGACTTTATGTATTCAGCCGATGGTTCTTGAAATTCTGATTTATTCTAGCACAGTGGGCTCCTGCCGGCTTGATTCTAGTAGTAGGGACCAGAAATGTATTATACTCGTATTCTCCACAAAATTTCAGTAACTTTACCCCATAACCCATGTCGATTTGAAAAAGTTTGCCCGACTTTATGTATTCAGCCGATGGTTCTTGAAATTCTGATTTATTCTAGCACAGTGGGCTCCTGCCGGCTTGATTCTAGTAGTAGGGACCAGAAATGTATTATACTCGTATTCTCCACAAAATTTCAGTAACTTTACCCCATAACCCATGTCGATTTGAAAAAGTTTGCCCGACTTTATGTATTCAGCCGATGGTTCTTGAAATTCTGATTTATTCTAGCACAGTGGGCTCCTGCCGGCTTGATTCTAGTAGTAGGGACCAGAAATGTATTATACTCGTATTCTCCACAAAATTTCAGTAACTTTACCCCATAACCCATGTCGATTTGAAAAAGTTTGCCCGACTTTATGTATTCAGCCGATGGTTCTTGAAATTCTGATTTATTCTAGCACAGTGGGCTCCTGCCGGCTTGATTCTAGTAGTAGGGACCAGAAATGTATTATACTCGTATTCTCCACAAAATTTCAGTAACTTTACCCCATAACCCATGTCGATTTGAAAAAGTTTGCCCGACTTTATGTATTCAGCCGATGGTTCTTGAAATTCTGATTTATTCTAGCACAGTGGGCTCCTGCCGGCTTGATTCTAGTAGTAGGGACCAGAAATGTATTATACTCGTATTCTCCACAAAATTTCAGTAACTTTACCCCATAACCCATGTCGATTTGAAAAAGTTTGCCCGACTTTATGTATTCAGCCGATGGTTCTTGAAATTCTGATTTATTCTAGCACAGTGGGCTCCTGCCGGCTTGATTCTAGTAGTAGGGACCAGAAATGTATTATACTCGTATTCTCCACAAAATTTCAGTAACTTTACCCCATAACCCATGTCGATTTGAAAAAGTTTGCCCGACTTTATGTATTCAGCCGATGGTTCTTGAAATTCTGATTTATTCTAGCACAGTGGGCTCCTGCCGGCTTGATTCTAGTAGTAGGGACCAGAAATGTATTATACTCGTATTCTCCACAAAATTTCAGTAACTTTACCCCATAACCCATGTCGATTTGAAAAAGTTTGCCCGACTTTATGTATTCAGCCGATGGTTCTTGAAATTCTGATTTATTCTAGCACAGTGGGCTCCTGCCGGCTTGATTCTAGTAGTAGGGACCAGAAATGTATTATACTCGTATTCTCCACAAAATTTCAGTAACTTTACCCCATAACCCATGTCGATTTGAAAAAGTTTGCCCGACTTTATGTATTCAGCCGATGGTTCTTGAAATTCTGATTTATTCTAGCACAGTGGGCTCCTGCCGGCTTGATTCTAGTAGTAGGGACCAGAAATGTATTATACTCGTATTCTCCACAAAATTTCAGTAACTTTACCCCATAACCCATGTCGATTTGAAAAAGTTTGCCCGACTTTATGTATTCAGCCGATGGTTCTTGAAATTCTGATTTATTCTAGCACAGTGGGCTCCTGCCGGCTTGATTCTAGTAGTAGGGACCAGAAATGTATTATACTCGTATTCTCCACAAAATTTCAGTAACTTTACCCCATAACCCATGTCGATTTGAAAAAGTTTGCCCGACTTTATGTATTCAGCCGATGGTTCTTGAAATTCTGATTTATTCTAGCACAGTGGGCTCCTGCCGGCTTGATTCTAGTAGTAGGGACCAGAAATGTATTATACTCGTATTCTCCACAAAATTTCAGTAACTTTACCCCATAACCCATGTCGATTTGAAAAAGTTTGCCCGACTTTATGTATTCAGCCGATGGTTCTTGAAATTCTGATTTATTCTAGCACAGTGGGCTCCTGCCGGCTTGATTCTAGTAGTAGGGACCAGAAATGTATTATACTCGTATTCTCCACAAAATTTCAGTAACTTTACCCCATAACCCATGTCGATTTGAAAAAGTTTGCCCGACTTTATGTATTCAGCCGATGGTTCTTGAAATTCTGATTTATTCTAGCACAGTGGGCTCCTGCCGGCTTGATTCTAGTAGTAGGGACCAGAAATGTATTATACTCGTATTCTCCACAAAATTTCAGTAACTTTACCCCATAACCCATGTCGATTTGAAAAAGTTTGCCCGACTTTATGTATTCAGCCGATGGTTCTTGAAATTCTGATTTATTCTAGCACAGTGGGCTCCTGCCGGCTTGATTCTAGTAGTAGGGACCAGAAATGTATTATACTCGTATTCTCCACAAAATTTCAGTAACTTTACCCCATAACCCATGTCGATTTGAAAAAGTTTGCCCGACTTTATGTATTCAGCCGATGGTTCTTGAAATTCTGATTTATTCTAGCACAGTGGGCTCCTGCCGGCTTGATTCTAGTAGTAGGGACCAGAAATGTATTATACTCGTATTCTCCACAAAATTTCAGTAACTTTACCCCATAACCCATGTCGATTTGAAAAAGTTTGCCCGACTTTATGTATTCAGCCGATGGTTCTTGAAATTCTGATTTATTCTAGCACAGTGGGCTCCTGCCGGCTTGATTCTAGTAGTAGGGACCAGAAATGTATTATACTCGTATTCTCCACAAAATTTCAGTAACTTTACCCCATAACCCATGTCGATTTGAAAAAGTTTGCCCGACTTTATGTATTCAGCCGATGGTTCTTGAAATTCTGATTTATTCTAGCACAGTGGGCTCCTGCCGGCTTGATTCTAGTAGTAGGGACCAGAAATGTATTATACTCGTATTCTCCACAAAATTTCAGTAACTTTACCCCATAACCCATGTCGATTTGAAAAAGTTTGCCCGACTTTATGTATTCAGCCGATGGTTCTTGAAATTCTGATTTATTCTAGCACAGTGGGCTCCTGCCGGCTTGATTCTAGTAGTAGGGACCAGAAATGTATTATACTCGTATTCTCCACAAAATTTCAGTAACTTTACCCCATAACCCATGTCGATTTGAAAAAGTTTGCCCGACTTTATGTATTCAGCCGATGGTTCTTGAAATTCTGATTTATTCTAGCACAGTGGGCTCCTGCCGGCTTGATTCTAGTAGTAGGGACCAGAAATGTATTATACTCGTATTCTCCACAAAATTTCAGTAACTTTACCCCATAACCCATGTCGATTTGAAAAAGTTTGCCCGACTTTATGTATTCAGCCGATGGTTCTTGAAATTCTGATTTATTCTAGCACAGTGGGCTCCTGCCGGCTTGATTCTAGTAGTAGGGACCAGAAATGTATTATACTCGTATTCTCCACAAAATTTCAGTAACTTTACCCCATAACCCATGTCGATTTGAAAAAGTTTGCCCGACTTTATGTATTCAGCCGATGGTTCTTGAAATTCTGATTTATTCTAGCACAGTGGGCTCCTGCCGGCTTGATTCTAGTAGTAGGGACCAGAAATGTATTATACTCGTATTCTCCACAAAATTTCAGTAACTTTACCCCATAACCCATGTCGATTTGAAAAAGTTTGCCCGACTTTATGTATTCAGCCGATGGTTCTTGAAATTCTGATTTATTCTAGCACAGTGGGCTCCTGCCGGCTTGATTCTAGTAGTAGGGACCAGAAATGTATTATACTCGTATTCTCCACAAAATTTCAGTAACTTTACCCCATAACCCATGTCGATTTGAAAAAGTTTGCCCGACTTTATGTATTCAGCCGATGGTTCTTGAAATTCTGATTTATTCTAGCACAGTGGGCTCCTGCCGGCTTGATTCTAGTAGTAGGGACCAGAAATGTATTATACTCGTATTCTCCACAAAATTTCAGTAACTTTACCCCATAACCCATGTCGATTTGAAAAAGTTTGCCCGACTTTATGTATTCAGCCGATGGTTCTTGAAATTCTGATTTATTCTAGCACAGTGGGCTCCTGCCGGCTTGATTCTAGTAGTAGGGACCAGAAATGTATTATACTCGTATTCTCCACAAAATTTCAGTAACTTTACCCCATAACCCATGTCGATTTGAAAAAGTTTGCCCGACTTTATGTATTCAGCCGATGGTTCTTGAAATTCTGATTTATTCTAGCACAGTGGGCTCCTGCCGGCTTGATTCTAGTAGTAGGGACCAGAAATGTATTATACTCGTATTCTCCACAAAATTTCAGTAACTTTACCCCATAACCCATGTCGATTTGAAAAAGTTTGCCCGACTTTATGTATTCAGCCGATGGTTCTTGAAATTCTGATTTATTCTAGCACAGTGGGCTCCTGCCGGCTTGATTCTAGTAGTAGGGACCAGAAATGTATTATACTCGTATTCTCCACAAAATTTCAGTAACTTTACCCCATAACCCATGTCGATTTGAAAAAGTTTGCCCGACTTTATGTATTCAGCCGATGGTTCTTGAAATTCTGATTTATTCTAGCACAGTGGGCTCCTGCCGGCTTGATTCTAGTAGTAGGGACCAGAAATGTATTATACTCGTATTCTCCACAAAATTTCAGTAACTTTACCCCATAACCCATGTCGATTTGAAAAAGTTTGCCCGACTTTATGTATTCAGCCGATGGTTCTTGAAATTCTGATTTATTCTAGCACAGTGGGCTCCTGCCGGCTTGATTCTAGTAGTAGGGACCAGAAATGTATTATACTCGTATTCTCCACAAAATTTCAGTAACTTTACCCCATAACCCATGTCGATTTGAAAAAGTTTGCCCGACTTTATGTATTCAGCCGATGGTTCTTGAAATTCTGATTTATTCTAGCACAGTGGGCTCCTGCCGGCTTGATTCTAGTAGTAGGGACCAGAAATGTATTATACTCGTATTCTCCACAAAATTTCAGTAACTTTACCCCATAACCCATGTCGATTTGAAAAAGTTTGCCCGACTTTATGTATTCAGCCGATGGTTCTTGAAATTCTGATTTATTCTAGCACAGTGGGCTCCTGCCGGCTTGATTCTAGTAGTAGGGACCAGAAATGTATTATACTCGTATTCTCCACAAAATTTCAGTAACTTTACCCCATAACCCATGTCGATTTGAAAAAGTTTGCCCGACTTTATGTATTCAGCCGATGGTTCTTGAAATTCTGATTTATTCTAGCACAGTGGGCTCCTGCCGGCTTGATTCTAGTAGTAGGGACCAGAAATGTATTATACTCGTATTCTCCACAAAATTTCAGTAACTTTACCCCATAACCCATGTCGATTTGAAAAAGTTTGCCCGACTTTATGTATTCAGCCGATGGTTCTTGAAATTCTGATTTATTCTAGCACAGTGGGCTCCTGCCGGCTTGATTCTAGTAGTAGGGACCAGAAATGTATTATACTCGTATTCTCCACAAAATTTCAGTAACTTTACCCATAACCCATGTCGATTTGAAAAAGTTTGCCCGACTTTATGTATTCAGCCGATGGTTCTTGAAATTCTGATTTATTCTAGCACAGTGGGCTCCTGCCGGCTTGATTCTAGTAGTAGGGACCAGAAATGTATTATACTCGTATTCTCCACAAAATTTCAGTAACTTTACCCCATAACCCATGTCGATTTGAAAAAGTTTGCCCGACTTTATGTATTCAGCCGATGGTTCTTGAAATTCTGATTTATTCTAGCACAGTGGGCTCCTGCCGGCTTGATTCTAGTAGTAGGGACCAGAAATGTATTATACTCGTATTCTCCACAAAATTTCAGTAACTTTACCCCATAACCCATGTCGATTTGAAAAAGTTTGCCCGACTTTATGTATTCAGCCGATGGTTCTTGAAATTCTGATTTATTCTAGCACAGTGGGCTCCTGCCGGCTTGATTCTAGTAGTAGGGACCAGAAATGTATTATACTCGTATTCTCCACAAAATTTCAGTAACTTTACCCCATAACCCATGTCGATTTGAAAAAGTTTGCCCGACTTTATGTATTCAGCCGATGGTTCTTGAAATTCTGATTTATTCTAGCACAGTGGGCTCCTGCCGGCTTGATTCTAGTAGTAGGGACCAGAAATGTATTATACTCGTATTCTCCACAAAATTTCAGTAACTTTACCCCATAACCCATGTCGATTTGAAAAAGTTTGCCCGACTTTATGTATTCAGCCGATGGTTCTTGAAATTCTGATTTATTCTAGCACAGTGGGCTCCTGCCGGCTTGATTCTAGTAGTAGGGACCAGAAATGTATTATACTCGTATTCTCCACAAAATTTCAGTAACTTTACCCCATAACCCATGTCGATTTGAAAAAGTTTGCCCGACTTTATGTATTCAGCCGATGGTTCTTGAAATTCTGATTTATTCTAGCACAGTGGGCTCCTGCCGGCTTGATTCTAGTAGTAGGGACCAGAAATGTATTATACTCGTATTCTCCACAAAATTTCAGTAACTTTACCCCATAACCCATGTCGATTTGAAAAAGTTTGCCCGACTTTATGTATTCAGCCGATGGTTCTTGAAATTCTGATTTATTCTAGCACAGTGGGCTCCTGCCGGCTTGATTCTAGTAGTAGGGACCAGAAATGTATTATACTCGTATTCTCCACAAAATTTCAGTAACTTTACCCCATAACCCATGTCGATTTGAAAAAGTTTGCCCGACTTTATGTATTCAGCCGATGGTTCTTGAAATTCTGATTTATTCTAGCACAGTGGGCTCCTGCCGGCTTGATTCTAGTAGTAGGGACCAGAAATGTATTATACTCGTATTCTCCACAAAATTTCAGTAACTTTACCCATAACCCATGTCGATTTGAAAAAGTTTGCCCGACTTTATGTATTCAGCCGATGGTTCTTGAAATTCTGATTTATTCTAGCACAGTGGGCTCCTGCCGGCTTGATTCTAGTAGTAGGGACCAGAAATGTATTATACTCGTATTCTCCACAAAATTTCAGTAACTTTACCCCATAACCCATGTCGATTTGAAAAAGTTTGCCCGACTTTATGTATTCAGCCGATGGTTCTTGAAATTCTGATTTATTCTAGCACAGTGGGCTCCTGCCGGCTTGATTCTAGTAGTAGGGACCAGAAATGTATTATACTCGTATTCTCCACAAAATTTCAGTAACTTTACCCCATAACCCATGTCGATTTGAAAAAGTTTGCCCGACTTTATGTATTCAGCCGATGGTTCTTGAAATTCTGATTTATTCTAGCACAGTGGGCTCCTGCCGGCTTGATTCTAGTAGTAGGGACCAGAAATGTATTATACTCGTATTCTCCACAAAATTTCAGTAACTTTACCCCATAACCCATGTCGATTTGAAAAAGTTTGCCCGACTTTATGTATTCAGCCGATGGTTCTTGAAATTCTGATTTATTCTAGCACAGTGGGCTCCTGCCGGCTTGATTCTAGTAGTAGGGACCAGAAATGTATTATACTCGTATTCTCCACAAAATTTCAGTAACTTTACCCCATAACCCATGTCGATTTGAAAAAGTTTGCCCGACTTTATGTATTCAGCCGATGGTTCTTGAAATTCTGATTTATTCTAGCACAGTGGGCTCCTGCCGGCTTGATTCTAGTAGTAGGGACCAGAAATGTATTATACTCGTATTCTCCACAAAATTTCAGTAACTTTACCCCATAACCCATGTCGATTTGAAAAAGTTTGCCCGACTTTATGTATTCAGCCGATGGTTCTTGAAATTCTGATTTATTCTAGCACAGTGGGCTCCTGCCGGCTTGATTCTAGTAGTAGGGACCAGAAATGTATTATACTCGTATTCTCCACAAAATTTCAGTAACTTTACCCCATAACCCATGTCGATTTGAAAAAGTTTGCCCGACTTTATGTATTCAGCCGATGGTTCTTGAAATTCTGATTTATTCTAGCACAGTGGGCTCCTGCCGGCTTGATTCTAGTAGTAGGGACCAGAAATGTATTATACTCGTATTCTCCACAAAATTTCAGTAACTTTACCCCATAACCCATGTCGATTTGAAAAAGTTTGCCCGACTTTATGTATTCAGCCGATGGTTCTTGAAATTCTGATTTATTCTAGCACAGTGGGCTCCTGCCGGCTTGATTCTAGTAGTAGGGACCAGAAATGTATTATACTCGTATTCTCCACAAAATTTCAGTAACTTTACCCCATAACCCATGTCGATTTGAAAAAGTTTGCCCGACTTTATGTATTCAGCCGATGGTTCTTGAAATTCTGATTTATTCTAGCACAGTGGGCTCCTGCCGGCTTGATTCTAGTAGTAGGGACCAGAAATGTATTATACTCGTATTCTCCACAAAATTTCAGTAACTTTACCCCATAACCCATGTCGATTTGAAAAAGTTTGCCCGACTTTATGTATTCAGCCGATGGTTCTTGAAATTCTGATTTATTCTAGCACAGTGGGCTCCTGCCGGCTTGATTCTAGTAGTAGGGACCAGAAATGTATTATACTCGTATTCTCCACAAAATTTCAGTAACTTTACCCCATAACCCATGTCGATTTGAAAAAGTTTGCCCGACTTTATGTATTCAGCCGATGGTTCTTGAAATTCTGATTTATTCTAGCACAGTGGGCTCCTGCCGGCTTGATTCTAGTAGTAGGGACCAGAAATGTATTATACTCGTATTCTCCACAAAATTTCAGTAACTTTACCCCATAACCCATGTCGATTTGAAAAAGTTTGCCCGACTTTATGTATTCAGCCGATGGTTCTTGAAATTCTGATTTATTCTAGCACAGTGGGCTCCTGCCGGCTTGATTCTAGTAGTAGGGACCAGAAATGTATTATACTCGTATTCTCCACAAAATTTCAGTAACTTTACCCCATAACCCATGTCGATTTGAAAAAGTTTGCCCGACTTTATGTATTCAGCCGATGGTTCTTGAAATTCTGATTTATTCTAGCACAGTGGGCTCCTGCCGGCTTGATTCTAGTAGTAGGGACCAGAAATGTATTATACTCGTATTCTCCACAAAATTTCAGTAACTTTACCCCATAACCCATGTCGATTTGAAAAAGTTTGCCCGACTTTATGTATTCAGCCGATGGTTCTTGAAATTCTGATTTATTCTAGCACAGTGGGCTCCTGCCGGCTTGATTCTAGTAGTAGGGACCAGAAATGTATTATACTCGTATTCTCCACAAAATTTCAGTAACTTTACCCCATAACCCATGTCGATTTGAAAAAGTTTGCCCGACTTTATGTATTCAGCCGATGGTTCTTGAAATTCTGATTTATTCTAGCACAGTGGGCTCCTGCCGGCTTGATTCTAGTAGTAGGGACCAGAAATGTATTATACTCGTATTCTCCACAAAATTTCAGTAACTTTACCCCAACCCATGTCGATTTGAAAAAGTTTGCCCGACTTTATGTATTCAGCCGATGGTTCTTGAAATTCTGATTTATTCTAGCACAGTGGGCTCCTGCCGGCTTGATTCTAGTAGTAGGGACCAGAAATGTATTATACTCGTATTCTCCACAAAATTTCAGTAACTTTACCCCATAACCCATGTCGATTTGAAAAAGTTTGCCCGACTTTATGTATTCAGCCGATGGTTCTTGAAATTCTGATTTATTCTAGCACAGTGGGCTCCTGCCGGCTTGATTCTAGTAGTAGGGACCAGAAATGTATTATACTCGTATTCTCCACAAAATTTCAGTAACTTTACCCCATAACCCATGTCGATTTGAAAAAGTTTGCCCGACTTTATGTATTCAGCCGATGGTTCTTGAAATTCTGATTTATTCTAGCACAGTGGGCTCCTGCCGGCTTGATTCTAGTAGTAGGGACCAGAAATGTATTATACTCGTATTCTCCACAAAATTTCAGTAACTTTACCCCATAACCCATGTCGATTTGAAAAAGTTTGCCCGACTTTATGTATTCAGCCGATGGTTCTTGAAATTCTGATTTATTCTAGCACAGTGGGCTCCTGCCGGCTTGATTCTAGTAGTAGGGACCAGAAATGTATTATACTCGTATTCTCCACAAAATTTCAGTAACTTTACCCCATAACCCATGTCGATTTGAAAAAGTTTGCCCGACTTTATGTATTCAGCCGATGGTTCTTGAAATTCTGATTTATTCTAGCACAGTGGGCTCCTGCCGGCTTGATTCTAGTAGTAGGGACCAGAAATGTATTATACTCGTATTCTCCACAAAATTTCAGTAACTTTACCCCATAACCCATGTCGATTTGAAAAAGTTTGCCCGACTTTATGTATTCAGCCGATGGTTCTTGAAATTCTGATTTATTCTAGCACAGTGGGCTCCTGCCGGCTTGATTCTAGTAGTAGGGACCAGAAATGTATTATACTCGTATTCTCCACAAAATTTCAGTAACTTTACCCCATAACCCATGTCGATTTGAAAAAGTTTGCCCGACTTTATGTATTCAGCCGATGGTTCTTGAAATTCTGATTTATTCTAGCACAGTGGGCTCCTGCCGGCTTGATTCTAGTAGTAGGGACCAGAAATGTATTATACTCGTATTCTCCACAAAATTTCAGTAACTTTACCCCATAACCCATGTCGATTTGAAAAAGTTTGCCCGACTTTATGTATTCAGCCGATGGTTCTTGAAATTCTGATTTATTCTAGCACAGTGGGCTCCTGCCGGCTTGATTCTAGTAGTAGGGACCAGAAATGTATTATACTCGTATTCTCCACAAAATTTCAGTAACTTTACCCCATAACCCATGTCGATTTGAAAAAGTTTGCCCGACTTTATGTATTCAGCCGATGGTTCTTGAAATTCTGATTTATTCTAGCACAGTGGGCTCCTGCCGGCTTGATTCTAGTAGTAGGGACCAGAAATGTATTATACTCGTATTCTCCACAAAATTTCAGTAACTTTACCCCATAACCCATGTCGATTTGAAAAAGTTTGCCCGACTTTATGTATTCAGCCGATGGTTCTTGAAATTCTGATTTATTCTAGCACAGTGGGCTCCTGCCGGCTTGATTCTAGTAGTAGGGACCAGAAATGTATTATACTCGTATTCTCCACAAAATTTCAGTAACTTTACCCCATAACCCATGTCGATTTGAAAAAGTTTGCCCGACTTTATGTATTCAGCCGATGGTTCTTGAAATTCTGATTTATTCTAGCACAGTGGGCTCCTGCCGGCTTGATTCTAGTAGTAGGGACCAGAAATGTATTATACTCGTATTCTCCACAAAATTTCAGTAACTTTACCCCATAACCCATGTCGATTTGAAAAAGTTTGCCCGACTTTATGTATTCAGCCGATGGTTCTTGAAATTCTGATTTATTCTAGCACAGTGGGCTCCTGCCGGCTTGATTCTAGTAGTAGGGACCAGAAATGTATTATACTCGTATTCTCCACAAAATTTCAGTAACTTTACCCCATAACCCATGTCGATTTGAAAAAGTTTGCCCGACTTTATGTATTCAGCCGATGGTTCTTGAAATTCTGATTTATTCTAGCACAGTGGGCTCCTGCCGGCTTGATTCTAGTAGTAGGGACCAGAAATGTATTATACTCGTATTCTCCACAAAATTTCAGTAACTTTACCCCATAACCCATGTCGATTTGAAAAAGTTTGCCCGACTTTATGTATTCAGCCGATGGTTCTTGAAATTCTGATTTATTCTAGCACAGTGGGCTCCTGCCGGCTTGATTCTAGTAGTAGGGACCAGAAATGTATTATACTCGTATTCTCCACAAAATTTCAGTAACTTTACCATAACCCATGTCGATTTGAAAAAGTTTGCCCGACTTTATGTATTCAGCCGATGGTTCTTGAAATTCTGATTTATTCTAGCACAGTGGGCTCCTGCCGGCTTGATTCTAGTAGTAGGGACCAGAAATGTATTATACTCGTATTCTCCACAAAATTTCAGTAACTTTACCCCATAACCCATGTCGATTTGAAAAAGTTTGCCCGACTTTATGTATTCAGCCGATGGTTCTTGAAATTCTGATTTATTCTAGCACAGTGGGCTCCTGCCGGCTTGATTCTAGTAGTAGGGACCAGAAATGTATTATACTCGTATTCTCCACAAAATTTCAGTAACTTTACCCATAACCCATGTCGATTTGAAAAAGTTTGCCCGACTTTATGTATTCAGCCGATGGTTCTTGAAATTCTGATTTATTCTAGCACAGTGGGCTCCTGCCGGCTTGATTCTAGTAGTAGGGACCAGAAATGTATTATACTCGTATTCTCCACAAAATTTCAGTAACTTTACCCCATAACCCATGTCGATTTGAAAAAGTTTGCCCGACTTTATGTATTCAGCCGATGGTTCTTGAAATTCTGATTTATTCTAGCACAGTGGGCTCCTGCCGGCTTGATTCTAGTAGTAGGGACCAGAAATGTATTATACTCGTATTCTCCACAAAATTTCAGTAACTTTACCCCATAACCCATGTCGATTTGAAAAAGTTTGCCCGACTTTATGTATTCAGCCGATGGTTCTTGAAATTCTGATTTATTCTAGCACAGTGGGCTCCTGCCGGCTTGATTCTAGTAGTAGGGACCAGAAATGTATTATACTCGTATTCTCCACAAAATTTCAGTAACTTTACCCCATAACCCATGTCGATTTGAAAAAGTTTGCCCGACTTTATGTATTCAGCCGATGGTTCTTGAAATTCTGATTTATTCTAGCACAGTGGGCTCCTGCCGGCTTGATTCTAGTAGTAGGGACCAGAAATGTATTATACTCGTATTCTCCACAAAATTTCAGTAACTTTACCCCATAACCCATGTCGATTTGAAAAAGTTTGCCCGACTTTATGTATTCAGCCGATGGTTCTTGAAATTCTGATTTATTCTAGCACAGTGGGCTCCTGCCGGCTTGATTCTAGTAGTAGGGACCAGAAATGTATTATACTCGTATTCTCCACAAAATTTCAGTAACTTTACCCATAACCCATGTCGATTTGAAAAAGTTTGCCCGACTTTATGTATTCAGCCGATGGTTCTTGAAATTCTGATTTATTCTAGCACAGTGGGCTCCTGCCGGCTTGATTCTAGTAGTAGGGACCAGAAATGTATTATACTCGTATTCTCCACAAAATTTCAGTAACTTTACCCCATAACCCATGTCGATTTGAAAAAGTTTGCCCGACTTTATGTATTCAGCCGATGGTTCTTGAAATTCTGATTTATTCTAGCACAGTGGGCTCCTGCCGGCTTGATTCTAGTAGTAGGGACCAGAAATGTATTATACTCGTATTCTCCACAAAATTTCAGTAACTTTACCCCATAACCCATGTCGATTTGAAAAAGTTTGCCCGACTTTATGTATTCAGCCGATGGTTCTTGAAATTCTGATTTATTCTAGCACAGTGGGCTCCTGCCGGCTTGATTCTAGTAGTAGGGACCAGAAATGTATTATACTCGTATTCTCCACAAAATTTCAGTAACTTTACCCCATAACCCATGTCGATTTGAAAAAGTTTGCCCGACTTTATGTATTCAGCCGATGGTTCTTGAAATTCTGATTTATTCTAGCACAGTGGGCTCCTGCCGGCTTGATTCTAGTAGTAGGGACCAGAAATGTATTATACTCGTATTCTCCACAAAATTTCAGTAACTTTACCCCATAACCCATGTCGATTTGAAAAAGTTTGCCCGACTTTATGTATTCAGCCGATGGTTCTTGAAATTCTGATTTATTCTAGCACAGTGGGCTCCTGCCGGCTTGATTCTAGTAGTAGGGACCAGAAATGTATTATACTCGTATTCTCCACAAAATTTCAGTAACTTTACCCCATAACCCATGTCGATTTGAAAAAGTTTGCCCGACTTTATGTATTCAGCCGATGGTTCTTGAAATTCTGATTTATTCTAGCACAGTGGGCTCCTGCCGGCTTGATTCTAGTAGTAGGGACCAGAAATTTATTATACTCGTATTCTCCACAAAATTTCAGTAACTTTACCCATAACCCATGTCGATTTGAAAAAGTTTGCCCGACTTTATGTATTCAGCCGATGGTTCTTGAAATTCTGATTTATTCTAGCACAGTGGGCTCCTGCCGGCTTGATTCTAGTAGTAGGGACCAGAAATGTATTATACTCGTATTCTCCACAAAATTTCAGTAACTTTACCCCATAACCCATGTCGATTTGAAAAAGTTTGCCCGACTTTATGTATTCAGCCGATGGTTCTTGAAATTCTGATTTATTCTAGCACAGTGGGCTCCTGCCGGCTTGATTCTAGTAGTAGGGACCAGAAATGTATTATACTCGTATTCTCCACAAAATTTCAGTAACTTTACCCCATAACCCATGTCGATTTGAAAAAGTTTGCCCGACTTTATGTATTCAGCCGATGGTTCTTGAAATTCTGATTTATTCTAGCACAGTGGGCTCCTGCCGGCTTGATTCTAGTAGTAGGGACCAGAAATGTATTATACTCGTATTCTCCACAAAATTTCAGTAACTTTACCCCATAACCCATGTCGATTTGAAAAAGTTTGCCCGACTTTATGTATTCAGCCGATGGTTCTTGAAATTCTGATTTATTCTAGCACAGTGGGCTCCTGCCGGCTTGATTCTAGTAGTAGGGACCAGAAATGTATTATACTCGTATTCTCCACAAAATTTCAGTAACTTTACCCCATAACCCATGTCGATTTGAAAAAGTTTGCCCGACTTTATGTATTCAGCCGATGGTTCTTGAAATTCTGATTTATTCTAGCACAGTGGGCTCCTGCCGGCTTGATTCTAGTAGTAGGGACCAGAAATGTATTATACTCGTATTCTCCACAAAATTTCAGTAACTTTACCCCATAACCCATGTCGATTTGAAAAAGTTTGCCCGACTTTATGTATTCAGCCGATGGTTCTTGAAATTCTGATTTATTCTAGCACAGTGGGCTCCTGCCGGCTTGATTCTAGTAGTAGGGACCAGAAATGTATTATACTCGTATTCTCCACAAAATTTCAGTAACTTTACCCCATAACCCATGTCGATTTGAAAAAGTTTGCCCGACTTTATGTATTCAGCCGATGGTTCTTGAAATTCTGATTTATTCTAGCACAGTGGGCTCCTGCCGGCTTGATTCTAGTAGTAGGGACCAGAAATGTATTATACTCGTATTCTCCACAAAATTTCAGTAACTTTACCCCATAACCCATGTCGATTTGAAAAAGTTTGCCCGACTTTATGTATTCAGCCGATGGTTCTTGAAATTCTGATTTATTCTAGCACAGTGGGCTCCTGCCGGCTTGATTCTAGTAGTAGGGACCAGAAATTTATTATACTCGTATTCTCCACAAAATTTCAGTAACTTTACCCCATAACCCATGTCGATTTGAAAAAGTTTGCCCGACTTTATGTATTCAGCCGATGGTTCTTGAAATTCTGATTTATTCTAGCACAGTGGGCTCCTGCCGGCTTGATTCTAGTAGTAGGGACCAGAAATGTATTATACTCGTATTCTCCACAAAATTTCAGTAACTTTACCCCATAACCCATGTCGATTTGAAAAAGTTTGCCCGACTTTATGTATTCAGCCGATGGTTCTTGAAATTCTGATTTATTCTAGCACAGTGGGCTCCTGCCGGCTTGATTCTAGTAGTAGGGACCAGAAATGTATTATACTCGTATTCTCCACAAAATTTCAGTAACTTTACCCCATAACCCATGTCGATTTGAAAAAGTTTGCCCGATGTATTCAGCCGATGGTTCTTGAAATTCTGATTTATTCTAGCACAGTGGGCTCCTGCCGGCTTGATTCTAGTAGTAGGGACCAGAAATGTATTATACTCGTATTCTCCACAAAATTTCAGTAACTTTACCCATAACCCATGTCGATTTGAAAAAGTTTGCCCGACTTTATGTATTCAGCCGATGGTTCTTGAAATTCTGATTTATTCTAGCACAGTGGGCTCCTGCCGGCTTGATTCTAGTAGTAGGGACCAGAAATGTATTATACTCGTATTCTCCACAAAATTTCAGTAACTTTACCCCATAACCCATGTCGATTTGAAAAAGTTTGCCCGACTTTATGTATTCAGCCGATGGTTCTTGAAATTCTGATTTATTCTAGCACAGTGGGCTCCTGCCGGCTTGATTCTAGTAGTAGGGACCAGAAATGTATTATACTCGTATTCTCCACAAAATTTCAGTAACTTTACCCCATAACCCATGTCGATTTGAAAAAGTTTGCCCGACTTTATGTATTCAGCCGATGGTTCTTGAAATTCTGATTTATTCTAGCACAGTGGGCTCCTGCCGGCTTGATTCTAGTAGTAGGGACCAGAAATGTATTATACTCGTATTCTCCACAAAATTTCAGTAACTTTACCCATAACCCATGTCGATTTGAAAAAGTTTGCCCGACTTTATGTATTCAGCCGATGGTTCTTGAAATTCTGATTTATTCTAGCACAGTGGGCTCCTGCCGGCTTGATTCTAGTAGTAGGGACCAGAAATGTATTATACTCGTATTCTCCACAAAATTTCAGTAACTTTACCCCATAACCCATGTCGATTTGAAAAAGTTTGCCCGACTTTATGTATTCAGCCGATGGTTCTTGAAATTCTGATTTATTCTAGCACAGTGGGCTCCTGCCGGCTTGATTCTAGTAGTAGGGACCAGAAATTTATTATACTCGTATTCTCCACAAAATTTCAGTAACTTTACCAAAATTTGATTTGCCCGACTTTATGTATTCACGATGGTTCTTGAAATTCTGATTTATTCTAACTGCCGGCTTGATTCTAGTAGTAGGGACCAGAAATGTATTATACTCGTATTCTCCACAAAATTTCAGTAACTTTACCCCATAACCCATGTCGATTTGAAAAAGTTTGCCCGACTTTATGTATTCAGCCGATGGTTCTTGAAATTCTGATTTATTCTAGCACAGTGGGCTCCTGCCGGCTTGATTCTAGTAGTAGGGACCAGAAATGTATTATACTCGTATTCTCCACAAAATTTCAGTAACTTTACCCCATAACCCATGTCGATTTGAAAAAGTTTGCCCGACTTTATGTATTCAGCCGATGGTTCTTGAAATTCTGATTTATTCTAGCACAGTGGGCTCCTGCCGGCTTGATTCTAGTAGTAGGGACCAGAAATGTATTATACTCGTATTCTCCACAAAATTTCAGTAACTTTACCCCATAACCATGTCGATTTGAAAAAGTTTGCCCGACTTTATGTATTCAGCCGATGGTTCTTGAAATTCTGATTTATTCTAGCACAGTGGGCTCCTGCCGGCTTGATTCTAGTAGTAGGGACCAGAAATGTATTATACTCGTATTCTCCACAAAATTTCAGTAACTTTACCCCATAACCCATGTCGATTTGAAAAAGTTTGCCCGACTTTATGTATTCAGCCGATGGTTCTTGAAATTCTGATTTATTCTAGCACAGTGGGCTCTGCCGGCTTGATTCTAGTAGTAGGGACCAGAAATGTATTATACTCGTATTCTCCACAAAATTTCAGTAACTTTACCCACAATCCATGTCGATTTGAAAAAGTTTGCCCGACTTTATGTATTCAGCCGATGGTTCTTGAAATTCTGATTTATTCTAGCACAGTGGGCTCCTGCCGGCTTGATTCTAGTAGTAGGGACCAGAAATGTATTATACTCGTATTCTCCACAAAATTTCAGTAACTTTACCCCATAACCCATGTCGATTTGAAAAAGTTTGCCCGACTTTATGTATTCAGCCGATGGTTCTTGAAATTCTGATTTATTCTAGCACAGTGGGCTCCTGCCGGCTTGATTCTAGTAGTAGGGACCAGAAATTTATTATACTCGTATTCTCCACAAAATTTCAGTAACTTTACCATAACCCATGTCGATTTGAAAAAGTTTGCCCGACTTTATGTATTCAGCCGATGGTTCTTGAAATTCTGATTTATTCTAGCACAGTGGGCTCCTGCCGGCTTGATTCTAGTAGTAGGGACCAGAAATGTATTATACTCGTATTCTCCACAAAATTTCAGTAACTTTACCCCATAACCCATGTCGATTTGAAAAAGTTTGCCCGACTTTATGTATTCAGCCGATGGTTCTTGAAATTCTGATTTATTCTAGCACAGTGGGCTCCTGCCGGCTTGATTCTAGTAGTAGGGACCAGAAATGTATTATACTCGTATTCTCCACAAAATTTCAGTAACTTTACCCCATAACCCATGTCGATTTGAAAAAGTTTGCCCGACTTTATGTATTCAGCCGATGGTTCTTGAAATTCTGATTTATTCTAGCACAGTGGGCTCCTGCCGGCTTGATTCTAGTAGTAGGGACCAGAAATGTATTATACTCGTATTCTCCACAAAATTTCAGTAACTTTACCCATAACCCATGTCGATTTGAAAAAGTTTGCCCGACTTTATGTATTCAGCCGATGGTTCTTGAAATTCTGATTTATTCTAGCACAGTGGGCTCCTGCCGGCTTGATTCTAGTAGTAGGGACCAGAAATGTATTATACTCGTATTCTCCACAAAATTTCAGTAACTTTACCCCATAACCCATGTCGATTTGAAAAAGTTTGCCCGACTTTATGTATTCAGCCGATGGTTCTTGAAATTCTGATTTATTCTAGCACAGTGGGCTCCTGCCGGCTTGATTCTAGTAGTAGGGACCAGAAATGTATTATACTCGTATTCTCCACAAAATTTCAGTAACTTTACCAGACAATCCATGTCGATTTGAAAAAGTTTGCCCGACTTTATGTATTCAGCCGATGGTTCTTGAAATTCTGATTTATTCTAGCACAGTGGGCTCCTGCCGGCTTGATTCTAGTAGTAGGGACCAGAAATGTATTATACTCGTATTCTCCACAAATTTCAGTAACTTTACCATAACCCATGTCGATTTGAAAAAGTTTGCCCGACTTTATGTATTCAGCCGATGGTTCTTGAAATTCTGATTTATTCTAGCACAGTGGGCTCCTGCCGGCTTGATTCTAGTAGTAGGGACCAGAAATGTATTATACTCGTATTCTCCACAAAATTTCAGTAACTTTACCCATAATCCATGTCGATTTGAAAAAGTTTGCCCGACTTTATGTATTCAGCCGATGGTTCTTGAAATTCTGATTTATTCTAGCACAGTGGGCTCCTGCCGGCTTGATTCTAGTAGTAGGGACCAGAAATGTATTATACTCGTATTCTCCACAAAATTTCAGTAACTTTACCCCATAACCCATGTCGATTTGAAAAAGTTTGCCCGACTTTATGTATTCAGCCGATGGTTCTTGAAATTCTGATTTATTCTAGCACAGTGGGCTCCTGCCGGCTTGATTCTAGTAGTAGGACCAGAAATTTATTATACTCGTATTCTCCAAAAATTTCAGTAACTTTACCCCATAACCCATGTCGATTTGAAAAAGTTTGCCCGACTTTATGTATTCAGCCGATGGTTCTTGAAATTCTGATTTATTCTAGCACAGTGGGCTCCTGCCGGCTTGATTCTAGTAGTAGGGACCAGAAATTTATTATACTCGTATTCTCCACAAAATTTCAGTAACTTTACCCCATAACCCATGTCGATTTGAAAAAGTTTGCCCGACTTTATGTATTCAGCCGATGGTTCTTGAAATTCTGATTTATTCTAGCACAGTGGGCTCCTGCCGGCTTGATTCTAGTAGTAGGGACCAGAAATTTATTATACTCGTATTCTCCACAAAATTTGATTTATTCTAGCACAGTGGCTACTGCCGCTTGATTCTAGTAGTAGGGACCAGAAATTTATTATACTCGTATTCTCCACAAAATTTCAGTAACTTTACCCCATACCCATGTCGATTTGAAAAAGTTTGCCCGACTTTATGTATTCAGCCGATGGTTCTTGAAATTCTGATTTATTCTAGCACAGTGGGCTCCTGCCGGCTTGATTCTAGTAGTAGGGACCAGAAATGTATTATACTCGTATTCTCCACAAAATTTCAGTAACTTTACCCCATAACCCATGTCGATTTGAAAAAGTTTGCCCGACTTTATGTATTCAGCCGATGGTTCTTGAAATTCTGATTTATTCTAGCACAGTGGGCTCCTGCCGGCTTGATTCTAGTAGTAGGGACCAGAAATGTATTATACTCGTATTCTCCACAAAATTTCAGTAACTTTACCCCAATCCATGTCGATTTGAAAAAGTTTGCCCGACTTTATGTATTCAGCCGATGGTTCTTGAAATTCTGATTTATTCTAGCACAGTGGGCTCCTGCCGGCTTGATTCTAGTAGTAGGGACCAGAAATGTATTATACTCGTATTCTCCACAAAATTTCAGTAACTTTACCCCATAACCCATGTCGATTTGAAAAAGTTTGCCCGACTTTATGTATTCAGCCGATGGTTCTTGAAATTCTGATTTATTCTAGCACAGTGGGCTCCTGCCGGCTTGATTCTAGTAGTAGGGACCAGAAATTTATTATACTCGTATTCTCCACAAAATTTCAGTAACTTTACCCAGACAATCCATGTCGATTTGAAAAAGTTTGCCCGACTTTATGTATTCAGCCGATGGTTCTTGAAATTCTGATTTATTCTAGCACAGTGGGCTCGTACCGGCTTGATTCTAGTAGTAGGGACCAGAAATGTATTATACTCGTATTCTCCACAAAATTTCAGTAACTTTACCCCATAACCCATGTCGATTTGAAAAAGTTTGCCCGACTTTATGTATTCAGCCGATGGTTCTTGAAATTCTGATTTATTCTAGCACAGTGGGCTCCTGCCGGCTTGATTCTAGTAGTAGGGACCAGAAATTTATTATACTCGTATTCTCCACAAAATTTCAGTAACTTTACCCCATAACCATGTCGATTTGAAAAAGTTTGCCCGACTTTATGTATTCAGCCGATGGTTCTTGAAATTCTGATTTATTCTAGCACAGTGGGCTCCTGCCGGCTTGATTCTAGTAGTAGGGACCAGAAATTATTATACTCGTATTCTCCACAAAATTTCAGTAACTTTACCAGATAACCCATGTCGATTTGAAAAAGTTTGCCCGACTTTATGTATTCAGCCGATGGTTCTTGAAATTCTGATTTATTCTAGCACAGTGGGCTCCTGCCGGCTTGATTCTAGTAGTAGGGACCAGAAATGTATTATACTCGTATTCTCCACAAAATTTCAGTAACTTTACCCCATAACCCATGTCGATTTGAAAAAGTTTGCCCGACTTTATGTATTCAGCCGATGGTTCTTGAAATTCTGATTTATTCTAGCACAGTGGGCTCCTGCCGGCTTGATTCTAGTAGTAGGGACCAGAAATTTATTATACTCGTATTCTCCACAAAATTTCAGTAACTTTACCCCATAACCCATGTCGATTTGAAAAAGTTTGCCCGACTTTATGTATTCAGCCGATGGTTCTTGAAATTCTGATTTATTCTAGCACAGTGGCTCCTGCCGGCTTGATTCTAGTAGTAGGGACCAGAAATTATTATACTCGTATTCTCCACAAAATTTCAGTAACTTTACCAGACAATCCATGTCGATTTGAAAAAGTTTGCCCGACTTTATGTATTCAGCCGATGGTTCTTGAAATTCTGATTTATTCTAGCACAGTGGGCTCCTGCCGGCTTGATTCTAGTAGTAGGGACCAGAAATGTATTATACTCGTATTCTCCACAAAATTTCAGTAACTTTACCCATAACCCATGTCGATTTGAAAAAGTTTGCCCGACTTTATGTATTCAGCCGATGGTTCTTGAAATTCTGATTTATTCTAGCACAGTGGGCTCCTGCCGGCTTGATTCTAGTAGTAGGGACCAGAAATGTATTATACTCGTATTCTCCACAAAATTTCAGTAACTTTACCCCATAACCATGTCGATTTGAAAAAGTTTGCCCGACTTTATGTATTCAGCCGATGGTTCTTGAAATTCTGATTTATTCTAGCACAGTGGGCTCCTGCCGGCTTGATTCTAGTAGTAGGGACCAGAAATGTATTATACTCGTATTCTCCACAAAATTTCAGTAACTTTACCATACAACCCATGTCGATTTGAAAAAGTTTGCCCGACTTTATGTATTCAGCCGATGGTTCTTGAAATTCTGATTTATTCTAGCACAGTGGGCTCCTGCCGGCTTGATTCTAGTAGTAGGGACCAGAAATGTATTATACTCGTATTCTCCACAAAATTTCAGTAACTTTACCCCATAACCCATGTCGATTTGAAAAAGTTTGCCCGACTTTATGTATTCAGCCGATGGTTCTTGAAATTCTGATTTATTCTAGCACAGTGGGCTCCTGCCGGCTTGATTCTAGTAGTAGGGACCAGAAATTATTATACTCGTATTCTCCACAAAATTTCAGTAACTTTACCCATAACCCATGTCGATTTGAAAAAGTTTGCCCGACTTTATGTATTCAGCCGATGGTTCTTGAAATTCTGATTTATTCTAGCACAGTGGGCTCCTGCCGGCTTGATTCTAGTAGTAGGGACCAGAAATTATTATACTCGTATTCTCCACAAAATTTCAGTAACTTTACCCAGACAATCCATGTCGATTTGAAAAAGTTTGCCCGACTTTATGTATTCAGCCGATGGTTCTTGAAATTCTGATTTATTCTAGCACAGTGGGCTCCTGCCGGCTTGATTCTAGTAGTAGGGACCAGAAATGTATTATACTCGTATTCTCCACAAAATTTCAGTAACTTTACCCCATAACCCATGTCGATTTGAAAAAGTTTGCCCGACTTTATGTATTCAGCCGATGGTTCTTGAAATTCTGATTTATTCTAGCACAGTGGGCTCCTGCCGGCTTGATTCTAGTAGTAGGGACCAGAAATTTATTATACTCGTATTCTCCAAAAATTTCAGTAACTTTACCCCATAACCCATGTCGATTTGAAAAAGTTTGCCCGACTTTATGTATTCAGCCGATGGTTCTTGAAATTCTGATTTATTCTAGCACAGTGGGCTCCTGCCGGCTTGATTCTAGTAGTAGGGACCAGAAATGTATTATACTCGTATTCTCCACAAAATTTCAGTAACTTTACCCATAACCCATGTCGATTTGAAAAAGTTTGCCCGACTTTATGTATTCAGCCGATGGTTCTTGAAATTCTGATTTATTCTAGCACAGTGGGCTCCTGCCGGCTTGATTCTAGTAGTAGGGACCAGAAATGTATTATACTCGTATTCTCCACAAAATTTCAGTAACTTTACCAGACAATCCATGTCGATTTGAAAAAGTTTGCCCGACTTTATGTATTCAGCCGATGGTTCTTGAAATTCTGATTTATTCTAGCACAGTGGGCTCCTACCGGCTTGATTCTAGTAGTAGGACCAGAAATGTATTATACTCGTATTCTCCACAAAATTTCAGTAACTTTACCCATAACCCATGTCGATTTGAAAAAGTTTGCCCGACTTTATGTATTCAGCCGATGGTTCTTGAAATTCTGATTTATTCTAGCACAGTGGGCTCCTGCCGGCTTGATTCTAGTAGTAGGGACCAGAAATTTATTATACTCGTATTCTCCACAAAATTTCAGTAACTTTACCCATAACCCATGTCGATTTGAAAAAGTTTGCCCGACTTTATGTATTCAGCCGATGGTTCTTGAAATTCTGATTTATTCTAGCACAGTGGGCTCCTGCCGGCTTGATTCTAGTAGTAGGGACCAGAAATGTATTATACTCGTATTCTCCACAAAATTTCAGTAACTTTACCAGACAATCCATGTCGATTTGAAAAAGTTTGCCCGACTTTATGTATTCAGCCGATGGTTCTTGAAATTCTGATTTATTCTAGCACAGTGGGCTCCTGCCGGCTTGATTCTAGTAGTAGGAACCAGAAATGTATTATACTCGTATTCTCCACAAAATTTCAGTAACTTTACCCCATAACCCATGTCGATTTGAAAAAGTTTGCCCGACTTTATGTATTCAGCCGATGGTTCTTGAAATTCTGATTTATTCTAGCACAGTGGGCTCCTGCCGGCTTGATTCTAGTAGTAGGGACCAGAAATGTATTATACTCGTATTCTCCGCAAAATTTCAGTAACTTTACCAGACAATCCATGTCGATTTGAAAAAGTTTGCCCGACTTTATGTATTCAGCCGATGGTTCTTGAAATTCTGATTTATTCTAGCACAATGGGCTCGTACCGGCTTGATTCTAGTAGTAGGGACCAGAAATGTATTATACTCGTATTCTCCACAAAATTTCAGTAACTTTACCATAACCCATGTCGATTTGAAAAAGTTTGCCCGACTTTATGTATTCAGCCGATGGTTCTTGAAATTCTGATTTATTCTAGCACAGTGGGCTCCTGCCGGCTTGATTCTAGTAGTAGGGACCAGAAATTTATTATACTCGTATTCTCCACAAAATTTCAGTAACTTTACCCATAACCCATGTCGATTTGAAAAAGTTTGCCCGACTTTATGTATTCAGCCGATGGTTCTTGAAATTCTGATTTATTCTAGCACAGTGGGCTCCTGCCGGCTTGATTCTAGTAGTAGGGACCAGAAATGTATTATACTCGTATTCTCCACAAAATTTCAGTAACTTTACCAGACAATCCATGTCGATTTGAAAAAGTTTGCCCGACTTTATGTATTCAGCCGATGGTTCTTGAAATTCTGATTTATTCTAGCACAGTGGGCTCCTGCCGGCTTGATTCTAGTAGTAGGGACCAGAAATGTATTATACTCGTATTCTCCACAAATTTCAGTAACTTTACCCCATAACCCATGTCGATTTGAAAAAGTTTGCCCGACTTTATGTATTCAGCCGATGGTTCTTGAAATTCTGATTTATTCTAGCACAGTGGGCTCCTGCCGGCTTGATTCTAGTAGTAGGGACCAGAAATGTATTATACTCGTATTCTCCACAAAATTTCAGTAACTTTACCAGACAATCCATGTCGATTTGAAAAAGTTTGCCCGACTTTATGTATTCAGCCGATGGTTCTTGAAATTCTGATTTATTCTAGCACAGTGGGCTCCTACCGGCTTGATTCTAGTAGTAGGGACCAGAAATGTATTATACTCGTATTCTCCACAAAATTTCAGTAACTTTACCCCATAACCCATGTCGATTTGAAAAAGTTTGCCCGACTTTATGTATTCAGCCGATGGTTCTTGAAATTCTGATTTATTCTAGCACAGTGGGCTCCTGCCGGCTTGATTCTAGTAGTAGGGACCAGAAATTTATTATACTCGTATTCTCCACAAAATTTCAGTAACTTTACCCATAACCCATGTCGATTTGAAAAAGTTTGCCCGACTTTATGTATTCAGCCGATGGTTCTTGAAATTCTGATTTATTCTAGCACAGTGGGCTCCTGCCGGCTTGATTCTAGTAGTAGGGACCAGAAATGTATTATACTCGTATTCTCCACAAAATTTCAGTAACTTTACCATACAACCCATGTCGATTTGAAAAAGTTTGCCCGACTTTATGTATTCAGCCGATGGTTCTTGAAATTCTGATTTATTCTAGCACAGTGGGCTCCTGCCGGCTTGATTCTAGTAGTAGGGACCAGAAATGTATTATACTCGTATTCTCCACAAAATTTCAGTAACTTTACCAGACAATCCATGTCGATTTGAAAAAGTTTGCCCGACTTTATGTATTCAGCCGATGGTTCTTGAAATTCTGATTTATTCTAGCACAATGGGCTCCTGCCGGCTTGATTCTAGTAGTAGGGACCAGAAATGTATTATACTCGTATTCTCCACAAAATTTCAGTAACTTTACCCCATAACCATGTCGATTTGAAAAAGTTTGCCCGACTTTATGTATTCAGCCGATGGTTCTTGAAATTCTGATTTATTCTAGCACAGTGGGCTCCTGCCGGCTTGATTCTAGTAGTAGGGACCAGAAATGTATTATACTCGTATTCTCCAAAAATTTCAGTAACTTTACCCCATAACCCATGTCGATTTGAAAAAGTTTGCCCGACTTTATGTATTCAGCCGATGGTTCTTGAAATTCTGATTTATTCTAGCACAGTGGGCTCCTGCCGGCTTGATTCTAGTAGTAGGGACCAGAAATTTATTATACTCGTATTCTCCACAAAATTTCAGTAACTTTACCCCATAACCATGTCGATTTGAAAAAGTTTGCCCGACTTTATGTATTCAGCCGATGGTTCTTGAAATTCTGATTTATTCTAGCACAGTGGGCTCCTGCCGGCTTGATTCTAGTAGTAGGGACCAGAATTTATTATACTCGTATTCTCCACAAAATTTGATTTATTCTAGCACAGTAGGCTACTGCCGGCTTGATTCTAGTAGTAGGGACCAGAAATGTATTATACTCGTATTCTCCACAAAATTTCAGTAACTTTACCCATAACCCATGTCGATTTGAAAAAGTTTGCCCGACTTTATGTATTCAGCCGATGGTTCTTGAAATTCTGATTTATTCTAGCACAGTGGGCTCCTGCCGGCTTGATTCTAGTAGTAGGGACCAGAAATGTATTATACTCGTATTCTCCACAAAATTTCAGTAACTTTACCCATAACCCATGTCGATTTGAAAAAGTTTGCCCGACTTTATGTATTCAGCCGATGGTTCTTGAAATTCTGATTTATTCTAGCACAGTGGGCTCCTGCCGGCTTGATTCTAGTAGTAGGGACCAGAAATGTATTATACTCGTATTCTCCACAAAATTTCAGTAACTTTACCCATAACCCATGTCGATTTGAAAAAGTTTGCCCGACTTTATGTATTCAGCCGATGGTTCTTGAAATTCTGATTTATTCTAGCACAGTGGGCTCCTGCCGGCTTGATTCTAGTAGTAGGGACCAGAAATGTATTATACTCGTATTCTCCAAAAATTTCAGTAACTTTACCCATAACCCATGTCGATTTGAAAAAGTTTGCCCGACTTTATGTATTCAGCCGATGGTTCTTGAAATTCTGATTTATTCTAGCACAGTGGGCTCCTACCGGCTTGATTCTAGTAGTAGGGACCAGAAATGTATTATACTCGTATTCTCCGCAAAATTTCAGTAACTTTACCAGACAATCCATGTCGATTTGAAAAAGTTTGCCCGACTTTATGTATTCAGCCGATGGTTCTTGAAATTCTGATTTATTCTAGCACAATGGGCTCGTACCGGCTTGATTCTAGTAGTAGGACCAGAAATGTATTATACTCGTATTCTCCACAAAATTTCAGTAACTTTACCCCATAACCCATGTCGATTTGAAAAAGTTTGCCCGACTTTATGTATTCAGCCGATGGTTCTTGAAATTCTGATTTATTCTAGCACAGTGGGCTCCTGCCGGCTTGATTCTAGTAGTAGGGACCAGAAATTTATTATACTCGTATTCTCCACAAAATTTCAGTAACTTTACCCCATAACCTATGTCGATTTGAAAAAGTTTGCCCGACTTTATGTATTCAGCCGATGGTTCTTGAAATTCTGATTTATTCTAGCACAGTGGGCTCCTGCCGGCTTGATTCTAGTAGTAGGGACCAGAAATTTATTATACTCGTATTCTCCACAAAATTTCAGTAACTTTACCAGACATCCATGTCGATTTGAAAAAGTTTGCCCGACTTTATGTATTCAGCCGATGGTTCTTGAAATTCTGATTTATTCTAGCACAGTGGGCTCCTGCCGGCTTGATTCTAGTAGTAGGGACCAGAAATGTATTATACTCGTATTCTCCAAAAATTTCAGTAACTTTACCCATAACCCATGTCGATTTGAAAAAGTTTGCCCGACTTTATGTATTCAGCCGATGGTTCTTGAAATTCTGATTTATTCTAGCACAGTGGGCTCCTGCCGGCTTGATTCTAGTAGTAGGGACCAGAAATGTATTATACTCGTATTCTCCACAAAATTTCAGTAACTTTACCCCATAACCCATGTCGATTTGAAAAAGTTTGCCCGACTTTATGTATTCAGCCGATGGTTCTTGAAATTCTGATTTATTCTAGCACAGTGGGCTCCTGCCGGCTTGATTCTAGTAGTAGGGACCAGAAATGTATTATACTCGTATTCTCCACAAAATTTCAGTAACTTTACCCCATAACCCATGTCGATTTGAAAAAGTTTGCCCGACTTTATGTATTCAGCCGATGGTTCTTGAAATTCTGATTTATTCTAGCACAGTGGGCTCCTGCCGGCTTGATTCTAGTAGTAGGGACCAGAAATGTATTATACTCGTATTCTCCACAAAATTTCAGTAACTTTACCAGACAACCATGTCGATTTGAAAAAGTTTGCCCGACTTTATGTATTCAGCCGATGGTTCTTGAAATTCTGATTTATTCTAGCACAGTGGGCTCGTACCGGCTTGATTCTAGTAGTAGGACCAGAAATGTATTATACTCGTATTCTCCACAAAATTTCAGTAACTTTACCCCATAACCCATGTCGATTTGAAAAAGTTTGCCCGACTTTATGTATTTTGCCGATGGTTCTTGAAATTCTGATTTATTCTAGCACAGTGGGCTCCTGCCGGCTTGATTCTAGTAGTAGGGACCAGAAATGTATTATACTCGTATTCTCCACAAAATTTCAGTAACTTTACCAGATAACCATGTCGATTTGAAAAAGTTTGCCCGACTTTATGTATTCAGCCGATGGTTCTTGAAATTCTGATTTATTCTAGCACAGTGGGCTCCTGCCGGCTTGATTCTAGTAGTAGGGACCAGAAATGTATTATACTCGTATTCTCCACAAAATTTCAGTAACTTTACCATACACCCATGTCGATTTGAAAAAGTTTGCCCGACTTTATGTATTCAGCCGATGGTTCTTGAAATTCTGATTTATTCTAGCACAGTGGGCTCCTGCCGGCTTGATTCTAGTAGTAGGGACCAGAAATTTATTATACTCGTATTCTCCACAAAATTTCAGTAACTTTACCCATAACCCATGTCGATTTGAAAAAGTTTGCCCGACTTTATGTATTCAGCCGATGGTTCTTGAAATTCTGATTTATTCTAGCACAGTGGGCTCCTGCCGGCTTGATTCTAGTAGTAGGGACCAGAAATTTATTATACTCGTATTCTCCACAAAATTTCAGTAACTTTACCAGACAATCCATGTCGATTTGAAAAAGTTTGCCCGACTTTATGTATTCAGCCGATGGTTCTTGAAATTCTGATTTATTCTAGCACAGTGGGCTCCTGCCGGCTTGATTCTAGTAGTAGGGACCAGAAATGTATTATACTCGTATTCTCCACAAAATTTCAGTAACTTTACCCCATAACCCATGTCGATTTGAAAAAGTTTGCCCGACTTTATGTATTCAGCCGATGGTTCTTGAAATTCTGATTTATTCTAGCACAGTGGGCTCCTGCCGGCTTGATTCTAGTAGTAGGGACCAGAAATGTATTATACTCGTATTCTCCACAAAATTTCAGTAACTTTACCCCATAACCCATGTCGATTTGAAAAAGTTTGCCCGACTTTATGTATTCAGCCGATGGTTCTTGAAATTCTGATTTATTCTAGCACAGTGGGCTCCTGCCGGCTTGATTCTAGTAGTAGGGACCAGAAATGTATTATACTCGTATTCTCCACAAAATTTCAGTAACTTTACCAGATAACCATGTCGATTTGAAAAAGTTTGCCCGACTTTATGTATTCAGCCGATGGTTCTTGAAATTCTGATTTATTCTAGCACAGTGGGCTCCTACCGGCTTGATTCTAGTAGTAGGGACCAGAAATGTATTATACTCGTATTCTCCACAAAATTTCAGTAACTTTACCATATAACCCATGTCGATTTGAAAAAGTTTGCCCGACTTTATGTATTCAGCCGATGGTTCTTGAAATTCTGATTTATTCTAGCACAGTGGGCTCCTGCCGGCTTGATTCTAGTAGTAGGGACCAGAAATGTATTATACTCGTATTCTCCACAAAATTTCAGTAACTTTACCAGACAATCCATGTCGATTTGAAAAAGTTTGCCCGACTTTATGTATTCAGCCGATGGTTCTTGAAATTCTGATTTATTCTAGCACAGTGGGCTCCTGCCGGCTTGATTCTAGTAGTAGGGACCAGAAATGTATTATACTCGTATTCTCCACAAAATTTCAGTAACTTTACCAGACAATCCATGTCGATTTGAAAAAGTTTGCCCGACTTTATGTATTCAGCCGATGGTTCTTGAAATTCTGATTTATTCTAGCACATGGGCTCGTACCGGCTTGATTCTAGTAGTAGGGACCAGAAATGTATTATACTCGTATTCTCCACAAAATTTCAGTAACTTTACCCCATAACCCATGTCGATTTGAAAAAGTTTGCCCGACTTTATGTATTCAGCCGATGGTTCTTGAAATTCTGATTTATTCTAGCACAGTGGGCTCCTGCCGGCTTGATTCTAGTAGTAGGGACCAGAAATTTATTATACTCGTATTCTCCAAAAATTTCAGTAACTTTACCCCATAACCCATGTCGATTTGAAAAAGTTTGCCCGACTTTATGTATTCAGCCGATGGTTCTTGAAATTCTGATTTATTCTAGCACAGTGGGCTCCTGCCGGCTTGATTCTAGTAGTAGGGACCAGAAATGTATTATACTCGTATTCTCCACAAAATTTCAGTAACTTTACCCCATAACCCATGTCGATTTGAAAAAGTTTGCCCGACTTTATGTATTCAGCCGATGGTTCTTGAAATTCTGATTTATTCTAGCACAGTGGGCTCCTGCCGGCTTGATTCTAGTAGTAGGGACCAGAAATTTTATTATACTCGTATTCTCCACAAAAATTTGATTTATTCTACACAGTAGGCTACTGCCGGCTTGATTCTAGTAGTAGGGACCAGAAATTTATTATACTCGTATTCTCCACAAAATTTCAGTAACTTTACCCCATAACCCATGTCGATTTGAAAAAGTTTGCCCGACTTTATGTATTCAGCCGATGGTTCTTGAAATTCTGATTTATTCTAGCACAGTGGGCTCCTGCCGGCTTGATTCTAGTAGTAGGGACCAGAAATGTATTATACTCGTATTCTCCACAAAATTTCAGTAACTTTACCCCATAACCCATGTCGATTTGAAAAAGTTTGCCCGACTTTATGTATTCAGCCGATGGTTCTTGAAATTCTGATTTATTCTAGCACAGTGGGCTCCTGCCGGCTTGATTCTAGTAGTAGGGACCAGAAATGTATTATACTCGTATTCTCCACAAAATTTCAGTAACTTTACCCATAACCCATGTCGATTTGAAAAAGTTTGCCCGACTTTATGTATTCAGCCGATGGTTCTTGAAATTCTGATTTATTCTAGCACAGTGGGCTCCTGCCGGCTTGATTCTAGTAGTAGGGACCAGAAATGTATTATACTCGTATTCTCCACAAAATTTCAGTAACTTTACCCCATAACCCATGTCGATTTGAAAAAGTTTGCCCGACTTTATGTATTCAGCCGATGGTTCTTGAAATTCTGATTTATTCTAGCACAGTGGGCTCCTACCGCTTGATTCTAGTAGTAGGGACCAGAAATGTATTATACTCGTATTCTCCACAAAATTTCAGTAACTTTACCAGACAATCCATGTCGATTTGAAAAAGTTTGCCCGACTTTATGTATTCAGCCGATGGTTCTTGAAATTCTGATTTATTCTAGCACAGTGGGCTCCTACCGGCTTGATTCTAGTAGTAGGGACCAGAAATGTATTATACTCGTATTCTCCACAAAATTTCAGTAACTTTACCCCATAACCCATGTCGATTTGAAAAAGTTTGCCCGACTTTATGTATTTAGCCGATGGTTCTTGAAATTCTGATTTATTCTAGCACAGTGGGCTCCTGCCGGCTTGATTCTAGTAGTAGGGACCAGAAATTATTATACTCGTATTCTCCACAAAATTTCAGTAACTTTACCCATAACCCATGTCGATTTGAAAAAGTTTGCCCGACTTTATGTATTCAGCCGATGGTTCTTGAAATTCTGATTTATTCTAGCACAGTGGGCTCCTGCCGGCTTGATTCTAGTAGTAGGGACCAGAAATTTATTATACTCGTATTCTCCACAAAATTTCAGTAACTTTACCAGACAATCCATGTCGATTTGAAAAAGTTTGCCCGACTTTATGTATTCAGCCGATGGTTCTTGAAATTCTGATTTATTCTAGCACAGTGGGCTCCTGCCGGCTTGATTCTAGTAGTAGGGACCAGAAATGTATTATACTCGTATTCTCCACAAAATTTCAGTAACTTTACCCCATAACCCATGTCGATTTGAAAAAGTTTGCCCGACTTTATGTATTTAGCCGATGGTTCTTGAAATTCTGATTTATTCTAGCACAGTGGGCTCCTGCCGGCTTGATTCTAGTAGTAGGGACCAGAAATTTATTATACTCGTATTCTCCACAAAATTTCAGTAACTTTACCCATAACCCATGTCGATTTGAAAAAGTTTGCCCGACTTTATGTATTCAGCCGATGGTTCTTGAAATTCTGATTTATTCTAGCACAGTGGGCTCCTGCCGGCTTGATTCTAGTAGTAGGGACCAGAAATGTATTATACTCGTATTCTCCACAAAATTTCAGTAACTTTACCCCATAACCATGTCGATTTGAAAAAGTTTGCCGACTTTATGTATTCAGCCGATGGTTCTTGAAATTCTGATTTATTCTAGCACAGTGGGCTCCTGCCGGCTTGATTCTAGTAGTAGGGACCAGAAATGTATTATACTCGTATTCTCCACAAAATTTCAGTAACTTTACCAGACAAATCCATGTCGATTTGAAAAAGTTTGCCCGACTTTATGTATTCAGCCGATGGTTCTTGAAATTCTGATTTATTCTAGCACAATGGGCTCGTACCGGCTTGATTCTAGTAGTAGGAACCAGAAATGTATTATACTCGTATTCTCCACAAAATTTCAGTAACTTTACCCATAACCCATGTCGATTTGAAAAAGTTTGCCCGACTTTATGTATTCAGCCGATGGTTCTTGAAATTCTGATTTATTCTAGCACAGTGGGCTCCTGCCGGCTTGATTCTAGTAGTAGGGACCAGAAATTTATTATACTCGTATTCTCCACAAAATTTCAGTAACTTTACCCCATAACCCATGTCGATTTGAAAAAGTTTGCCCGACTTTATGTATTCAGCCGATGGTTCTTGAAATTCTGATTTATTCTAGCACAGTGGGCTCTGCCGGCTTGATTCTAGTAGTAGGGACCAGAAATGTATTATACTCGTATTCTCCACAAAATTTCAGTAACTTTACCCAAATCCATGTCGATTTGAAAAAGTTTGCCCGACTTTATGTATTCAGCCGATGGTTCTTGAAATTCTGATTTATTCTAGCACAGTGGGCTCCTACCGGCTTGATTCTAGTAGTAGGGACCAGAAATGTATTATACTCGTATTCTCCACAAAATTTCAGTAACTTTACCCCATAACCCATGTCGATTTGAAAAAGTTTGCCCGACTTTATGTATTCAGCCGATGGTTCTTGAAATTCTGATTTATTCTAGCACAGTGGGCTCCTGCCGGCTTGATTCTAGTAGTAGGGACCAGAAATGTATTATACTCGTATTCTCCACAAAATTTCAGTAACTTTACCCCATAATCCATGTCGATTTGAAAAAGTTTGCCCGACTTTATGTATTCAGCCGATGGTTCTTGAAATTCTGATTTATTCTAGCACAATGGGCTCCTACCGGCTTGATTCTAGTAGTAGGAACCAGAAATGTATTATACTCGTATTCTCCACAAAATTTCAGTAACTTTACCCCATAACCCATGTCGATTTGAAAAAGTTTGCCCGACTTTATGTATTCAGCCGATGGTTCTTGAAATTCTGATTTATTCTAGCACAGTGGGCTCCTGCCGGCTTGATTCTAGTAGTAGGGACCAGAAATGTATTATACTCGTATTCTCCACAAAATTTCAGTAACTTTACCCCATAACCCATGTCGATTTGAAAAAGTTTGCCCGACTTTATGTATTCAGCCGATGGTTCTTGAAATTCTGATTTATTCTAGCACAGTGGGCTCCTGCCGGCTTGATTCTAGTAGTAGGGACCAGAAATTTATTATACTCGTATTCTCCACAAAATTTCAGTAACTTTACCCCATAACCCATGTCGATTTGAAAAAGTTTGCCCGACTTTATGTATTCAGCCGATGGTTCTTGAAATTCTGATTTATTCTAGCACAGTGGGCTCCTGCCGGCTTGATTCTAGTAGTAGGGACCAGAAATGTATTATACTCGTATTCTCCACAAAATTTCAGTAACTTTACCCCATAACCCATGTCGATTTGAAAAAGTTTGCCCGACTTTATGTATTCAGCCGATGGTTCTTGAAATTCTGATTTATTCTAGCACAGTGGGCTCCTGCCGGCTTGATTCTAGTAGTAGGGACCAGAAATGTATTATACTCGTATTCTCCACAAAATTTCAGTAACTTTACCAGACAATCCATGTCGATTTGAAAAAGTTTGCCCGACTTTATGTATTCAGCCGATGGTTCTTGAAATTCTGATTTATTCTAGCACAGTGGGCTCCTGCCGGCTTGATTCTAGTAGTAGGGACCAGAAATGTATTATACTCGTATTCTCCACAAAATTTCAGTAACTTTACCATAACCCATGTCGATTTGAAAAAGTTTGCCCGACTTTATGTATTCAGCCGATGGTTCTTGAAATTCTGATTTATTCTAGCACAGTGGGCTCCTGCCGGCTTGATTCTAGTAGTAGGGACCAGAAATGTATTATACTCGTATTCTCCACAAAATTTCAGTAACTTTACCCAATAACCATGTCGATTTGAAAAAGTTTGCCCGACTTTATGTATTCAGCCGATGGTTCTTGAAATTCTGATTTATTCTAGCACAGTGGGCTCCTGCCGGCTTGATTCTAGTAGTAGGGACCAGAAATGTATTATACTCGTATTCTCCACAAAATTTCAGTAACTTTACCCAGACAATCCATGTCGATTTGAAAAAGTTTGCCCGACTTTATGTATTCAGCCGATGGTTCTTGAAATTCTGATTTATTCTAGCACAGTGGGCTCCTACGGCTTGATTCTAGTAGTAGGGACCAGAAATGTATTATACTCGTATTCTCCACAAAATTTCAGTAACTTTACCCCATAACCCATGTCGATTTGAAAAAGTTTGCCCGACTTTATGTATTTAGCCGATGGTTCTTGAAATTCTGATTTATTCTAGCACAGTGGGCTCCTGCCGGCTTGATTCTAGTAGTAGGGACCAGAAATTTATTATACTCGTATTCTCCAAAAATTTCAGTAACTTTACCCCATAACCCATGTCGATTTGAAAAAGTTTGCCCGACTTTATGTATTCAGCCGATGGTTCTTGAAATTCTGATTTATTCTAGCACAGTGGGCTCCTGCCGGCTTGATTCTAGTAGTAGGGACCAGAAATTTATTATACTCGTATTCTCCACAAAATTTCAGTAACTTTACCCCATAACCCATGTCGATTTGAAAAAGTTTGCCCGACTTTATGTATTCAGCCGATGGTTCTTGAAATTCTGATTTATTCTAGCACAGTGGGCTCCTGCCGGCTTGATTCTAGTAGTAGGGACCAGAAATTTATTATACTCGTATTCTCCACAAAATTTGATTTATTCTAGCACAGTGGGCTACTGCCGGCTTGATTCTAGTAGTAGGGACCAGAAATGTATTATACTCGTATTCTCCACAAAATTTCAGTAACTTTACCCCATAACCCATGTCGATTTGAAAAAGTTTGCCCGACTTTATGTATTTGCCGATGGTTCTTGAAATTCTGATTTATTCTAGCACAGTGGGCTCCTGCCGGCTTGATTCTAGTAGTAGGGACCAGAAATGTATTATACTCGTATTCTCCACAAAATTTCAGTAACTTTACCCATAACCCATGTCGATTTGAAAAAGTTTGCCCGACTTTATGTATTCAGCCGATGGTTCTTGAAATTCTGATTTATTCTAGCACAGTGGGCTCCTGCCGGCTTGATTCTAGTAGTAGGGACCAGAAATGTATTATACTCGTATTCTCCACAAAATTTCAGTAACTTTACCCATAACCCATGTCGATTTGAAAAAGTTTGCCCGACTTTATGTATTCAGCCGATGGTTCTTGAAATTCTGATTTATTCTAGCACAGTGGGCTCCTGCCGGCTTGATTCTAGTAGTAGGGACCAGAAATGTATTATACTCGTATTCTCCAAAAATTTCAGTAACTTTACCCATAACCCATGTCGATTTGAAAAAGTTTGCCCGACTTTATGTATTCAGCCGATGGTTCTTGAAATTCTGATTTATTCTAGCACAGTGGGCTCCTACCGGCTTGATTCTAGTAGTAGGGACCAGAAATGTATTATACTCGTATTCTCCGCAAAATTTCAGTAACTTTACCAGACAATCCATGTCGATTTGAAAAAGTTTGCCCGACTTTATGTATTCAGCCGATGGTTCTTGAAATTCTGATTTATTCTAGCACAGTGGGCTCGTACCGGCTTGATTCTAGTAGTAGGGACCAGAAATGTATTATACTCGTATTCTCCACAAAATTTCAGTAACTTTACCCCATAACCCATGTCGATTTGAAAAAGTTTGCCCGACTTTATGTATTCAGCCGATGGTTCTTGAAATTCTGATTTATTCTAGCACAGTGGGCTCCTGCCGGCTTGATTCTAGTAGTAGGGACCAGAAATTTATTATACTCGTATTCTCCACAAAATTTCAGTAACTTTACCCATAACCCATGTCGATTTGAAAAAGTTTGCCCGACTTTATGTATTCAGCCGATGGTTCTTGAAATTCTGATTTATTCTAGCACAGTGGGCTCCTGCCGGCTTGATTCTAGTAGTAGGGACCAGAAATTTATTATACTCGTATTCTCCACAAAATTTCAGTAACTTTACCAGATAACCCATGTCGATTTGAAAAAGTTTGCCCGACTTTATGTATTCAGCCGATGGTTCTTGAAATTCTGATTTATTCTAGCACAGTGGGCTCCTGCCGGCTTGATTCTAGTAGTAGGGACCAGAAATGTATTATACTCGTATTCTCCACAAAATTTCAGTAACTTTACCCCATAACCATGTCGATTTGAAAAAGTTTGCCCGACTTTATGTATTCAGCCGATGGTTCTTGAAATTCTGATTTATTCTAGCACAGTGGGCTCCTGCCGGCTTGATTCTAGTAGTAGGGACCAGAAATGTATTATACTCGTATTCTCCACAAAATTTCAGTAACTTTACCCCATAACCCATGTCGATTTGAAAAAGTTTGCCCGACTTTATGTATTCAGCCGATGGTTCTTGAAATTCTGATTTATTCTAGCACAGTGGGCTCCTGCCGGCTTGATTCTAGTAGTAGGGACCAGAAATGTATTATACTCGTATTCTCCACAAAATTTCAGTAACTTTACCCCATAACCCATGTCGATTTGAAAAAGTTTGCCCGACTTTATGTATTCAGCCGATGGTTCTTGAAATTCTGATTTATTCTAGCACAGTGGGCTCCTGCCGGCTTGATTCTAGTAGTAGGGACCAGAAATGTATTATACTCGTATTCTCCACAAAATTTCAGTAACTTTACCCCATAACCCATGTCGATTTGAAAAAGTTTGCCCGACTTTATGTATTCAGCCGATGGTTCTTGAAATTCTGATTTATTCTAGCACAGTGGGCTCCTACCGGCTTGATTCTAGTAGTAGGACCAGAAATGTATTATACTCGTATTCTCCACAAAATTTCAGTAACTTTACCATATAACCCATGTCGATTTGAAAAAGTTTGCCCGACTTTATGTATTCAGCCGATGGTTCTTGAAATTCTGATTTATTCTAGCACAGTGGGCTCCTGCCGGCTTGATTCTAGTAGTAGGGACCAGAAATTTATTATACTCGTATTCTCCACAAAATTTCAGTAACTTTACCCCATAACCCATGTCGATTTGAAAAAGTTTGCCCGACTTTATGTATTCAGCCGATGGTTCTTGAAATTCTGATTTATTCTAGCACAGTGGGCTCCTGCCGGCTTGATTCTAGTAGTAGGGACCAGAAATGTATTATACTCGTATTCTCCACAAAATTTCAGTAACTTTACCATACAATCCATGTCGATTTGAAAAAGTTTGCCCGACTTTATGTATTCAGCCGATGGTTCTTGAAATTCTGATTTATTCTAGCACAGTGGGCTCCTACCGGCTTGATTCTAGTAGTAGGGACCAGAAATGTATTATACTCGTATTCTCCACAAAATTTCAGTAACTTTACCCCATAACCCATGTCGATTTGAAAAAGTTTGCCGACTTTATGTATTCAGCCGATGGTTCTTGAAATTCTGATTTATTCTAGCACAGTGGGCTCCTGCCGGCTTGATTCTAGTAGTAGGGACCAGAAATGTATTATACTCGTATTCTCCACAAAATTTCAGTAACTTTACCAGACAATCCATGTCGATTTGAAAAAGTTTGCCCGACTTTATGTATTCAGCCGATGGTTCTTGAAATTCTGATTTATTCTAGCACATGGGCTCGTACCGGCTTGATTCTAGTAGTAGGGACCAGAAATGTATTATACTCGTATTCTCCACAAAATTTCAGTAACTTTACCCCATAACCCATGTCGATTTGAAAAAGTTTGCCCGACTTTATGTATTTTGCCGATGGTTCTTGAAATTCTGATTTATTCTAGCACAGTGGGCTCCTGCCGGCTTGATTCTAGTAGTAGGGACCAGAAATTTATTATACTCGTATTCTCCACAAAATTTCAGTAACTTTACCCCATAACCCATGTCGATTTGAAAAAGTTTGCCCGACTTTATGTATTCAGCCGATGGTTCTTGAAATTCTGATTTATTCTAGCACAGTGGGCTCCTGCCGGCTTGATTCTAGTAGTAGGGACCAGAAATGTATTATACTCGTATTCTCCACAAAATTTCAGTAACTTTACCAGACAATCCATGTCGATTTGAAAAAGTTTGCCCGACTTTATGTATTCAGCCGATGGTTCTTGAAATTCTGATTTATTCTAGCACAGTGGGCTCGTGCCGGCTTGATTCTAGTAGTAGGGACCAGAAATGTATTATACTCGTATTCTCCACAAAATTTCAGTAACTTTACCCCATAACCCATGTCGATTTGAAAAAGTTTGCCCGACTTTATGTATTCAGCCGATGGTTCTTGAAATTCTGATTTATTCTAGCACAGTGGGCTCCTGCCGGCTTGATTCTAGTAGTAGGGACCAGAAATGTATTATACTCGTATTCTCCACAAAATTTCAGTAACTTTACCAGACAATCCATGTCGATTTGAAAAAGTTTGCCCGACTTTATGTATTCAGCCGATGGTTCTTGAAATTCTGATTTATTCTAGCACAGTGGGCTCGTACCGGCTTGATTCTAGTAGTAGGGACCAGAAATGTATTATACTCGTATTCTCCACAAAATTTCAGTAACTTTACCATATAACCCATGTCGATTTGAAAAAGTTTGCCCGACTTTATGTATTCAGCCGATGGTTCTTGAAATTCTGATTTATTCTAGCACAGTGGGCTCCTGCCGGCTTGATTCTAGTAGTAGGGACCAGAAATGTATTATACTCGTATTCTCCACAAAATTTCAGTAACTTTACCCCATAACCCATGTCGATTTGAAAAAGTTTGCCCGACTTTATGTATTCAGCCGATGGTTCTTGAAATTCTGATTTATTCTAGCACAGTGGGCTCCTGCCGGCTTGATTCTAGTAGTAGGGACCAGAAATTTATTATACTCGTATTCTCCACAAAATTTCAGTAACTTTACCCCATAACCATGTCGATTTGAAAAAGTTTGCCCGACTTTATGTATTCAGCCGATGGTTCTTGAAATTCTGATTTATTCTAGCACAGTGGGCTCCTGCCGGCTTGATTCTAGTAGTAGGGACCAGAAATGTATTATACTCGTATTCTCCACAAAATTTCAGTAACTTTACCCCATAACCCATGTCGATTTGAAAAAGTTTGCCCGACTTTATGTATTCAGCCGATGGTTCTTGAAATTCTGATTTATTCTAGCACAGTGGGCTCCTGCCGGCTTGATTCTAGTAGTAGGGACCAGAAATGTATTATACTCGTATTCTCCAAAAATTTCAGTAACTTTACCATATAACCATGTCGATTTGAAAAAGTTTGCCCGACTTTATGTATTCAGCCGATGGTTCTTGAAATTCTGATTTATTCTAGCACAATGGGCTCGTACCGGCTTGATTCTAGTAGTAGGGACCAGAAATGTATTATACTCGTATTCTCCACAAAATTTCAGTAACTTTACCATATAACCCATGTCGATTTGAAAAAGTTTGCCCGACTTTATGTATTCAGCCGATGGTTCTTGAAATTCTGATTTATTCTAGCACAGTGGGCTCCTGCCGGCTTGATTCTAGTAGTAGGGACCAGAAATTTATTATACTCGTATTCTCCACAAAATTTCAGTAACTTTACCAGATAACCATGTCGATTTGAAAAAGTTTGCCCGACTTTATGTATTCAGCCGATGGTTCTTGAAATTCTGATTTATTCTAGCACAGTGGGCTCCTGCCGGCTTGATTCTAGTAGTAGGGACCAGAAATGTATTATACTCGTATTCTCCACAAAATTTCAGTAACTTTACCAGACAATCCATGTCGATTTGAAAAAGTTTGCCCGACTTTATGTATTCAGCCGATGGTTCTTGAAATTCTGATTTATTCTAGCACAATGGGCTCGTACCGGCTAGATTCTAGTAGTAGGAACCAGAAATGTATTATACTCGTATTCTCCACAAAATTTCAGTAACTTTACCCATAACCCATGTCGATTTGAAAAAGTTTGCCCGACTTTATGTATTTTGCCGATGGTTCTTGAAATTCTGATTTATTCTAGCACAGTGGGCTCCTGCCGGCTTGATTCTAGTAGTAGGGACCAGAAATTTATTATACTCGTATTCTCCAAAAATTTCAGTAACTTTACCCCATAACCCATGTCGATTTGAAAAAGTTTGCCCGACTTTATGTATTCAGCCGATGGTTCTTGAAATTCTGATTTATTCTAGCACAGTGGGCTCCTGCCGGCTTGATTCTAGTAGTAGGGACCAGAAATTTATTATACTCGTATTCTCCACAAAATTTCAGTAACTTTACCCCATAACCATGTCGATTTGAAAAAGTTTGCCCGACTTTATGTATTTAGCCGATGGTTCTTGAAATTCTGATTTATTCTAGCACAGTGGGCTCCTGCCGGCTTGATTCTAGTAGTAGGGACCAGAAATTTATTATACTCGTATTCTCCACAAAATTGATTTATTCTAGCACAGTAGGCTACTGCGGCTTGATTCTAGTAGTAGGGACCAGAAATGTATTATACTCGTATTCTCCACAAAATTTCAGTAACTTTACCCCATAACCCATGTCGATTTGAAAAAGTTTGCCCGACTTTATGTATTCAGCCGATGGTTCTTGAAATTCTGATTTATTCTAGCACAGTGGGCTCCTGCCGGCTTGATTCTAGTAGTAGGGACCAGAAATGTATTATACTCGTATTCTCCACAAAATTTCAGTAACTTTACCCATAACCCATGTCGATTTGAAAAAGTTTGCCCGACTTTATGTATTCAGCCGATGGTTCTTGAAATTCTGATTTATTCTAGCACAGTGGGCTCCTGCCGGCTTGATTCTAGTAGTAGGGACCAGAAATGTATTATACTCGTATTCTCCACAAAATTTCAGTAACTTTACCCATAACCCATGTCGATTTGAAAAAGTTTGCCCGACTTTATGTATTCAGCCGATGGTTCTTGAAATTCTGATTTATTCTAGCACAGTGGGCTCCTGCCGGCTTGATTCTAGTAGTAGGGACCAGAAATGTATTATACTCGTATTCTCCAAAAATTTCAGTAACTTTACCCCATAACCCATGTCGATTTGAAAAAGTTTGCCCGACTTTATGTATTCAGCCGATGGTTCTTGAAATTCTGATTTATTCTAGCACAGTGGGCTCCTGCCGGCTTGATTCTAGTAGTAGGGACCAGAAATGTATTATACTCGTATTCTCCGCAAAATTTCAGTAACTTTACCAGACAATCCATGTCGATTTGAAAAAGTTTGCCCGACTTTATGTATTCAGACGATGGTTCTTGAAATTCTGATTTATTCTAGCACAATGGGCTCGTACCGGCTAGATTCTAGTAGTAGGAACCAGAAATGTATTATACTCGTATTCTCCACAAAATTTCAGTAACTTTACCCCATAACCCATGTCGATTTGAAAAAGTTTGCCCGACTTTATGTATTTGCCGATGGTTCTTGAAATTCTGATTTATTCTAGCACAGTGGGCTCCTGCCGGCTTGATTCTAGTAGTAGGGACCAGAAATTTATTATACTCGTATTCTCCACAAAATTTCAGTAACTTTACCCATAACCATGTCGATTTGAAAAAGTTTGCCGACTTTATGTATTCAGCCGATGGTTCTTGAAATTCTGATTTATTCTAGCACAGTGGGCTCCTCCGGCTTGATTCTAGTAGTAGGGACCAGAAATGTATTATACTCGTATTCTCCGCAAAATTTCAGTAACTTTACCAGACAACCATGTCGATTTGAAAAAGTTTGCCCGACTTTATGTATTCAGCCGATGGTTCTTGAAATTCTGATTTATTCTAGCACAGTGGGCTCCTGCCGGCTTGATTCTAGTAGTAGGGACCAGAAATGTATTATACTCGTATTCTCCACAAAATTTCAGTAACTTTACCCCATAACCCATGTCGATTTGAAAAAGTTTGCCCGACTTTATGTATTCAGCCGATGGTTCTTGAAATTCTGATTTATTCTAGCACAGTGGGCTCCTGCCGGCTTGATTCTAGTAGTAGGGACCAGAAATGTATTATACTCGTATTCTCCACAAAATTTCAGTAACTTTACCCATAACCCATGTCGATTTGAAAAAGTTTGCCCGACTTTATGTATTCAGCCGATGGTTCTTGAAATTCTGATTTATTCTAGCACAGTGGGCTCCTGCCGGCTTGATTCTAGTAGTAGGGACCAGAAATGTATTATACTCGTATTCTCCACAAAATTTCAGTAACTTTACCCCATAACCCATGTCGATTTGAAAAAGTTTGCCGACTTTATGTATTCAGCCGATGGTTCTTGAAATTCTGATTTATTCTAGCACAGTGGGCTCCTGCCGGCTTGATTCTAGTAGTAGGGACCAGAAATGTATTATACTCGTATTCTCCGCAAAATTTCAGTAACTTTACCAGACAATCCATGTCGATTTGAAAAAGTTTGCCCGACTTTATGTATTCAGCCGATGGTTCTTGAAATTCTGATTTATTCTAGCACAATGGGCTCGTACCGGCTTGATTCTAGTAGTAGGGACCAGAAATGTATTATACTCGTATTCTCCACAAAATTTCAGTAACTTTACCATATAACCCATGTCGATTTGAAAAAGTTTGCCCGACTTTATGTATTTGCCGATGGTTCTTGAAATTCTGATTTATTCTAGCACAGTGGGCTCCTGCCGGCTTGATTCTAGTAGTAGGGACCAGAAATGTATTATACTCGTATTCTCCACAAAATTTCAGTAACTTTACCCCATAACCTATGTCGATTTGAAAAAGTTTGCCCGACTTTATGTATTCAGCCGATGGTTCTTGAAATTCTGATTTATTCTAGCACAGTGGGCTCCTGCCGGCTTGATTCTAGTAGTAGGGACCAGAAATGTATTATACTCGTATTCTCCACAAAATTTCAGTAACTTTACCAGACAATCCATGTCGATTTGAAAAAGTTTGCCCGACTTTATGTATTCAGCCGATGGTTCTTGAAATTCTGATTTATTCTAGCACAATGGGCTCGTACCGGCTTGATTCTAGTAGTAGGGACCAGAAATGTATTATACTCGTATTCTCCACAAAATTTCAGTAACTTTACCCCATAACCCATGTCGATTTGAAAAAGTTTGCCCGACTTTATGTATTCAGCCGATGGTTCTTGAAATTCTGATTTATTCTAGCACAGTGGGCTCCTGCCGGCTTGATTCTAGTAGTAGGGACCAGAAATGTATTATACTCGTATTCTCCCAAAATTTCAGTAACTTTACCAGACAATCCATGTCGATTTGAAAAAGTTTGCCCGACTTTATGTATTCAGCCGATGGTTCTTGAAATTCTGATTTATTCTAGCACAATGGGCTCCTACCGGCTTGATTCTAGTAGTAGGAACCAGAAATGTATTATACTCGTATTCTCCACAAAATTTCAGTAACTTTACCCATAACCCATGTCGATTTGAAAAAGTTTGCCGACTTTATGTATTCAGCCGATGGTTCTTGAAATTCTGATTTATTCTAGCACAGTGGGCTCCTGCCGGCTTGATTCTAGTAGTAGGGACCAGAAATTTATTATACTCGTATTCTCCACAAAATTTCAGTAACTTTACCCCATAACCATGTCGATTTGAAAAAGTTTGCCCGACTTTATGTATTCAGCCGATGGTTCTTGAAATTCTGATTTATTCTAGCACAGTGGGCTCCTGCCGGCTTGATTCTAGTAGTAGGGACCAGAAATGTATTATACTCGTATTCTCCACAAAATTTCAGTAACTTTACCAGACAATCCATGTCGATTTGAAAAAGTTTGCCCGACTTTATGTATTCAGCCGATGGTTCTTGAAATTCTGATTTATTCTAGCACAATGGGCTCGTACGGCTTGATTCTAGTAGTAGGGACCAGAAATGTATTATACTCGTATTCTCCACAAAATTTCAGTAACTTTACCCATAACCATGTCGATTTGAAAAAGTTTGCCCGACTTTATGTATTCAGCCGATGGTTCTTGAAATTCTGATTTATTCTAGCACAGTGGGCTCCTGCCGGCTTGATTCTAGTAGTAGGGACCAGAAATGTATTATACTCGTATTCTCCGCAAAATTTCAGTAACTTTACCCCATAATCCATGTCGATTTGAAAAAGTTTGCCCGACTTTATGTATTCAGCCGATGGTTCTTGAAATTCTGATTTATTCTAGCACAGTGGGCTCCTACCGGCTTGATTCTAGTAGTAGGGACCAGAAATGTATTATACTCGTATTCTCCACAAAATTTCAGTAACTTTACCCATAACCCATGTCGATTTGAAAAAGTTTGCCCGACTTTATGTATTTTGCCGATGGTTCTTGAAATTCTGATTTATTCTAGCACAGTGGGCTCCTGCCGGCTTGATTCTAGTAGTAGGGACCAGAAATTTATTATACTCGTATTCTCCACAAAATTTCAGTAACTTTACCCCATAACCTATGTCGATTTGAAAAAGTTTGCCCGACTTTATGTATTCAGCCGATGGTTCTTGAAATTCTGATTTATTCTAGCACAGTGGGCTCCTGCCGGCTTGATTCTAGTAGTAGGGACCAGAAATGTATTATACTCGTATTCTCCACAAAATTTCAGTAACTTTACCAGACAAATCCATGTCGATTTGAAAAAGTTTGCCCGACTTTATGTATTCAGCCGATGGTTCTTGAAATTCTGATTTATTCTAGCACAGTGGGCTCCTACCGGCTTGATTCTAGTAGTAGGAACCAGAAATGTATTATACTCGTATTCTCCACAAAATTTCAGTAACTTTACCCATAACCCATGTCGATTTGAAAAAGTTTGCCCGACTTTATGTATTTGCCGATGGTTCTTGAAATTCTGATTTATTCTAGCACAGTGGGCTCCTGCCGGCTTGATTCTAGTAGTAGGGACCAGAAATTTATTATACTCGTATTCTCCAAAAATTTCAGTAACTTTACCCCATAACCCATGTCGATTTGAAAAAGTTTGCCCGACTTTATGTATTCAGCCGATGGTTCTTGAAATTCTGATTATTCTAGCACAGTGGGCTCCTGCCGGCTTGATTCTAGTAGTAGGGACCAGAAATGTATTATACTCGTATTCTCCACAAAATTTCAGTAACTTTACCCCATAACCCATGTCGATTTGAAAAAGTTTGCCCGACTTTATGTATTCAGCCGATGGTTCTTGAAATTCTGATTTATTCTAGCACAGTGGGCTCCTGCCGGCTTGATTCTAGTAGTAGGGACCAGAAATTTATTATACTCGTATTCTCCACAAAATTTTGATTTATGCTAGCACAGTAGGCTACTGCCGGCTTGATTCTAGTAGTAGGGACCAGAAATTTATTATACTCGTATTCTCCACAAAATTTCAGTAACTTTACCCATAAACATGTCGATTTGAAAAAGTTTGCCCGACTTTATGTATTCAGCCGATGGTTCTTGAAATTCTTTTATTCTAGCACAGTGGGCTCCTGCCGGCTTGATTCTAGTAGTAGGGACCAGAAATGTATTATACTCGTATTCTCCGCAAAATTTCAGTAACTTTACCAGACAATCCATGTCGATTTGAAAAAGTTTGCCCGACTTTATGTATTCAGCCGATGGTTCTTGAAATTCTGATTTATTCTAGCACAATGGGCTCCTACCGGCTAGATTCTAGTAGTAGGAACAGAAATGTATTATACTCGTATTCTCCACAAAATTTCAGTAACTTTACCCCATAACCATGTCGATTTGAAAAAGTTTGCCCGACTTTATGTATTCAGCCGATGGTTCTTGAAATTCTGATTTATTCTAGCACAGTGGGCTCCTGCCGGCTTGATTCTAGTAGTAGGGACCAGAAATGTATTATACTCGTATTCTCCAAAAATTTCAGTAACTTTACCCATAACCATGTCGATTTGAAAAAGTTTGCCGACTTTATGTATTCAGCCGATGGTTCTTGAAATTCTGATTTATTCTAGCACAGTGGGCTCCTGCCGGCTTGATTCTAGTAGTAGGGACCAGAAATTTATTATACTCGTATTCTCCACAAAATTTCAGTAACTTTACCCATAACCCATGTCGATTTGAAAAAAGTTTGCCCGACTTTATGTATTCAGCCGATGGTTCTTGAAATTCTGATTTATTCTAGCACAGTGGGCTCTGCCGGCTTGATTTAGTAGTAGGTAGACCAGAACCAGAACCAGAAATCAGAACTACGACGTATTCTCCAAAAATTTCAGTAACTTTACACCCATAAACCATGTCGATTTGAAAAAATTTTGCCAGACTTTATTTATTAGCCGTGGTTCTTGAAATTCTGATTTATTCTAGCACAGTGGGCTCCTGCCGGCTTGATTCTAGTAGTAGGGACCAGAAATGTATTATACTCGTATTCTCCGCAAAATTTCAGTAACTTTACCAGATAACCATGTCGATTTGAAAAAGTTTGCCCGACTTTATGTATTCAGCCGATGGTCTTGAAATTCTGATTTATTCTAGCACAGTGGGCTCCTACCGGCTTGATTCTAGTAGTAGGACCAGAAATGTATTATACTCGTATTCTCCACAAAATTTCAGTAACTTTACCAGATAACCATGTCGATTTGAAAAAGTTTGCCCGACTTTATGTATTTTCAGCGATGGTTCTTGAAATTCTGATTTATTCTAGCACAGTGGGCTCCTGCCGGCTTGATTCTAGTAGTAGGGACCAGAAATGTATTATACTCGTATTCTCACAAAATTTCAGTAACTTTACCCATAACCATGTCGATTTGAAAAAGTTTGCCCGACTTTATGTATTCAGCCGATGGTTCTTGAAATTCTGATTTATTCTAGCACAGTGGGCTCCTGCCGGCTTGATTCTAGTAGTAGGGACCAGAAATGTATTATTATACTCGTATTCTCCGCAAAATTTCAGTAACTTTACCAGACAACCATGTCGATTTGAAAAAGTTTGCCCGACTTTATGTATCAGCCGATGGTTCTTGAAATTCTGATTTATTCTAGCACAGTGGGCTCCTGCCGGCTTGATTCTAGTAGTAGGGACCAGAAATGTATTATACTCGTATTCTCCACAAAATTTCAGTAACTTTACCCCATAACCATGTCGATTTGAAAAAGTTTGCCCGACTTTATGTATTCAGCCGATGGTTCTTGAAATTCTGATTTATTCTAGCACAGTGGGCTCCTGCCGGCTTGATTCTAGTAGTAGGGACCAGAAATGTATTATACTCGTATTCTCCGCAAAATTTCAGTAACTTTACCAGACAATCCATGTCGATTTGAAAAAGTTTGCCCGACTTTATGTATTCAGCCGATGGTTCTTGAAATTCTGATTTATTCTAGCACAATGGGCTCGTACCGGCTGATTCTAGTAGTAGGAACCAGAAATGTATTATACTCGTATTCTCCACAAAATTTCAGTAACTTTACCAATAAACATGTCGATTTGAAAAAGTTTGCCCGACTTTATGTATTTGCCGATGGTTCTTGAAATTCTGATTTATTCTAGCACAGGGCTCCTGCCGGCTTGATTCTAGTAGTAGGGACCAGAAATGTATTATACTCGTATTCTCCACAAAATTTCAGTAACTTTACCCATAACCCATGTCGATTTGAAAAAGTTTGCCCGACTTTATGTATTCAGCCGATGGTTCTTGAAATTCTGATTTATTCTAGCACAGTGGGCTCCTGCCGGCTTGATTCTAGTAGTAGGGACCAGAAATGTATTATACTCGTATTCTCCACAAAAATTTCAGTAACTTTACCAGATAACCCATGTCGATTTGAAAAAGTTTGCCCGACTTTATGTATTCAGCCGATGGTTCTTGAAATTCTGATTTATTCTAGCACAGTGGGCTCCTACCGGCTTGATTCTAGTAGTAGGGACCAGAAATGTATTATACTCGTATTCTCCACAAAATTTCAGTAACTTTACCCCATAACCCATGTCGATTTGAAAAAGTTTGCCGACTTTATGTATTCAGCCGATGGTTCTTGAAATTCTGATTTATTCTAGCACAGGGGCTCCTGCCGCTTGATTCTAGTAGTAGGGACCAGAAATGTATTATACTCGTATTCTCGCAAAATTTCAGTAACTTTACCAGACAATCCATGTCGATTTGAAAAAGTTTGCCCGACTTTATGTATTCAGCCGATGGTTCTTGAAATTCTGATTTATTCTAGCACAGGGCTCGTACCGGCTTGATTCTAGTAGTAGGGACCAGAAATGTATTATACTCGTATTCTCCACAAAATTTCAGTAACTTTACCATATAACCCATGTCGATTTGAAAAAGTTTGCCCGACTTGATGTATTCAGCCGATGGTTCTTGAAATTCTGATTTATTCTAGCACAGTGGGCTCCTGCCGGCTTGATTCTAGTAGTAGGGACCAGAAATTTATTATACTCGTATTCTCCACAAAATTTCAGTAACTTTACCCCAAACCATGTCGATTTGAAAAAGTTTGCCCGACTTTATGTATTCAGCCGATGGTTCTTGAAATTCTGATTTATTCTAGCACAGTGGGCTCCTGCCGGCTTGATTCTAGTAGTAGGGACCAGAAATGTATTATACTCGTATTCTCCACAAAATTTCAGTAACTTTACCAGATAACCCATGTCGATTTGAAAAAGTTTGCCCGACTTTATGTATTCAGCCGATGGTTCTTGAAATTCTGATTTATTCTAGCACAGTGGGCTCCTACCGGCTTGATTCTAGTAGTAGGGACCAGAAATGTATTATACTCGTATTCTCCACAAAATTTCAGTAACTTTACCCCATAACCATGTCGATTTGAAAAAGTTTGCCCGACTTTATGTATTCAGCCGATGGTTCTTGAAATTCTGATTTATTCTAGCACAGTGGGCTCCTGCCGGCTTGATTCTAGTAGTAGGGACCAGAAATGTATTATACTCGTATTCTCCAAAAATTTCAGTAACTTTACCCATAACCCATGTCGATTTGAAAAAGTTTGCCCGACTTTATGTATTCAGCCGATGGTTCTTGAAATTCTGATTTATTCTAGCACAGGGGCTCTGCCGCTTGATTCTAGTAGTAGGGACCAGAAATGTATTATACTCGTATTCTCCACAAAATTTGAATTTATTCTAGACACAGTGGGCTACTGCGGCTGATTCTAGTAGTAGGGACCAGAAATGTATTATACTCGTATCTCCACAAAATTCAGAACTTTACCCCATAAACCATGTCGATTTGAAAAAGTTTGCCCGACTTATGTATTCAGCCGATGGTTCTTGAAATTCTGATTTATTCTAGCACAGTGGGCTCCTGCCGGCTTGATTCTAGTAGTAGGGACCAGAAATGTATTATACTCGTATTCTCCACAAAATTTCAGTAACTTTACCATAACCCATGTCGATTTGAAAAAGTTTGCCCGACTTATGTATTCAGCCGATGGTTCTTGAAATTCTGATTTATTCTAGCACAGTGGGCTCCTGCCGGCTTGATTCTAGTAGTAGGGACCAGAAATGTATTATACTCGTATTCTCCACAAAATTTCAGTAACTTTACCCATAACCCATGTCGATTTGAAAAAGTTTGCCCGACTTTATGTATTCAGCGATGGTTCTTGAAATTCTGATTTATTCTAGCACAGTGGGCTCCGCCGGCTTGATTCTAGTAGTAGGGACCAGAAATTTATTATACTCGTATTCTCCACAAAATTTCAGTAACTTTACCCCATAACCCATGTCGATTTGAAAAAGTTTGCCCGACTTTATGTATTCAGCCGATGGTTCTTGAAATTCTGATTTATTCTAGCACAGTGGGCTCCTGCGGCTTGATTCTAGTAGTAGGGACCAGAAATGTATTATACTCGTATTCTCCACAAAATTTCAGTAACTTTACCAGACAATCCATGTCGATTTGAAAAAGTTTGCCCGACTTTATGTATTCAGCCGATGGTTCTTGAAATTCTGATTTATTCTAGCACAGTGGGCTCCTGCCGGCTTGATTCTAGTAGTAGGAACCAGAAATGTATTATACTCGTATTCTCCACAAAATTTCAGTAACTTTACCATATAACCCATGTCGATTTGAAAAAGTTTGCCGACTTTATGTATTCAGCCGATGGTTCTTGAAATTCTGATTTATTCTAGCACAGTGGGTCCTGCCGGCTGATTCTAGTAGTAGGGACCAGAAATGTATTATACTCGTATTCTCCACAAAATTTCAGTAACTTTACCCCATAACCCATGTCGATTTGAAAAAGTTTGCCCGACTTTATGTATTCAGCCGATGGTTCTTGAAATTCTGATTTATTCTAGCACAGTGGCTGGGCTCCTGCCGGCTTGATTCTAGTAGTAGGGACCAGAAATGTATTATACTCGTATTCTCCACAAAATTTCAGTAACTTTACCCCATAACCATGTCGATTTGAAAAAGTTTGCCGACTTTATGTATTCAGCCGATGGTTCTTGAAATTCTGATTTATTCTAGCACAGTGGGCTCCTACCGGCTTGATTCTAGTAGTAGGAACCAGAAATGTATTATACTCGTATTCTCCACAAAATTTCAGTAACTTAACCATAACCCATGTCGATTTGAAAAAGTTTGCCCGACTTTATGTATTTGCCGATGGTTCTTGAAATTCTGATTTATTCTAGCACAGTGGGCTCCTGCCGGCTTGATTCTAGTAGTAGGGACCAGAAATTTATTATACTCGTATTCTCCACAAAATTTCAGTAACTTTACCAGATAACCATGTCGATTTGAAAAAGTTTGCCCGACTTTATGTATCAGCCGATGGTTCTTGAAATTCTGATTTATTCTAGCACAGTGGGCTCCTGCCGGCTTGATTCTAGTAGTAGGGACCAGAAATGTATTATACTCGTATTCTCCACAAAATTTCAGTAACTTTACCAGATAACCCATGTCGATTTGAAAAAGTTTGCCCGACTTTATGTATTCAGCCGATGGTTCTTGAAATTCTGATTTATTCTAGCACAGTGGGCTCCTGCCGGCTTGATTCTAGTAGTAGGGACCAGAAATGTATTATACTCGTATTCTCCACAAAATTTCAGTAACTTTACCATAAACCCATGTCGATTTGAAAAAGTTTGCCCGACTTATGTATTCAGCCGATGGTTCTTGAAATTCTGATTTATTCTAGCACAGTGGGCTCCTGCCGGCTTGATTCTAGTAGTAGGGACCAGAAATGTATTATACTCGTATTCTCCACAAAATTTCAGTAACTTTACCCCATAACCCATGTCGATTTGAAAAAGTTTGCCCGACTTTATGTATTCAGCCGATGGTTCTTGAAATTCTGATTTATTCTAGCACAGTGGGCTCTGCCGGCTGATTCTAGTAGTAGGGACCAGAAATTATTATACTCGTATTCTCACAAAAATTTCAGTAACTTTACCCCATAACCCATGTCGATTTGAAAAAGTTTGCCCGACTTTATGTATTCAGCCGATGGTTCTTGAAATTCTGATTTATTCTAGCACAGTGGGCTCCTGCCGGCTTGATTCTAGTAGTAGGACCAGAAATGTATTATACTCGTATTCTCGCAAAAATTTCAGTAACTTTACCAGACAAATCCATGTCGATTTGAAAAAGTTTGCCCGACTTTATGTATTCAGCCGATGGTTCTTGAAATTCTGATTTATTCTAGCACAGTGGGCTCCTACGGCTTGATTCTAGTAGTAGGGACCAGAAATGTATTATACTCGTATTCTCCACAAAATTTCAGTAACTTTACCCATAAACCATGTCGATTTGAAAAAGTTTGCCCGACTTTATGTATTCAGCCGATGGTTCTTGAAATTCTGATTTATTCTAGCACTCGCTCCTGCCGGCTTGATTCTAGTAGTAGGGACCAGAAATGTATTATACTCGTATTCTCCACAAAATTTCAGTAACTTTACCATATAACCCATGTCGATTTGAAAAAGTTTGCCCGACTTTATGTATTTGCCGATGGTTCTTGAAATTCTGATTTATTCTAGCACAGTGGGCTCCTGCCGGCTTGATTCTAGTAGTAGGGACCAGAAATGTATTATACTCGTATTCTCCACAAAATTTCAGTAACTTTACCCCATAACCATGTCGATTTGAAAAAGTTTGCCCGACTTTATGTATTCAGCCGATGGTTCTTGAAATTCTGATTTATTCTAGCACAGTGGGCTCCTGCCGGCTTGATTCTAGTAGTAGGGACCAGAAATGTATTATACTCGTATTCTCCGCAAAATTTCAGTAACTTTACCAGACAATCCATGTCGATTTGAAAAAGTTTGCCCGACTTTATGTATTCAGCCGATGGTTCTTGAAATTCTGATTTATTCTAGCACAATGGGCTCGTACGGCTTGATTCTAGTAGTAGGGACCAGAAATGTATTATACTCGTATTCTCCACAAAATTTCAGTAACTTTACCCCATAAACCCGTCGATTTGAAAAAGTTTGCCCGACTTTATGTATTCAGCCGATGGTTCTTGAAATTCTGATTTATTCTAGCACAGTGGGCTCCTGCCGGCTTGATTCTAGTAGTAGGGACCAGAAATTGTATTATACTCGTATTCTCCACAAAATTTCAGTAACTTTACCCCATAACCATGTCGATTTGAAAAAGTTTGCCCGACTTTATGTATTCAGCCGATGGTTCTTGAAATTCTGATTTATTCTAGCACAGTGGGCTCCTGCCGGCTTGATTCTAGTAGTAGGGACCAGAAATGTATTATACTCGTATTCTCCACAAAATTTCAGTAACTTTACCAGACAACCATGTCGATTTGAAAAAGTTTGCCCGACTTTATGTATTCAGCCGATGGTTCTTGAAATTCTGATTTATTCTAGCACAGTGGGCTCCTACCGGCTTGATTCTAGTAGTAGGGACCAGAAATATTATACTCGTATTCTCCACAAAATTTCAGTAACTTTACCCCATAACCCATGTCGATTTGAAAAAGTTTGCCCGACTTTATGTATTCAGCCGATGGTTCTTGAATTCTGATTTATTCTAGCACAGTGGGCTCCTGCGGCTTGATTCTAGTAGTAGGGACCAGAAATGTATTATACTCGTATTCTCCGCAAAATTTCAGTAACTTTACCAGACAATCCATGTCGATTTGAAAAAGTTTGCCCGACTTTATGTATTCAGCCGATGGTTCTTGAAATTCTGATTTATTCTAGCACAATGGGCTCGTGCCGGCTTGATTCTAGTAGTAGGGACCAGAAATGTATTATACTCGTATTCTCCACAAAATTTCAGTAACTTTACCCCATAACCCATGTCGATTTGAAAAAGTTTGCCCGACTTTATGTATTCAGCCGATGGTTCTTGAAATTCTGATTTATTCTAGCACAGTGGGCTCCTGCCGGCTTGATTCTAGTAGTAGGGACCAGAAATGTATTATACTCGTATTCTCCACAAAATTTCAGTAACTTTACCCATAACCATGTCGATTTGAAAAAGTTTGCCGACTTTATGTATTCAGCCGATGGTTCTTGAAATTCTGATTTATTCTAGCACAGTGGGCTCCTGCCGGCTTGATTCTAGTAGTAGGACCAGAAATGTATTATACTCGTATTCTCCACAAAATTTCAGTAACTTTACCAGACAACCATGTCGATTTGAAAAAGTTTGCCCGACTTTATGTATTCAGCCGATGGTTCTTGAAATTCTGATTTATTCTAGCACAGTGGGCTCCTGCCGGCTTGATTCTAGTAGTAGGGACCAGAAATGTATTATACTCGTATTCTCCACAAAATTTCAGTAACTTTACCAGATAACCCATGTCGATTTGAAAAAGTTTGCCCGACTTTATGTATTCAGCCGATGGTTCTTGTGAAATTCTGATTTATTCTAGCACAGTGGGCTCCTACCGGCTTGATTCTAGTAGTAGGGACCAGAAATGTATTATACTCGTATTCTCCACAAAATTCAGTAACTTTACCAGATAATCCATGTCGATTTGAAAAAGTTTGCCCGACTTTATGTATTCAGCCGATGGTTCTTGAAATTCTGATTTATTCTAGCACAAGGGCTCCTGCCGGCTTGATTCTAGTAGTAGGGACCAGAAATGTATTATACTCGTATTCTCCACAAAATTTCAGTAACTTTACCCCATAACCCATGTCGATTTGAAAAAGTTTGCCCGACTTTATGTATTCAGCCGATGGTTCTTGAAATTCTGATTTTCTAGCACAGTGGGCTCTGCCGGCTTGATTCTAGTAGTAGGGACCAGAAATGTATTATACTCGTATTCTCCACAAAAATTTCAGTAACTTTACCCCATAACCCATGTCGATTTGAAAAAGTTTGCCCGACTTTATGTATTCAGCCGATGGTTCTTGAAATTCTGATTTATTCTAGCACAGTGGGCTCCTGCCGGCTTGATTCTAGTAGTAGGGACCAGAAATTATTATACTCGTATTCTCCACAAAATTTCAGTAACTTTACCCCATAACCCATGTCGATTTGAAAAAGTTTGCCCGACTTTATGTATTCAGCCGATGGTTCTTGAAATTCTGATTTATTCTAGCACAGTGGGCTCCTGCCGGCTTGATTCTAGTAGTAGGGACCAGAAATGTATTATACTCGTATTCTCCACAAAATTTCAGTAACTTTACCATATAACCCATGTCGATTTGAAAAAGTTTGCCCGACTTTATGTATTCAGCCGATGGTTCTTGAAATTCTGATTTATTCTAGCACAGTGGGCTCCTGCCGGCTTGATTCTAGTAGTAGGGACCAGAAATGTATTATACTCGTATTCTCCACAAAATTTCAGTAACTTTACCCCATAACCCATGTCGATTTGAAAAAGTTTGCCCGACTTTATGTATTCAGCCGATGGTTCTTGAAATTCTGATTTATTCTAGCACAGTGGGCCTGCGGCTTGATTCTAGTAGTAGGGACCAGAAATGTATTATACTCGTATTCTCCACAAAATTTCAGTAACTTTACCCCAAACCCATGTCGATTTGAAAAAGTTTGCCCGACTTTATGTATTCAGCCGATGGTTCTTGAAATTCTGATTATTCTAGCACAGTGGGCTCTACCGGCTTGATTCTAGTAGTAGGGACCAGAAATGTATTATACTCGTATTCTCCACAAAATTTCAGTAACTTTACCAGACAATCCATGTCGATTTGAAAAAGTTTGCCCGACTTTATGTATTCAGCCGATGGTTCTTGAAATTCTGATTTATTCTAGCACAGTGGGCTCGTACGGCTTGATTCTAGTAGTAGGAACCAGAAATGTATTATACTCGTATTCTCCACAAAATTTCAGTAACTTTACCCCATAACCCATGTCGATTTGAAAAAGTTTGCCCGACTTTATGTATTCAGCCGATGGTTCTTGAAATTCTGATTTATTCTAGCACAGTGGGCTCTGCGGCTTGATTCTAGTAGTAGGGACCAGAAATGTATTATACTCGTATTCTCACAAAATTTCAGTAACTTACCCCATAAACCATGTCGATTTGAAAAAGTTTGCCCGACTTTATGTATTCAGCCGATGGTTCTTGAAATTCTGATTTATTCTAGCACAGTGGGCTCTGCCGGCTTGATTCTAGTAGTAGGGACCAGAAATGTATTATACTCGTATTCTCCACAAAATTTCAGTAACTTTACCAATAAACCCATGTCGATTTGAAAAAGTTTGCCGACTTTATGTATTCAGCCGATGGTTCTTGAAATTCTGATTTATTCTAGCACAGTGGGCTCCTGCCGGCTTGATTCTAGTAGTAGGGACCAGAAATGTATTATACTCGTATTCTCCACAAAATTTCAGTAACTTTACCAGACAATCCATGTCGATTTGAAAAAGTTTGCCCGACTTTATGTATTCAGACGATGGTTCTTGAAATTCTGATTTATTCTAGCACAAGGGCTCCTACCGGCTTGATTCTAGTAGTAGGACCAGAAATGTATTATACTCGTATTCTCCACAAAATTTCAGTAACTTACCCATAAACCATGTCGATTTGAAAAAGTTTGCCCGACTTTATGTATTTGCCGATGGTTCTTGAAATTCTGATTTATTCTAGCACAGTGGGCTCCTGCGGCTTGATTCTAGTAGTAGGGACCAGAAATGTATTATACTCGTATTCTCCACAAAATTTCAGTAACTTTACCCAACCCATGTCGATTTGAAAAAGTTTGCCCGACTTTATGTATTCAGCCGATGGTTCTTGAAATTCTGATTTATTCTAGCACAGTGGGCTCCTGCCGGCTTGATTCTAGTAGTAGGGACCAGAAATGTATTATACTCGTATTCTCCGCAAAATTTCAGTAACTTTACCAGACAATCCATGTCGATTTGAAAAAGTTTGCCCGACTTTATGTATTCAGCCGATGGTTCTTGAAATTCTGATTTATTCTAGCACAGTGGGCTCCTGCCGGCTTGATTCTAGTAGTAGGGACCAGAAATGTATTATACTCGTATTCTCCACAAAATTTCAGTAACTTTACCATAAACCATGTCGATTTGAAAAAGTTTGCCCGACTTTATGTATTCAGCCGATGGTTCTTGAAATTTCTGATTTATTCTAGCACAGTGGGCTCCTGCCGGCTTGATTTAGTAGTAGGGACCAGAAATGTATTATACTCGTATTCTCACAAAATTTCAGTAACTTTACCCCATAACCCATGTCGATTTGAAAAAGTTTGCCCGACTTTATGTATTCAGCCGATGGTTCTTGAAATTCTGATTTATTCTAGCACAGTGGGCTCCTGCCGGCTTGATTCTAGTAGTAGGGACCAGAAATGTATTATACTCGTATTCTCCACAAAATTTCAGTAACTTTACCATAAACCATGTCGATTTGAAAAAGTTTGCCCGACTTTATGTATTTCAGCCGATGGTTCTTGAAATTCTGATTTATTCTAGCACAGTGGGCTCCTGCCGGCTTGATTCTAGTAGTAGGGACCAGAAATTTATTATACTCGTATTCTCGCAAAAATTTCAGTAACTTACCAGATAACCATGTCGATTTGAAAAAGTTTGCCCGACTTTATGTATTCAGCCGATGGTTCTTGAAATTCTGATTTATTCTAGCACAGTGGGCTCCTGCCGGCTTGATTCTAGTAGTAGGGACCAGAAATGTATTATACTCGTATTCTCCACAAAATTTCAGTAACTTTACCATAACCATGTCGATTTGAAAAAGTTTGCCCGACTTATGTATTCAGCCGATGGTTCTTGAAATTCTGATTTATTCTAGCACAGTGGGCTCCTCCGGCTTGATTCTAGTAGTAGGGACCAGAAATTTATTATACTCGTATTCTCCACAAAATTTCAGTAACTTACCAGAAACCCATGTCGATTTGAAAAAGTTTGCCCGACTTTATGTATTCAGCCGATGGTTCTTGAAATTCTGATTTATTCTAGCACAGTGGGCTCCTGCCGGCTTGATTCTAGTAGTAGGGACCAGAAATGTATTATACTCGTATTCCACAAAATTTCAGTAACTTTACCCAACCCATGTCGATTTGAAAAAGTTTGCCCGACTTTATGTATTCAGCCGATGGTTCTTGAAATTCTGATTTATTCTAGCACAGTGGGCTCCTGCCGGCTTGATTCTAGTAGTAGGGACCAGAAATGTATTATACTCGTATTCTCCACAAAATTTCAGTAACTTTACCCCATAACCATGTCGATTTGAAAAAGTTTGCCCGACTTTATGTATTCAGCCGATGGTTCTGAAATTCTGATTTATTCTAGCACAATGGGCTCGTACCGGCTTGATTCTAGTAGTAGGGACCAGAAAGTGTATTAAACTCACTATTCTCCTACACAAATTTCAGTAACAGTACTTTACCAAACACCATGTCGATTTGAAAAAGTTTGCCCGACTATGTATTTGCCGATGGTTCTTGAAATTCTGATTTATTCTAGCACAGTGGGCTCCTGCCGGCTTGATTCTAGTAGTAGGGACCAGAAATGTATTATACTCGTATTCTCCACAAAATTTCAGTAACTTTACCCATAACCCATGTCGATTTGAAAAAGTTTGCCCGACTTTATGTATTCAGCCGATGGTTCTTGAAATTCTGATTTATTCTAGCACAGTGGGCTCCTTCCGGCTTGATTCTAGTAGTAGGGACCAGAAATGTATTATACTCGTATTCTCCACAAAATTTCAGTAACTTTACCAGACAACCCATGTCGATTTGAAAAAGTTTGCCCGACTTTATGTATTCAGCCGATGGTTCTTGAAATTCTGATTTATTCTAGCACAGTGGGCTCCTGCCGGCTTGATTCTAGTAGTAGGGACCAGAAATGTATTATACTCGTATTCTCACAAAAATTTCAGTAACTTTACCCATAACCCATGTCGATTTGAAAAAGTTTGCCCGACTTTATGTATTCAGCCGATGGTTCTTGAAATTCTGATTTATTCTAGCACAGTGGGCTCCTGCCGGCTTGATTCTAGTAGTAGGGACCAGAAATTATTATACTCGTATTCTCACAAAATTTCAGTAACTTTACCAGACAATCCATGTCGATTTGAAAAAGTTTGCCCGACTTATGTATTCAGCCGATGGTTCTTGAAATTCTGATTTATTCTAGCACAGTGGGTCCTGCCGGCTTGATTCTAGTAGTAGGGACCAGAAATGTATTATACTCGTATTCTCCACAAAATTTCAGTAACTTTACCAGATAATCCATGTCGATTTGAAAAAGTTTGCCCGACTTTATGTATTCAGCCGATGGTTCTTGAAATTCTGATTTATTCTAGCACAGTGGGCTCCTACCGGCTGATTCTAGTAGTAGGACCAGAAATTTATATACTCGTATTCTCCACAAAATTTCAGTAACTTTACCACATAACCCATGTCGATTTGAAAAAGTTTGCCCGACTTTATGTATTCAGCCGATGGTTCTTGAAATTCTGATTTATTCTAGCACAGTGGGCTCCTGCCGGCTTGATTCTAGTAGTAGGGACCAGAAATTTATTATACTCGTATTCTCCACAAAATTTCAGTAACTTTACCCATAACCATGTCGATTTGAAAAAGTTTGCCCGACTTTATGTATTCAGCCGATGGTTCTTGAAATTCTGATTTATTCTAGCACAGTGGGCTCCTGCCGGCTTGATTCTAGTAGGGACCAGAAATTTATTATACTCGTATTCTCCACAAAATTTCAGTAACTTTACCCCATAACCCATGTCGATTTGAAAAAGTTTGCCCGACTTTATGTATTCAGCCGATGGTTCTTGAAATTCTGATTTATTCTAGCACAGTGGGCTCCTGCCGGCTTGATTCTAGTAGTAGGGACCAGAAATGTATTATACTCGTATTCTCCGCAAAATTTCAGTAACTTTACCCATAACCATGTCGATTTGAAAAAGTTTGCCCGACTTTATGTATTCAGCCGATGGTTCTTGAAATTCTGATTTATTCTAGCACAGTGGGCTCCTGCCGGCTAGATTCTAGTAGTAGGGACCAGAAATGTATTATACTCGTATTCTCCACAAAATTTCAGTAACTTTACCATAAACCATGTCGATTTGAAAAAGTTTGCCCGACTTTATGTATTCAGCCGATGGTCTTGAAATTCTGATTTATTCTAGCACAGTGGGCTCCTGCCGGCTTGATTCTAGTAGTAGGGACCAGAAATTTATTATACTCGTATTCTCCACAAAATTTCAGTAACTTTACCCCAAACCCATGTCGATTTGAAAAAGTTTGCCGACTTTATGTATTCAGCCGATGGTTCTTGAAATCTGATTTATTCTAGCACAGTGGGCTCCTGCCGGCTTGATTCTAGTAGTAGGGACCAGAAATGTATTATACTCGTATTCTCCACAAAATTTCAGTAACTTTACCATAACCCATGTCGATTTGAAAAAGTTTGCCCGACTTTATGTATTCAGCCGATGGTTCTTGAAATTCTGATTTATTCTAGCACAGTGGGCTCCTGCCGGCTGATTCTAGTAGTAGGGACCAGAAATGTATTATACTCGTATTCTCCACAAAATTCAGTAACTTTACCCCATAACCATGTCGATTTGAAAAAGTTTGCCCGACTTTATGTATTTAGCCGATGGTTCTTGAAATTCTGATTTATTCTAGCACAGTGGGCTCCTGCGGCTTGATTCTAGTAGTAGGGACCAGAAATTTATTATACTCGTATTCTCCACAAAATTCAGTAACTTTACCCATAACCATGTCGATTTGAAAAAGTTTGCCCGACTTATGTATTCAGCCGATGGTTCTTGAAATTCTGATTTATTCTAGCACAGTGGGCTCCTCCGGCTTGATTCTAGTAGTAGGACCAGAAATGTATTATACTCGTATTCTCCACAAAATTTCAGTAACTTTACCATACAACCCATGTCGATTGAAAAAGTTGCCCGACTTTATGTATTCAGCCGATGGTTCTTGAAATTCTGATTTATTCTAGCACAGTGGGTCTGCCGGCTTGATTCTAGTAGTAGGGACCAGAAAATATTATACTCGTATTCTCCACAAAATTTCAGTAACTTTACCCACAACCCATGTCGATTTGAAAAAGTTTGCCCGACTTTATGTATTCAGCCGATGGTTCTTGAAATTCTGATTTATTCTAGCACAATGGGCTCGTACCGGCTTGATTCTAGTAGTAGGAACCAGAAATGTATTATACTCGTATTCTCCACAAAATTTCAGTAACTTTACCCCATAACCCATGTCGATTTGAAAAAGTTTGCCCGACTTTATGTATTCAGCCGATGGTTCTTGAAATTCTGATTTATTCTAGCACAGTGGGCTCCTGCCGGCTGATTCTAGTAGTAGGGACAGAAATTTATATACTCGTATTCTCCACAAAATTTCAGTAACTTTACCCATAACCCATGTCGATTTGAAAAAGTTTGCCCGACTTTATGTATTCAGCCGATGGTTCTTGAAATTCTGATTTATTCTAGCACAATGGGCTCCTCCGGCTTGATTCTAGTAGTAGGGACCAGAAATGTATTATACTCGTATTTCCACAAAATTTCAGTAACTTTACCAGACAATCCATGTCGATTTGAAAAAGTTTGCCCGACTTTATGTATTCAGCCGATGGTCTTGAAATTCTGATTTATTCTAGCACAGTGGGCTCCTGCCGGCTTGATTCTAGTAGTAGGGACCAGAAATGTATTATACTCGTATTCCACAAAATTTCAGTAACTTTACCCCATAACCCATGTCGATTGAAAAAGTTTGCCGACTTTATGTATTCAGCCGATGGTTCTTGAAATCTGATTTATTCTAGCACATGGGCTCCTGCCGGCTGATTCTAGTAGTAGGGAGGAGAAAGAAATTTATTATACTCGTATTCTCCGCAAAATTTCAGTAACTTTACCAGACAATCCATGTCGATTTGAAAAAGTTTGCCCGACTTTATGTATTCAGCCGATGGTCTTGAAATCTGATTTATTCTAGCACAGTGGGCTCCTGCCGGCTGATTCTAGTAGTAGGGACAGAAATGTATTATACTCGTATTCTCCGAAATTTCAGTAACTTACCAGACAAACCCATGTCGATTTGAAAAAGTTTGCCCGACTTATGTATTCAGACGATGGTTCTTGAAATTCTGA
>CALZFC010000216.1:0-81019 GCA_945643635.1 Allodiplogaster sudhausi | reverse complement strand
ATAAAAAGCTTATACTGTTTGTTAACATGACAGTGTGCATTCGGCATAGCTCACGTTGGCCCGATCAGCGAATAGCCAATGAAAAGAAACCGCTGGCAAATGTTTGATTGTAAGAGACATGCAACAGTTTTAGAAATGAAAAGCTGAACATGTTGCTGAAGCTGAACAGCGATTCAAAATTATGCAGACAGGTTGCGGCCGAAAAGGATCTGCATGCCATGATAGCTCAGTTCTGAGAGCGTTAGACTGAAGATCTAAAGGTCGCCGGTTCGATCCCGGCTCGTGGCAACCTCTTGGATATAAAAAGCTTATACTGTTTGTTAACAATGACAGTGTGCATTCGGCATAGCTCACGTTGCCCGATCAGCGAATGCCAATTGAAAAGAACCGCTGGCAAAATGTTTGATTGTAAGAGACATGCAACACTTTTTGAATGAAAAGCTGGAACATGTTGCTGAAGCTGAACAGCGATTAAAAATTATGCAGACCGGTTGCGGCCGAAAAAGATCTGCGTGCCATGATAGCTCAGTTCTGAGAGCATTAGACTGAAGATCTAAAGGTCGCCGGTTCGATCCCGGCTCGTGGCAACCTCTTTGGATTTAAAAAGCTTAAACTTTTTGTTGACAATGATAATGTAAATTCGTCATACTTCACGTTGGCCCGATCAGCGAATAACCAATTGAAAAGAAACCGCTGGCAAAATGTTTGATTGTAAGAGACATGCAACTTTTTGAAATGAAAAGCTGAACATGTTGCTGAAGCTGAACAGCGATTCAAAATATGCAGAAAGGTTGCGACCGAAAAAGGATCTGCATGCCATGATAGCTCAGTTGGGAGAGCGTTAGACTGAAGATCTAAAGGTCGCCGTTCGATCCCGGCTCGTGGCAACCTTTTTGGAATTAAAAAGCTTATACTGTTTGTTGACAATGACAGTGTGCATTCGGCATAGCTCACGTTGGCCCGATCAGCGAATAGTTAATTGAAAAGAACCGCCGGCAAGATGTCTGATTGTATGTGGCATGCAACACTTTTTGAAATGAAGAGATGGAACATGTTGCTGAAGCTGAACAGCGATTCAAATTATGCAGACAGGTTGCAGCCGAAAAGGATCTGTGTACCATGAAATTTGGACCTGATTTCAGATAAGATTCCGAATTATGCTGTTAGAACTGACGGCAAATCTCAACGTGACATCAAACTCTTTTTGAAATGAAAATCTGTAGCTGATTGCAGACAACGATTCAAAATTAGTGGACAGTCTGCCGTTAGAAAGAGATCTGTAAGCCATGATAGCTCAGTTGGGAGAGCGTTCGACTGAAGATCTAAATGTCGCCGGTTCGATCCCGCTCGTGGCAACCTTTTTGATATAAAAGCTTATACTGTTTGTTAACAATGACAGTGTGCATTCGGCATAGCTCACGTTGCCCGATCAGCGAATAGCCAATTGAAAAGAAACCGCTGGCAAAATGTTTGATTGTAAGAGACATGCAACAGTTTTAGAAATGAAAAGCTGGAACATGTTGCTGAAGCTGAACAGCGATTAAAAATTATGCAGACCGGTTGCTACCGAAAAAGGATCTGCGTGCCATGATAGCTCAGTTCTGAGAGCGTTAGACTGAAGATCTAAAGGTCGCCGGTTCGATCCCGGCTCGTGGCAACCTCTTTGGATTAAAAAGCTTAAACTTTTTGTTGACAATGATACATGTAAATTCGTCATACTTCACGTTGGCCCGATCAGCGAATACCAATTGAAAAGAAACCGCCGCAAGATGTTCTGATTGTAAGTGGCATGCAACACTTTTTGAAATGAGAGATGGAACATGTTGCTGAAGCTGAACAGCGATTCAAAATTATGCAGACAGGTTGCAGCCGAAAAGGATCTGTGTACCATGAAATTTGGACCTGATTTCAGATAAGATTCCGATTATGCTGTTTAGAACTGACGGCAAATCTCAACGTGACATCAACTCTTTTTGAAATGAAACCTGTAGCTGATTGCAGACACTGATTCAAAATTAGGTGGAACAGTCTGCCGTTAGAAACAGATCTGTAAGCCATGATAGCTCAGTTTTGGAGAGCGTTAGACTGAAGATCTAAAGGTCGCCGTTCGATCCCGCTCGTGGCAACCTTTTTGGATATAAAGCTTATACTGTTTGTTAACAATGACAGTGTGCATTCGCATAGCTCACGTTGGCCCGATCAGCGAATAGCCAATTGAAAAGAACCGCTGGCAAAATGTTTGATTGTAAAGACATGCAACAGTTTTTTAGAATGAAAAGCTGGAACATGTTGCTGAAGCTGAACAGCGATTAAAATTATGCAGACCGGTTTGCTACCGAAAAAGGATCTGCGTGCCATGATAGCTCAGTCTGAGAGCGTTAGACTGAAGATCTAAAGGTCGCCGTTTCGATCCCGGCTCGTGGCAACCTCTTTGGATTTAAAAAGCTTAACTTTTGCTGGTAGAACTGACGGCAAATCTCAACGTGACATCAAACTCTTTTTGAAATGAAAATCTGGAGCTGATTGCAGACAACGATTCAAAATTAGGTGGACAGTCTGCGTTAGTAAGAGATCTGTAAGCCATGATAGCTCAGTTGGGAGAGCGTTAGACTGAAGATCTAAAGGCTCGTGGTAACCTTTTTGGATATAAAAAGCTTATACTGTTTGTTAACAATGACAGTGTGCATTCGGCATAGCTCACGTTGGCCCGATCAGCGAATAGCCAATTGAAAAGAAACCGCTGGCAAAATGTTTGATTGTAAGAGACATGCAACAGTTTTAGAAATGAAAAGCTGGAACATGTTGCTGAAGCTGAACAGCGATTCAAAATTATGCAGACAGGTTGCGGCCGAAAAAGGATCTGCATGCCATGATAGCTCAGTTCTGAGAGCATTAGACTGAAGATCTAAAGGTCGCCGGTTCGATCCCGGCTCGTGGCAACCTCTTTGGATATAAAAAGCTTATACTGTTTGTTAACAATGACAGTGTGCATTCGGCATAGCTCACGTTGGCCCGATCAGCGAATAGCCATTGAAAAGAAACCGCTGGCAAAATGTTTGATTGTAAGAGACATGCAACACTTTTTGAAATGAAAGCTGGAACATGTTGCTGAAGCTGAACAGCGATTAAAAATTATGCAGACCGGTTGCGGCCGAAAAAGGATCTGCGTGCCATGATAGCTCAGTTCTGAGAGCATTAGACTGAAGATCTAAAGGTCGCCGGTTCGATCCCGGCTCGTGGCAACCTCTTTGGATTTAAAAAGCTTAAACTTTTTGTTGACAATGATAATGTAAATTCGTCATACTTCACGTTGGCCGATCAGCGAATAACCAATTGAAAAGAAACCGCTGGCAAAATGTTTGATTGTAAGAGACATGCAACACTTTTTGAAATGAAAAGCTGGAACATGTTGCTGAAGCTGAACAGCGATTCAAAATTATGCAGAAAGGTTGCGACCGAAAAAGGATCTGCATGCCATGATAGCTCAGTTGGGAGAGCGTTAGACTGAAGATCTAAAGGTCGCCGGTTCGATCCCGGCTCGTGGCAACCTTTTTGGAATTAAAAAGCTTATACTGTTTGTTGACAATGACAGTGTGCATTCGGCATAGCTCACGTTGGCCCGATCAGCGAATAGTTAATTGAAAAGAAACCGCCGCAAGATGTCTGATTGTATGTGGCATGCAACACTTTTTGAAATGAAGAGATGGAACATGTTGCTGAAGCTGAACAGCGATTCAAAATTATGCAGACAGGTTGCAGCCGAAAAGGATCTGTGTACCATGAAATTTGGACCTGATTTCAGATAAGATTCCGAATTATGCTGTTAGAACTGACGGCAAATCTCAACGTGACATCAAACTCTTTTTGAAATGAAAATCTGTAGCTGATTGCAGACAACGATTCAAAATTAGGTGGACAGTCTGCCGTTAGAAAGAGATCTGTAAGCCATGATAGCTCAGTTGGGAGAGCGTTAGACTGAAGATCTAAAGGTCGCCGGTTCGATCCCGGCTCGTGGCAACCTTTTTGGATATAAAAAGCTTATACTGTTTGTTAACAATGACAGTGTGCATTCGGCATAGCTCACGTTGGCCCGATCAGCGAATAGCCAATTGAAAAGAAACCGCTGGCAAAATGTTTGATTGTAAGAGACATGCAACAGTTTTAGAAATGAAAAGCTGGAACATGTTGCTGAAGCTGAACAGCGATTAAAAATTATGCAGACCGGTTGCTACCGAAAAAGGATCTGCGTGCCATGATAGCTCAGTTCTGAGAGCGTTAGACCGAAGATCTAAAGGTCGCCGGTTCGATCCCGGCTCGTGGCAACCTCTTTGGATTTAAAAAGCTTAAACTTTTTGCTGGTAGAACTGACGGCAAATCTCAACGTGACATCAAACTCTTTTTGAAATGAAAATCTGGAGCTGATTGCAGACAACGATTCAAAATTAGGTGGACAGTCTGCCGTTAGTAAGAGATCTGTAAGCCATGATAGCTCAGTTGGGAGAGCGTTAGACTGACGATCTAAAGGCTCGTGGTAACCTTTTTGGATATAAAAAGCTTATACTGTTTGTTAACAATGACAGTGTGCATTCGGCATAGCTCACGTTGGCCCGATCAGCGAATAGCCAATTGAAAAGAAACCGCTGGCAAAATGTTTGATTGTAAGAGACATGCAACAGTTTTAGAAATGAAAAGCTGGAACATGTTGCTGAAGCTGAACAGCGATTCAAAATTATGCAGACAGGTTGCGGCCGAAAAAGGATCTGCATGCCATGATAGCTCAGTTCTGAGAGCATTAGACTGAAGATCTAAAGGTCGCCGGTTCGATCCCGGCTCGTGGCAACCTCTTTGGATATAAAAAGCTTATACTGTTTGTTAACAATGACAGTGTGCATTCGGCATAGCTCACGTTGGCCCGATCAGCGAATAGCCAATTGAAAAGAAACCGCTGGCAAAATGTTTGATTGTAAGAGACATGCAACACTTTTTGAAATGAAAAGCTGGAACATGTTGCTGAAGCTGAACAGCGATTAAAAATTATGCAGACCGGTTGCGGCCGAAAAAGGATCTGCGTGCCATGATAGCTCAGTTCTGAGAGCATTAGACTGAAGATCTAAAGGTCGCCGGTTCGATCCCGGCCCGTGGCAACCTCTTTGGATTTAAAAAGCTTAAACTTTTTGTTGACAATGATAATGTAAATTCGTCATACTTCACGTTGGCCGATCAGCGAATAACCAATTGAAAAGAAACCGCTGGCAAAATGTTTGATTGTAAGAGACATGCAACACTTTTTGAAATGAAAAGCTGGAACATGTTGCTGAAGCTGAACAGCGATTCAAAATTATGCAGAAAGGTTGCGACCGAAAAAGGATCTGCATGCCATGATAGCTCAGTTGGGAGAGCGTTAGACTGAAGATCTAAAGGTCGCCGGTTCGATCCCGGCTCGTGGCAACCTTTTTGGAATTAAAAAGCTTATACTGTTTGTTGACAATGACAGTGTGCATTCGGCATAGCTCACGTTGGCCCGATCAGCGAATAGTTAATTGAAAAGAAACCGCCGCAAGATGTCTGATTGTATGTGGCATGCAACACTTTTTGAAATGAAGAGCTGGAACATGTTGTTGAAGCTGAACAGCGATTCAAAATTATGCAGACAGGTTGCAGCCGAAAAGGATCTGTGTACCATGAAATTTGGACCTGATTTCAGATAAGATTCCGAATTATGCTGTTAGAACTGACGGCAAATCTCAACGTGACATCAAACTCTTTTTGAAATGAAAATCTGGAGCTGATTGCAGACAACGATTCATAATTAGGTGGACAGTCTGCCGTTAGAAAGAGATCTGTAAGCCATGATAGCTCAGTTGGGAGAGCGTTAGACTGAAGATCTAAAGGTCGCCGGTTCGATCCCGGCTGTGCAACCTTTTTGGATATAAAAAGCTTATACTGTTTGTTAACAATGACAGTGTGCATTCGGCATAGCTCACGTTGGCCCGATCAGCGAATAGCCAATTGAAAAGAAACCGCTGGCAAAATGTTTGATTGTAAGAGACATGCAACACTTTTTGAAATGAAAAGCTGGAACATGTTGCTGAAGCTGAACAGCGATTCAAAATTATGCAGAAAGGTTGCGACCGAAAAAGGATCTGCATGCCATGATAGCTCAGTTGGGAGAGCGTTAGACTGAAGATCTAAAGGTCGCCGGTTCGATCCCGGCTCGTGGCAACCTTTTTGGAATTAAAAAGCTTATACTGTTTGTTGACAATGACAGTGTGCATTCGGCATAGCTCACGTTGGCCCGATCAGCGAATAGCCAATTGAAAAGAAACCGCCGCAAGATGTCTGATTGTATGTGGCATGCAACACTTTTTGAAATGAAGAGCTGGAACATGTTGCTGAAGCTGAACAGCGATTCAAAATTATGCAGACAGGTTGCAGCCGAAAAGGATCTGTGTACCATGAAATTTGGACCTGATTTCAGATAAGATTCCGAATTATGCTGTTAGAACTGACGGCAAATCTCAACGTGACATCAAACTCTTTTTGAAATGAAAATCTGGAGCTGATTGCAGACAACGATTCAAAATTAGGTGGACAGTCTGCCGTTAGAAAGAGATCTGTAAGCCATGATAGCTCAGTTGGGAGAGCGTTAGACTGAAGATCTAAAGGTCGCCGGTTCGATCCCGGCTCGTGGCAACCTTTTTGGATATAAAAAGCTTATACTGTTTGTTAACAATGACAGTGTGCATTCGGCATAGCTCACGTTGGCCCGATCAGCGAATAGCCAATTGAAAAGAAACCGCTGGCAAAATGTTTGATTGTAAGAGACATGCAACACTTTTTGAAATGAAAAGCTGGAACATGTTGCTGAAGCTGAACAGCGATTCAAAATTATGCAGAAAGGTTGCGACCGAAAAAGGATCTGCATGCCATGATAGCTCAGTTGGGAGAGCATTAGACTGAAGATCTAAAGGTCGCCGGTTCGATCCCGGCTCGTGGCAACCTTTTTGGATTAAAAAGCTTATACTGTTTGTTGACAATGACAGTGTGCATTCGGCATAGCTCACGTTGGCCCGATCAGCGAATAGCCAATTGAAAAGAAACCGCCGCAAGATGTCTGATTGTATGTGGCATGCAACACTTTTTGAAATGAAGAGCTGAAACATGTTGCTGAAGCTGAACAGCGATTCAAAATTATGCAGACAGGTTGCAGCCGAAAAGGATCTGTGTACCATGAAATTTGGACCTGATTTCAGATAAGATTCCGAATTATGCTGTTAGAACTGACGGCAAATCTCAACGTGACATCAAACTCTTTTTGAAATGAAAATCTGGAGCTGATTGCAGACAACGATTCAAAATTAGGTGGACAGTCTGCCGTTAGAAAGAGATCTGTAAGCCATGATAGCTCAGTTGGGAGAGCGTTAGACTGAAGATCTAAAGGTCGCCGGTTCGATCCCGGCTCGTGGCAACCTTTTTGGATATAAAAAGCTTATACTGTTTGTTAACAATGACAGTGTGCATTCGGCATAGCTCACGTTGGCCCGATCAGCGAATAGCTAATTGAAAAGAAACCGCTGGCAAAATGTTTGATTGTAAGAGACATGCAACACTTTTTGAAATGAAAAGCTGGAACATGTTGCTGAAGCTGAACAGCGATTAAAAATTATGCAGACCGGTTGCGGCCGAAAAAGGATCTGCGTGCCATGATAGCTCAGTTCTGAGAGCATTAGACTGAAGATCTAAAGGTCGCCGGTTCGATCCCGGCTCGTGGCAACCTCTTTGGATTTAAAAAGCTTAAACTTTTGTTGACAATGATAATGTAAATTCGTCATACTTCACGTTGGCCGATCAGCGAATAACCAATTGAAAAGAAACCGCTGGCAAAATGTTTGATAGTAAGAGACATGCAACACTTTTTGAAATGAAAAGCTGGAACATGTTGCTGAAGCTGAACAGCGATTCAAAATTATGCAGAAAGGTTGCGACCGAAAAAGGATCTGCATGCCATGATAGCTCAGTTGGGAGAGCGTTAGACTGAAGATCTAAAGGTCGCCGGTTCGATCCCGGCTCGTGGCAACCTTTTTGGATATAAAAAGCTTATACTGTTTGTTAACAATGACAGTGTGCATTCGGCATAGCTCACGTTGGCCCGATCAGCGAATAGCCAATTGAAAAGAAACCGCTGGCAAAATGTTTGATTGTAAGAGACATGCAACACTTTTTGAAATGAAAAGCTGGAACATGTTGCTGAAGCTGAACAGCGATTAAAAATTATGCAGACCGGTTGCGGCCGAAAAAGGATCTGCGTGCCATGATAGCTCAGTTCTGAGAGCGTTAGACTGAAGATCTAAAGGTCGCCGGTTCGATCCCGGCTCGTGGCAACCTCTTTGGATTTAAAAAGCTTAAACTTTTTGTTGACAATGATAATGTGCATTCGTCATACTTCACGTTGGCCCGATCAGCGAATAGCCAATTGAAAAGAAACCGCCGCAAGATGTCTGATTGTATGTGGCATGCAACACTTTTTGAAATGAAGAGATGGAACATGTTGCTGAAGCTGAACAGCGATTCAAAATTATGCAGACAGGTTGCAGCCGAAAAGGATCTGTGTACCATGAAATTTGGACCTGATTTCAGATAAGATTCCGAATTATGCTGGTAGAACTGACGGCAAATCTCAACGTGACATCAAACTCTTTTTGAAATGAAAATCTGGAGCTGATTGCAGACAACGATTCAAAATTAGGTGGACAGTCTGCCGTTAGAAAGAGATCTGTAAGCCATGATAGCTCAGTTGGGAGAGCGTTAGACTGAAGATCTAAAGGTCGCCGGTTCGATCCCGGCTCGTGGCAACCTTTTTGGATATAAAAAGCTTATACTGTTTGTTAACAATGACAGTGTGCATTCGGCATAGCTCACGTTGGCCCGATCAGCGAATAGCCAATTGAAAAGAAACCGCTGGCAAAATGTTTGATTGTAAGAGACATGCAACAGTTTTAGAAATGAAAAGCTGGAACATGTTGCTGAAGCTGAACAGCGATTAAAAATTATGCAGACCGGTTGCTACCGAAAAAGGATCTGCGTGCCATGATAGCTCAGTTCTGAGAGCGTTAGACCGAAGATCTAAAGGTCGCCGGTTCGATCCCGGCTCGTGGCAACCTCTTTGGATTTAAAAAGCTTAAACTTTTTGCTGGTAGAACTGACGGCAAATCTCAACGTGACATCAAACTCTTTTTGAAATGAAAATCTGGAGCTGATTGCAGACAACGATTCAAAATTAGGTGGACAGTCTGCCGTTAGTAAGAGATCTGTAAGCCATGATAGCTCAGTTGGGAGAGCGTTAGACTGAAGATCTAAAGGTCGCCGGTTCGATCCCGGCTCGTGGCAACCTTTTTGGATATAAAAAGCTTATACTGTTTGTTAACAATGACAGTGTGCATTCGGCATAGCTCACGTTGGCCCGATCAGCGAATAGCCAATTGAAAAGAAACCGCTGGCAAAATGTTTGATTGTAAGAGACATGCAACACTTTTTGAAATGAAAAGCTGGAACATGTTGCTGAAGCTGAACAGCGATTAAAAATTATGCAGACCGGTTGCGGCCGAAAAAGGATCTGCGTGCCATGATAGCTCAGTTCTGAGAGCATTAGACTGAAGATCTAAAGGTCGCCGGTTCGATCCCGGCTCGTGGCAACCTCTTTGGATTTAAAAAGCTTAAACTTTTTGTTGACAATGATAATGTAAATTCGTCATACTCACGTTGGCCGATCAGCGAATAACCAATTGAAAAGAAACCGCTGGCAAAATGTTTGATTGTAAGAGACATGCAACACTTTTTGAAATGAAAAGCTGGAACATGTTGCTGAAGCTGAACAGCGATTCAAAATTATGCAGAAAGGTTGCGACCGAAAAAGGATCTGCATGCCATGATAGCTCAGTTGGGAGAGCGTTAGACTGAAGATCTAAAGGTCGCCGGTTCGATCCCGGCTCGTGGCAACCTTTTTGGAATTAAAAAGCTTATACTGTTTGTTGACAATGACAGTGTGCATTCGGCATAGCTCACGTTGGCCCGATCAGCGAATAGCCAATTGAAAAGAAACCGCTGGCAAAATGTTTGATTGTAAGAGACATGCAACAGTTTTTGAAATGAAAAGCTGGAACATGTTGCTGAAGCTGAACAGCGATTAAAAATTATGCAGACCGGTTGCTACCGAAAAGGATCTGCGTGCCATGATAGCTCAGTTCTGAGAGCGTTAGACCGAAGATCTAAAGGTCGCCGGTTCGATCCCGGCTCGTGGCAACCTCTTTGGATTTAAAAAGCTTAAACTTTTTGCTGGTAGAACTGACGGCAAATCTCAACGTGACATCAAACTCTTTTTGAAATGAAAATCTGGAGCTGATTGCAGACAACGATTCAAAATTAGGTGGACAGTCTGCCGTTAGTAAGAGATCTGTAAGCCATGATAGCTCAGTTGGGAGAGCGTTAGACTGAAGATCTAAAGGTCGCCGGTTCGATCCCGGCTCGTGGCAACCTTTTTGGATATAAAAAGCTTATACTGTTTGTTAACAATGACAGTGTGCATTCGGCATAGCTCACGTTGGCCCGATCAGCGAATAGCCAATTGAAAAGAAACCGCTGGCAAAATGTTTGATTGTAAGAGACATGCAACACTTTTTGAAATGAAAAGCTGGAACATGTTGCTGAAGCTGAACAGCGATAAAAAATTATGCAGACGGTTGCGGCCGAAAAAGGATCTGCGTGCCATGATAGCTCAGTTCTGAGAGCATTAGACTGAAGATCTAAAGGTCGCCGGTTCGATTCCGGCTCGTGGCAACCTCTTTGGATTTAAAAAGCTTAAACTTTTTGTTGACAATGATAATGTAAATTCGTCATACTTCACGTTGGCCCGATCAGCGAATAACCAATTGAAAAGAAACCGCCGCAAGATGTCTGATTGTATGTGGCATGCAACACTTTTTGAAATGAAGAGATGGAACATGTTGCTGAAGCTGAACAGCGATTCAAAATTATGCAGACAGGTTGCAGCCGAAAAGGATCTGTGTACCATGAAATTTGGACCTGATTTCAGATAAGATTCCGAATTATGCTGTTAGAACTGACGGCAAATCTCAACGTGACATCAAACTCTTTTTGAAATGAAAATCTGGAGCTGATTGCAGACAACGATTCAAAATTAGGTGGACAGTCTGCCGTTAGTAAGAGATCTGTAAGCCATGATAGCTCAGTTGGGAGAGCGTTAGACTGAAGATCTAAAGGTCGCCGGTTCGATCCCGGCTCGTGGCAACCTTTTTGGATATAAAAAGCTTATACTGTTTGTTAACAATGACAGTGTGCATTCGGCATAGCTCACGTTGGCCCGATCAGCGAATAGCCAATTGAAAAGAAACCGCTGGCAAAATGTTTGATTGTAAGAGACATGCAACACTTTTTGAAATGAAAAGCTGGAACATGTTGCTGAAGCTGAACAGCGATAAAAATTATGCAGACCGGTTGCGGCCGAAAAAGGATCTGCGTGCCATGATAGCTCAGTTCTGAGAGCATTAGACTGAAGATCTAAAGGTCGCCGGTTCGATTCCGGCTCGTGGCAACCTCTTTGGATTTAAAAAGCTTAAACTTTTTGTTGACAATGATAATGTAAATTCGTCATACTTCACGTTGGCCCGATCAGCGAATAACCAATTGAAAAGAAACCGCCGCAAGATGTCTGATTGTATGTGGCATGCAACACTTTTTGAAATGAAGAGATGGAACATGTTGCTGAAGCTGAACAGCGATTCAAAATTATGCAGACAGGTTGCAGCCGAAAAGGATCTGTGTACCATGAAATTTGGACCTGATTTCAGATAAGATTCCGAATTATGCTGTTAGAACTGACGGCAAATCTCAACGTGACATCAAACTCTTTTTGAAATGAAAATCTGGAGCTGATTGCAGACAACGATTCAAAATTAGGTGGACAGTTTGCCGTTAGAAAGAGATCTGTAAGCCATGATAGCTCAGTTGGGAGAGCGTTAGACTGAAGATCTAAAGGTCGCCGGTTCGATCCCGGCTCGTGGCAACCTTTTTGGATATAAAAAGCTTATACTGTTTGTTAACAATGACAGCGTGCATTCGGCATAGCTCACGTTGGCCCGATCAGCGAATAGCCAATTGAAAAGAAACCGCTGGCAAAATGTTTGATTGTAAGAGACATGCAACACTTTTTGAAATGAAAAGCTGGAACATGTTGCTGAAGCTGAACAGCGATTAAAAATTATGCAGACCGGTTGCGGCCGAAAAAGGATCTGCGTGCCATGATAGCTCAGTTCTGAGAGCATTAGACTGAAGATCTAAAGGTCGCCGGTTCGATCCCGGCTCGTGGCAACCTCTTTGGATTTAAAAAGCTTAAACTTTTTGTTGACAATGATAATGTAAATTCGTCATACTTCACGTTGGCCGATCAGCGAATAACCAATTGAAAAGAAACCGCTGGCAAAATGTTTGATTGTAAGAGACATGCAACACTTTTTGAAATGAAAAGCTGGAACATGTTGCTGAAGCTGAACAGCGATTCAAAATTATGCAGAAAGGTTGCGACCGAAAAAGGATCTGCATGCCATGATAGCTCAGTTGGGAGAGCGTTAGACTGAAGATCTAAAGGTCGCCGGTTCGATCCCGGCTCGTGGCAACCTTTTTGGAATTAAAAAGCTTATACTGTTTGTTGACAATGACAGTGTGCATTCGGCATAGCTCACGTTGGCCCGATCAGCGAATAGCCAATTGAAAAGAAACCGCCGCAAGATGTCTGATTGTATGTGGCATGCAACACTTTTTGAAATGAAGAGCTGGAACATGTTGCTGAAGCTGAACAGTGATTCAAAATTATGCAGACAGGTTGCAGCCGAAAAGGATCTGTGTACCATGAAATTTGGACCTGATTTCAGATAAGATTCCGAATTATGCTGTTAGAACTGACGGCAAATCTCAACGTGACATCAAACTCTTTTTGAAATGAAAATCTGGAGCTGATTGCAGACAACGATTCAAAATTAGGTGGACAGTCTGCCGTTAGTAAGAGATCTGTAAGCCATGATAGCTCAGTTGGGAGAGCGTTAGACTGAAGATCTAAAGGTCGCCGGTTCGATCCCGGCTCGTGGCAACCTTTTTGGATATAAAAAGCTTATACTGTTTGTTAACAATGACAGTGTGCATTCGGCATAGCTCACGTTGGCCCGATCAGCGAATAGCCAATTGAAAAGAAACCGCTGGCAAAATGTTTGATTGTAAGAGACATGCAACACTTTTTGAAATGAAAAGCTGGAACATGTTGCTGAAGCTGAACAGCGATAAAAAATTATGCAGACCGGTTGCGGCCGAAAAAGGATCTGCGTGCCATGATAGCTCAGTTCTGAGAGCATTAGACTGAAGATCTAAAGGTCGCCGGTTCGATTCCGGCTCGTGGCAACCTCTTTGGATTTAAAAAGCTTAAACTTTTTGTTGACAATGATAATGTAAATTCGTCATACTTCACGTTGGCCCGATCAGCGAATAACCAATTGAAAAGAAACCGCCGCAAGATGTCTGATTGTATGTGGCATGCAACACTTTTTGAAATGAAGAGCTGGAACATGTTGCTGAAGCTGAACAGCGATTCAAAATTATGCAGACAGGTTGCAGCCGAAAAGGATCTGTGTACCATGAAATTTGGACCTGATTTCAGATAAGATTCCGAATTATGCTGTTAGAACTGACGGCAAATCTCAACGTGACATCAAACTCTTTTTGAAATGAAAATCTGGAGCTGATTGCAGACAACGATTCAAAATTAGGTGGACAGTTTGCCGTTAGAAAGAGATCTGTAAGCCATGATAGCTCAGTTGGGAGAGCGTTAGACTAAAGATCTAAAGGTCGCCGGTTCGATCCCGGCTCGTGGCAACCTTTTTGGATATAAAAAGCTTATACTGTTTGTTAACAATGACAGTGTGCATTCGGCATAGCTCACGTTGGCCCGATCAGCGAATAGCCAATTGAAAAGAAACCGCTGGCAAAATGTTTGATTGTAAGAGACATGCAACACTTTTTGAAATGAAAAGCTGGAACATGTTGCTGAAGCTGAACAGCGATTAAAAATTATGCAGACCGGTTGCGGCCGAAAAAGGATCTGCGTGCCATGATAGCTCAGTTCTGAGAGCATTAGACTGAAGATCTAAAGGTCGCCGGTTCGATCCCGGCTCGTGGCAACCTCTTTGGATTTAAAAAGCTTAAACTTTTTGTTGACAATGATAATGTAAATTCGTCATACTTCACGTTGGCCGATCAGCGAATAACCAATTGAAAAGAAACCGCTGGCAAAATGTTTGATTGTAAGAGACATGCAACACTTTTTGAAATGAAAAGCTGGAACATGTTGCTGAAGCTGAACAGCGATTCAAAATTATGCAGAAAGGTTGCGACCGAAAAAGGATCTGCATGCCATGATAGCTCAGTTGGGAGAGCGTTAGACTGAAGATCTAAAGGTCGCCGGTTCGATCCCGGCTCGTGGCAACCTTTTTGGAATTAAAAAGCTTATACTGTTTGTTGACAATGACAGTGTGCATTCGGCATAGCTCACGTTGGCCCGATCAGCGAATAGCCAATTGAAAAGAAACCGCCGCAAGATGTCTGATTGTATGTGGCATGCAACACTTTTTGAAATGAAGAGCTGGAACATGTTGTTGAAGCTGAACAGCGATTCAAAATTATGCAGACAGGTTGCAGCCGAAAAGGATCTGTGTACCATGAAATTTGGACCTGATTTCAGATAAGATTCCGAATTATGCTGTTAGAACTGACGGCAAATCTCAACGTGACATCAAACTCTTTTTGAAATGAAAATCTGGAGCTGATTGCAGACAACGATTCAAAATTAGGTGGACAGTCTGCCGTTAGAAAGAGATCTGTAAGCCATGATAGCTCAGTTGGGAGAGCGTTAGACTGAAGATCTAAAGGTCGCCGGTTCGATCCCGGCTCGTGCAACCTTTTTGGATATAAAAAGCTTATACTGTTTGTTAACAATGACAGTGTGCATTCGGCATAGCTCACGTTGGCCCGATCAGCGAATAGCCAATTGAAAAGAAACCGCTGGCAAAATGTTTGATTGTAAGAGACATGCAACACTTTTTGAAATGAAAAGCTGGAACATGTTGCTGAAGCTGAACAGCGATTCAAAATTATGCAGAAAGGTTGCGACCGAAAAAGGATCTGCATGCCATGATAGCTCAGTTGGGAGAGCGTTAGACTGAAGATCTAAAGGTCGCCGGTTCGATCCCGGCTCGTGGCAACCTTTTTGGAATTAAAAAGCTTATACTGTTTGTTGACAATGACAGTGTGCATTCGGCATAGCTCACGTTGGCCCGATCAGCGAATAGCCAATTGAAAAGAAACCGCCGCAAGATGTCTGATTGTATGTGGCATGCAACACTTTTTGAAATGAAGAGATGGAACATGTTGCTGAAGCTGAACAGCGATTCAAAATTATGCAGACAGGTTGCAGCCGAAAAGGATCTGTGTACCATGAAATTTGGACCTGATTTCAGATAAGATTCCGAATTATGCTGGTAGAACTGACGGCAAATCTCAACGTGACATCAAACTCTTTTTGAAATGAAAATCTGGAGCTGATTGCAGACAACGATTCAAAATTAGGTGGACAGTCTGCCGTTAGAAAGAGATCTGTAAGCCATGATAGCTCAGTTGGGAGAGCGTTAGACTGAAGATCTAAAGGTCGCCGGTTCGATCCCGGCTCGTGGCAACCTTTTTGGATATAAAAAGCTTATACTGTTTGTTAACAATGACAGTGTGCATTCGGCATAGCTCACGTTGGCCCGATCAGCGAATAGCCAATTGAAAAGAAACCGCTGGCAAAATGTTTGATTGTAAGAGACATGCAACAGTTTTAGAAATGAAAAGCTGGAACATGTTGCTGAAGCTGAACAGCGATTAAAAATTATGCAGACCGGTTGCTACCGAAAAAGGATCTGCGTGCCATGATAGCTCAGTTCTGAGAGCGTTAGACCGAAGATCTAAAGGTCGCCGGTTCGATCCCGGCTCGTGGCAACCTCTTTGGATTTAAAAAGCTTAAACTTTTTGCTGGTAGAACTGACGGCAAATCTCAACGTGACATCAAACTCTTTTTGAAATGAAAATCTGGAGCTGATTGCAGACAACGATTCAAAATTAGGTGGACAGTCTGCCGTTAGTAAGAGATCTGTAAGCCATGATAGCTCAGTTGGGAGAGCGTTAGACTGAAGATCTAAAGGTCGCCGGTTCGATCCCGGCTCGTGGCAACCTTTTTGGATATAAAAAGCTTATACTGTTTGTTAACAATGACAGTGTGCATTCGGCATAGCTCACGTTGGCCCGATCAGCGAATAGCCAATTGAAAAGAAACCGCTGGCAAAATGTTTGATTGTAAGAGACATGCAACACTTTTTGAAATGAAAAGCTGGAACATGTTGCTGAAGCTGAACAGCGATTAAAAATTATGCAGACCGGTTGCGGCCGAAAAAGGATCTGCGTGCCATGATAGCTCAGTTCTGAGAGCATTAGACTGAAGATCTAAAGGTCGCCGGTTCGATCCCGGCTCGTGGCAACCTCTTTGGATTTAAAAAGCTTAAACTTTTTGTTGACAATGATAATGTAAATTCGTCATACTTCACGTTGGCCGATCAGCGAATAACCAATTGAAAAGAAACCGCTGGCAAAATGTTTGATTGTAAGAGACATGCAACACTTTTTGAAATGAAAAGCTGGAACATGTTGCTGAAGCTGAACAGCGATTCAAAATTATGCAGAAAGGTTGCGGCCGAAAAAGGATCTGCATGCCATGATAGCTCAGTTGGGAGAGCGTTAGACTGAAGATCTAAAGGTCGCCGGTTCGATCCCGGCTCGTGGCAACCTTTTTGGAATTAAAAAGCTTATACTGTTTGTTGACAATGACAGTGTGCATTCGGCATAGCTCACGTTGGCCCGATCAGCGAATAGCCAATTGAAAAGAAACCGCCGCAAGATGTCTGATTGTATGTGGCATGCAACACTTTTTGAAATGAAGAGCTGGAACATGTTGCTGAAGCTGAACAGCGATTCAAAATTATGCAGACAGGTTGCAGCCGAAAAGGATCTGTGTACCATGAAATTTGGACCTGATTTCAGATAAGATTCCGAATTATGCTGTTAGAACTGACGGCAAATCTCAACGTGACATCAAACTCTTTTTGAAATGAAAATCTGGAGCTGATTGCAGACAACGATTCAAAATTAGGTGGACAGTCTGCCGTTAGAAAGAGATCTGTAAGCCATGATAGCTCAGTTGGGAGAGCGTTAGACTGAAGATCTAAAGGTCGCCGGTTCGATCCCGGCTCGTGGCAACCTTTTTGGATATAAAAAGCTTATACTGTTTGTTAACAATGACAGTGTGCATTCGGCATAGCTCACGTTGGCCCGATCAGCGAATAGCCAATTGAAAAGAAACCGCTGGCAAAATGTTTGATTGTAAGAGACATGCAACACTTTTTGAAATGAAAAGCTGGAACATGTTGCTGAAGCTGAACAGCGATTCAAAATTATGCAGAAAGGTTGCGGCCGAAAAAGGATCTGCATGCCATGATAGCTCAGTTGGGAGAGCGTTAGACTGAAGATCTAAAGGTCGCCGGTTCGATCCCGGCTCGTGGCAACCTTTTTGGAATTAAAAAGCTTATACTGTTTGTTGACAATGACAGTGTGCATTCGGCATAGCTCACGTTGGCCCGATCAGCGAATAGCCAATTGAAAAGAAACCGCCGCAAGATGTCTGATTGTATGTGGCATGCAACACTTTTTGAAATGAAGAGCTGGAACATGTTGCTGAAGCTGAACAGCGATTCAAAATTATGCAGACAGGTTGCAGCCGAAAAGGATCTGTGTACCATGAAATTTGGACCTGATTTCAGATAAGATTCCGAATTATGCTGTTAGAACTGACGGCAAATCTCAACGTGACATCAAACTCTTTTTGAAATGAAAATCTGGAGCTGATTGCAGACAACGATTCAAAACTAGGTGGACAGTCTGCCGTTAGAAAGAGATCTGTAAGCCATGATAGCTCAGTTGGGAGAGCGTTAGACTGAAGATCTAAAGGTCGCCGGTTCGATCCCGGCTCGTGGCAACCTTTTTGGATATAAAAAGCTTATACTGTTTGTTAACAATGACAGTGTGCATTCGGCATAGCTCACGTTGGCCCGATCAGCGAATAGCCAATTGAAAAGAAACCGCTGGCAAAATGTTTGATTGTAAGAGACATGCAACACTTTTTGAAATGAAAAGCTGGAACATGTTGCTGAAGCTGAACAGCGATTAAAAATTATGCAGACCGGTTGCGGCCGAAAAAGGATCTGCGTGCCATGATAGCTCAGTTCTGAGAGCATTAGACTGAAGATCTAAAGGTCGCCGGTTCGATCCCGGCTCGTGGCAACCTCTTTGGATTTAAAAAGCTTAAACTTTTTGTTGACAATGATAATGTAAATTCGTCATACTTCACGTTGGCCGATCAGCGAATAACCAATTGAAAAGAAACCGCTGGCAAAATGTTTGATTGTAAGAGACATGCAACACTTTTTGAAATGAAAAGCTGGAACATGTTGCTGAAGCTGAACAGCGATTCAAAATTATGCAGAAAGGTTGCGACCGAAAAAGGATCTGCATGCCATGATAGCTCAGTTGGGAGAGCGTTAGACTGAAGATCTAAAGGTCGCCGGTTCGATCCCGGCTCGTGGCAACCTTTTTGGAATTAAAAAGCTTATACTGTTTGTTGACAATGACAGTGTGCATTCGGCATAGCTCACGTTGGCCCGATCAGCGAATAGCCAATTGAAAAGAAACCGCCGCAAGATGTCTGATTGTATGTGGCATGCAACACTTTTTGAAATGAAGAGCTGGAACATGTTGCTGAAGCTGAACAGCGATTCAAAATTATGCAGACAGGTTGCAGCCGAAAAGGATCTGTGTACCATGAAATTTGGACCTGATTTCAGATAAGATTCCGAATTATGCTGTTAGAACTGACGGCAAATCTCAACGTGACATCAAACTCTTTTTGAAATGAAAATCTGGAGCTGATTGCAGACAACGATTCAAAATTAGGTGGACAGTCTGCCGTTAGAAAGAGATCTGTAAGCCATGATAGCTCAGTTGGGAGAGCGTTAGACTGAAGATCTAAAGGTCGCCGGTTCGATCCCGGCTCGTGGCAACCTTTTTGGATATAAAAAGCTTATACTGTTTGTTAACAATGACAGTGTGCATTCGGCATAGCTCACGTTGGCCCGATCAGCGAATAGCCAATTGAAAAGAAACCGCTGGCAAAATGTTTGATTGTAAGAGACATGCAACAGTTTTAGAAATGAAAAGCTGGAACATGTTGCTGAAGCTGAACAGCGATTAAAAATTATGCAGACCGGTTGCGGCCAAAAAAGGATCTGCGTGCCATGAAATTTGGACCTGATTTCAGATAAGATTCCGAATTATGCTGGTAGAACTGACGGCAAATCTCAACGTGACATCAAACTCTTTTTGAAATGAAAATCTGGAGCTGATTGCAGACAACGATTCAAAATTAGGTGGACAGTCTGCCGTTAGTAAGAGATCTGTAAGCCATGATAGCTCAGTTGGGAGAGCGTTAGACTGAAGATCTAAAGGTCGCCTGTTCGATCCCGGCTCGTGGAAACCTTTTGGAATTAAAAAGCTTATACTGTTTGTTGACAATGACAGTGTGCATTCGGCATAGCTCACGTTGGCCCGATCAGCGAATAGCCAATTGAAAAGAAACCGCTGGCAAAATGTTTGATTGTAAGAGACATGCAACAGTTTTAGAAATGAAAAGCTGGAACATGTTGCTGAAGCTGAACAGCGATTCAAAATTATGCAGACAGGTTGCGGCCGAAAAAGGATCTGCATGCCATGATAGCTCAGTTCTGAGAGCATTAGACTGAAGATCTAAAGGTCGCCGGTTCGATCCCGGCTCGTGGCAACCTCTTTGGATTTAAAAAGCTTAAACTTTTTGTTGACAATGATAATGTAAATTCGTCATACTTCACGTTGGCCCGATCAGCGAATAACCAATTGAAAAGAAACCGCCGCAAGATGTCTGATTGTATGTGGCATGCAACACTTTTTGAAATGAAGAGCTGGAACATGTTGCTGAAGCTGAACAGCGATTCAAAATTATGCAGACAGGTTGCAGCCGAAAAGGATTTGTGTACCATGAAATTTGGACCTGATTTCAGATAAGATTCCGAATTATGCTGGTAGAACTGACGGCAAATCTCAACGTGACATCAAACTCTTTTTGAAATGAAAATCTGGAGCTGATTGCAGACAACGATTCAAAATTAGGTGGACAGTCTGCCGTTAGAAAGAGATCTGTAAGCCATGATAGCTCAGTTGGGAGAGCGTTAGACTGAAGATCTAAAGGTCGCCGGTTCGATCCCGGCTCGTGGCAACCTTTTTGGATATAAAAAGCTTATACTGTTTGTTAACAATGACAGTGTGCATTCGGCATAGCTCACGTTGGCCCGATCAGCGAATAGCCAATTGAAAAGAAACCGCCGCAAGATGTTTGATTGTATGAGACATGCAACACTTTTTGAAATGAAAAGCTGGAACATGTTGCTGAAGCTGAACAGCGATTAAAAATTATGCAGACCGGTTGCGGCCGAAAAAGGATCTGCATGCCATGATAGCTCAGTTGGGAGAGCGTTAGACTGAAGATCTAAAGGTCGCCGGTTCGATCCCGGCTCGTGGCAACCTTTTTGGATATAAAAAGCTTATACTGTTTGTTAACAATGACAGTGTGCATTCGGCATAGCTCACGTTGGCCCGATCAGCGAATAGCCAATTGAAAAGAAACCGCTGGCAAAATGTTTGATTGTAAGAGACATGCAACACTTTTTAAATGAGCTGGAACATGTTGCTGAAGCTGAACAGCGATTCAAAATTATGCAGACAGGTTGCGGCCGAAAAAGGATCTGCATGCCATGATAGCTCAGTTGGGAGAGCGTTAGACTGAAGATCTAAAGGTCGCCGGCTCGTGGCAACCTTTTTGGATATAAAAAGCTTATACTGTTTGTTAACAATGACAGTGTGCATTCGGCATAGCTCACGTTGGCCCGATCAGCGAATAGCCAATTGAAAAGAAACCGCTGGCAAAATGTTTGATTGTAAGAGACATGCAACACTTTTTGAAATGAAAAGCTGGAACATGTTGCTGAAGCTGAACAGCGATTCAAAATTATGCAGAAAGGTTGCGGCCGAAAAAGGATCTGCGTGCCATGATAGCTCAGTTCTGAGAGCGTTAGACTGAAGATCTAAAGGTCGCCGGTTCGATCCCGGCTCGTGGCAACCTCTTTGGATTTAAAAAGCTTAAACTATTTGTTGGCAATGATAATGTAAATTCGTCATACTTCACGTTGGCCCGATCAGCGAATAACCAATTGAAAAGAAACCGCTGGCAAAATGTTTGATTGTAAGAGACATGCAACAGTTTTTGAAATGAAATGCTAGAACATGTTGCTGAAGCTGAACAGCGATTAAAAATTATGCAGACAGGTTGCGGCCGAAAAAGGATCTGCGTGCCATGATAGCTCAGTTGGGAGAGCGTTAGACTGAAGATCTAAAGGTCGCCGGTTCGATCCCGGCTCGTGGCAACCTTTTTGGAATTAAAAAGCTTATACTGTTTGTTGACAATGACAGTGTGCATTCGGCATAGCTCACGTTGGCCCGATCAGCGAATAGCCAATTGAAAAGAAACCGCCGCAAGATGTCTGATTGTATGTGGCATGCAACACTTTTTGAAATGAAGAGCTGGAACATGTTGCTGAAGCTGAACAGCGATTCAAAATTATGCAGACAGGTTGCAGCCGAAAAGGATCTGTGTACCATGAAATTTGGACCTGATTTCAGATAAGATTCCGAATTATGCTGGTAGAACTGACGGCAAATCTCAACGTGACATCAAACTCTTTTTGAAATGAAAATCTGGAGCTGATTGCAGACAACGATTCAAAATTAGGTGGACAGTCTGCCGTTAGAAAGAGATCTGTAAGCCATGATAGCTCAGTTGGGAGAGCGTTAGACTGAAGATCTAAAGGTCGCCGGTTCGATCAAGGCTCGTGGCAACCTTTTTGGATATAAAAAGCTTATACTGTTTGTTAACAATGACAGTGTGCATTCGGCATAGCTCACGTTGGCCCGATCAGCGAATAGCCAATTGAAAAGAAACCGCTGGCAAAATGTTTGATTGTAAGAGACATGCAACAGTTTTAGAAATGAAAAGCTGGAACATGTTGCTGAAGCTGAACAGCGATTAAAAATTATGCAGACCGGTTGCGGCCGAAAAAGGATCTGCGTGCCATGATAGCTCAGTTCTGAGAGCGTTAGACTGAAGATCTAAAGGTCGCCGGTTCGATCCCGGCTCGTGGCAACCTCTTTGGATATAAAAAGCTTATACTGTTTGTTAACAATGACAGTGTGCATTCGGCATAGCTCACGTTGGCCCGATCAGCGAATAGCCAATTGAAAAGAAACCGCTGGCAAAATGTTTGATTGTAAGAGACATGCAACACTTTTTAAATGAGCTGGAACATGTTGCTGAAGCTGAACAGCGATTCAAAATTATGCAGACAGGTTGCGGCCGAAAAAGGATCTGCATGCCATGATAGCTCAGTTGGGAGAGCGTTAGACTGAAGATCTAAAGGTCGCCGGCTCGTGGCAACCTTTTTGGATATAAAAAGCTTATACTGTTTGTTAACAATGACAGTGTGCATTCGGCATAGCTCACGTTGGCCCGATCAGCGAATAGCCAATTGAAAAGAAACCGCTGGCAAAATGTTTGATTGTAAGAGACATGCAACACTTTTTGAAATGAAGAGCTGGAACATGTTGCTGAAGCTGAACAGCGATTCAAAATTATGCAGACAGGTTGCAGCCGAAAAGGATCTGTGTACCATGAAATTTGGACCTGATTTCAGATAAGATTCCGAATTATGCTGTTAGAACTGACGGCAAATCTCAACGTGACATCAAACTCTTTTTGAAATGAAAATCTGGAGCTGATTGCAGACAACGATTCAAAATTAGGTGGACAGTCTGCCGTTAGAAAGAGATCTGTAAGCCATGATAGCTCAGTTGGGAGAGCGTTAGACTGAAGATCTAAAGGTCGCCGGTTCGATCAAGGCTCGTGGCAACCTTTTTGGATATAAAAAGCTTATACTGTTTGTTAACAATGACAGTGTGCATTCGGCATAGCTCACGTTGGCCCGATCAGCGAATAGCCAATTGAAAAGAAACCGCTGGCAAAATGTTTGATTGTAAGAGACATGCAACAGTTTTAGAAATGAAAAGCTGGAACATGTTGCTGAAGCTGAACAGCGATTAAAAATTATGCAGACAGGTTGCGGCCGAAAAAGGATCTGCGTGCCATGATAGCTCAGTTCTGAGAGCGTTAGACTGAAGATCTAAAGGTCGCCGGTTCGATCCCGGCTCGTGGCAACCTCTTTGGATATAAAAAGCTTATACTGTTTGTTAACAATGACAGTGTGCATTCGGCATAGCTCACGTTGGCCCGATCAGCGAATAGCCAATTGAAAAGAAACCGCTGGCAAAATGTTTGATTGTAAGAGACATGCAACACTTTTTAAATGAGCTGGAACATGTTGCTGAAGCTGAACAGCGATTCAAAATTATGCAGACAGGTTGCGGCCGAAAAAGGATCTGCATGCCATGATAGCTCAGTTGGGAGAGCGTTAGACTGAAGATCTAAAGGTCGCCGGTTCGATCCCGGCTCGTGGCAACCTTTTTGGATATAAAAAGCTTATACTGTTTGTTAACAATGACAGTGTGCATTCGGCATAGCTCACGTTGGCCCGATCAGCGAATAGCCAATTGAAAAGAAACCGCTGGCAAAATGTTTGATTGTAAGAGACATGCAACACTTTTTGAAATGAAAAGCTGGAACATGTTGCTGAAGCTGAACAGCGATTCAAAATTATGCAGAAAGGTTGCGGCCGAAAAAGGATCTGTGTACCATGAAATTTGGACCTGATTTCAGATAAGATTCCGAATTATGCTGGTTGAACTGACGGCAAATCTCAACGTGACATCACTCTTTTTGAAATGAAAATCTGGAGCTGATTGCAGACAACGATTCAAAATTAGGTGGACAGTCTGCCGTTAGTAAGAGATCTGTAAGCCATGATAGCTCAGTTGGGAGAGCGTTAGACTGAAGATCTAAAGGTCGCCGGTTCGATCCCGGCTCGTGGCAACCTTTTTGGATATAAAAAGCTTATACTGTTTGTTAACAATGACAGTGTGCATTCGGCATAGCTCACGTTGGCCCGATCAGCGAATAGCCAATTGAAAAGAAACCGCTGGCAAAATGTTTGATTGTAAGAGACATGCAACAGTTTTAGAAATGAAAAGCTGTAACATGTTGCTGAAGCTGAACAGCGATTCAAAATTATGCAGACAGGTTGCGGCCGAAAAAGGATCTGCATGCCATGATAGCTCAGTTCTGAGAGCATTAGACTGAAGATCTAAAGGTCGCCGGTTCGATCCCGGCTCGTGGCAACCTTTTTGGATATAAAAAGCTTATACTGTTTGTTAACAATGACAGTGTGCATTCGGCATAGCTCACGTTGGCCCGATCAGCGAATAGCCAATTGAAAAGAAACCGCTGGCAAAATGTTTGATTGTAAGAGACATGCAACACTTTTTAAATGAAAAGCTGGAACATGTTGCTGAAGCTGAACAGCGATTCAAAATTATGCAGACAGGTTGCGGCCGAAAAGGATCTGCATGCCATGATAGCTCAGTTGGGAGAGCGTTAGACTGAAGATCTAAAGGTCGCCGGTTCGATCCCGGCTCGTGGCAACCTTTTTGGATATAAAAAGCTTATACTGTTTGTTAACAATGACAGTGTGCATTCGGCATAGCTCACGTTGGCCCGATCAGCGAATAGCCAATTGAAAAGAAACCGCTGGCAAAATGTTTGATTGTAAGAGACATGCAACACTTTTTGAAATGAAAAGCTGGAACATGTTGCTGAAGCTGAACAGCGATTCAAAATTATGCAGAAAGGTTGCGGCCGAAAAAGGATCTGTGTACCATGAAATTTGGACCTGATTTCAGATAAGATTCCGAATTATGCTGGTTGAACTGACGGCAAATCACAACGTGACATCACTCTTTTTGAAATGAAAATCTGGAGCTGATTGCAGTCAACGATTCAAAATTAGGTGGACAGTCTGCCGTTAGTAAGAGATCTGTAAGCCATGATAGCTCAGTTGGGAGAGCGTTAGACTGAAGATCTAAAGGTCGCCGGTTCGATCCCGGCTCGTGGCAACCTTTTTGGATATAAAAAGCTTATACTGTTTGTTAACAATGACAGTGTGCATTCGGCATAGCTCACGTTGGCCCGATCAGCGAATAGCCAATTGAAAAGAAACCGCTGGCAAAATGTTTGATTGTAAGAGACATGCAACAGTTTTAGAAATGAAAAGCTGTAACATGTTGCTGAAGCTGAACAGCGATTCAAAATTATGCAGACAGGTTGCGGCCGAAAAAGGATCTGCATGCCATGATAGCTCAGTTCTGAGAGCATTAGACTGAAGATCTAAAGGTCGCCGGTTCGATCCCGGCTCGTGGCAACCTTTTTGGATATAAAAAGCTTATACTGTTTGTTAACAATGACAGTGTGCATTCGGCATAGCTCACGTTGGCCCGATCAGCGAATAGCCAATTGAAAAGAAACCGCTGGCAAAATGTTTGATTGTAAGAGACATGCAACACTTTTTAAATGAAAGCTGGAACATGTTGCTGAAGCTGAACAGCGATTCAAAATTATGCAGACAGGTTGCGGCCGAAAAAGGATCTGTGTGCCATGAAATTTGGACCTGATTTCAGATAAGATTCCGAATTATGCTGGTTGAACTGACGGCAAATCTCAACGTGACATCACTCTTTTTGAAATGAAAATCTGGAGCTGATTGCAGACAACGATTCAAAATTAGGTGGACAGTCTGCCGTTAGTAAGAGATCTGTAAGCCATGATAGCTCAGTTGGGAGAGCGTTAGACTGAAGATCTAAAGGTCGCCGGTTCGATCCCGGCTCGTGGCAACCTTTTTGGATATAAAAAGCTTATACTGTTTGTTAACAATGACAGTGTGCATTCGGCATAGCTCACGTTGGCCCGATCAGCGAATAGCCAATTGAAAAGAAACCGCTGGCAAAATGTTTGATTGTAAGAGACATGCAACAGTTTTAGAAATGAAAAGCTGTAACATGTTGCTGAAGCTGAACAGCGATTCAAAATTATGCAGACAGGTTGCGGCCGAAAAAGGATCTGCATGCCATGATAGCTCAGTTCTGAGAGCATTAGACTGAAGATCTAAAGGTCGCCGGTTCGATCCCGGCTCGTGGCAACCTTTTTGGATATAAAAAGCTTATACTGTTTGTTAACAATGACAGTGTGCATTCGGCATAGCTCACGTTGGCCCGATCAGCGAATAGCCAATTGAAAAGAAACCGCTGGCAAAATGTTTGATTGTAAGAGACATGCAACACTTTTTGAAATGAAAAGCTGGAACATGTTGCTGAAGCTGAACAGCGATTCAAAATTATGCAGAAAGGTTGCGGCCGAAAAAGGATCTGTGTACCATGAAATTTGGACCTGATTTCAGATAAGATTCCGAATTATGCTGGTAGAACTGACGGCAAATCTCAACGTGACATCACTCTTTTTGAAATGAAAATCTGGAGCTGATTGCAGACAACGATTCAAAATTAGGTGGACAGTCTGCCGTTAGTAAGAGATCTGTAAGCCATGATAGCTCAGTTGGGAGAGCGTTAGACTGAAGATCTAAAGGTCGCCGGTTCGATCCCGGCTCGTGGCAACCTTTTTGGATATAAAAAGCTTATACTGTTTGTTAACAATGACAGTGTGCATTCGGCATAGCTCACGTTGGCCCGATCAGCGAATAGCCAATTGAAAAGAAACCGCTGGCAAAATGTTTGATTGTAAGAGACATGCAACACTTTTTGAAATGAAAAGCTGGAACATGTTGCTGAAGCTGAACAGCGATTCAAAATTATGCAGACAGGTTGCGGCCGAAAAAGGATCTGCATGCCATGATAGCTCAGTTCTGAGAGCATTAGACTGAAGATCTAAAGGTCGCCGGTTCGATCCCGGCTCGTGGCAACCTCTTTGGATTTAAAAAGCTTATACTTTTTGTTGACAATGACAGTGTAAATTCGGCATACTCACGTTGGCCCGATCAGCGAATACCAATTGAAAAGAAACCGCTGGCAAAATGTCTGATTGTATGTGGCATGCAACACTTTTTGAAATGAAGAGCTGGAACATGTTGCTGAAGCTGAACAGCGATTCAAAATTATGCAGACAGGTTGCAGCCGAAAAGGATCTGTGTACCATGAAATTTTTACCTGATTTCAGATAAGATTCCGAATTATGCTGGTAGAACTGACGGCAAATCTCAACGTGACATCAAACTCTTTTTGAAATGAAAATCTGGAGCTGATTGCAGACAACGATTCAAAATTAGGTGGACAGTCTGCCGTTAGAAAGAGATCTGTAAGCCATGATAGCTCAGTTGGGAGAGCGTTAGACTGAAGATCTAAAGGTCGCCGGTTCGATCCCGGCTCGTGGCAACCTTTTTGGATATAAAAAGCTTATACTGTTTGTTAACAATGACAGTGTGCATTCGGCATAGCTCACGTTGGCCCGATCAGCGAATAGCCAATTGAAAAGAAACCGCTGGCAAAATGTTTGATTGTAAGAGACATGCAACACTTTTTGAAATGAAAAGCTGGAACATGTTGCTGAAGCTGAACAGCGATTCAAAATTATGCAGAAAGGTTGCGGCCGAAAAAGGATCTGTGTACCATGAAATTTGGACCTGATTTCAGATAAGATTCCGAATTATGCTGGTTGAACTGACGGCAAATCACAACGTGACATCACTCTTTTTGAAATGAAAATCTGGAGCTGATTGCAGTCAACGATTCAAAATTAGGTGGACAGTCTGCCGTTAGTAAGAGATCTGTAAGCCATGATAGCTCAGTTGGGAGAGCGTTAGACTGAAGATCTAAAGGTCGCCGGTTCGATCCCGGCTCGTGGCAACCTTTTTGGATATAAAAAGCTTATACTGTTTGTTAACAATGACAGTGTGCATTCGGCATAGCTCACGTTGGCCCGATCAGCGAATAGCCAATTGAAAAGAAACCGCTGGCAAAATGTTTGATTGTAAGAGACATGCAACAGTTTTAGAAATGAAAAGCTGTAACATGTTGCTGAAGCTGAACAGCGATTCAAAATTATGCAGACAGGTTGCGGCCGAAAAAGGATCTGCATGCCATGATAGCTCAGTTCTGAGAGCATTAGACTGAAGATCTAAAGGTCGCCGGTTCGATCCCGGCTCGTGGCAACCTTTTTGGATATAAAAAGCTTATACTGTTTGTTAACAATGACAGTGTGCATTCGGCATAGCTCACGTTGGCCCGATCAGCGAATAGCCAATTGAAAAGAAACCGCTGGCAAAATGTTTGATTGTAAGAGACATGCAACACTTTTTAAATGAAAAGCTGGAACATGTTGCTGAAGCTGAATAGCGATTCAAAATTATGCAGACAGGTTGCGGCCGAAAAGGATCTGCATGCCATGATAGCTCAGTTGGGAGAGCGTTAGACTGAAGATCTAAAGGTCGCCGGTTCGATCCCGGCTCGTGGCAACCTTTTTGGATATAAAAAGCTTATACTGTTTGTTAACAATGACAGTGTGCATTCGGCATAGCTCACGTTGGCCCGATCAGCGAATAGCCAATTGAAAAGAAACCGCTGGCAAAATGTTTGATTGTAAGAGACATGCAACACTTTTTGAAATGAAAAGCTGGAACATGTTGCTGAAGCTGAACAGCGATTCAAAATTATGCAGAAAGGTTGCGGCCGAAAAAGGATCTGTGTACCATGAAATTTGGACCTGATTTCAGATAAGATTCCGAATTATGCTGGTTGAACTGACGGCAAATCTCAACGTGACATCACTCTTTTTGAAATGAAAATCTGGAGCTGATTGCAGACAACGATTCAAAATTAGGTGGACAGTCTGCCGTTAGTAAGAGATCTGTAAGCCATGATAGCTCAGTTGGGAGAGCGTTAGACTGAAGATCTAAAGGTCGCCGGTTCGATCCCGGCTCGTGGCAACCTTTTTGGATATAAAAAGCTTATACTGTTTGTTAACAATGACAGTGTGCATTCGGCATAGCTCACGTTGGCCCGATCAGCGAATAGCCAATTGAAAAGAAACCGCTGGCAAAATGTTTGATTGTAAGAGACATGCAACAGTTTTAGAAATGAAAAGCTGTAACATGTTGCTGAAGCTGAACAGCGATTCAAAATTATGCAGACAGGTTGCGGCCGAAAAAGGATCTGCATGCCATGATAGCTCAGTTCTGAGAGCATTAGACTGAAGATCTAAAGGTCGCCGGTTCGATCCCGGCTCGTGGCAACCTTTTTGGATATAAAAAGCTTATACTGTTTGTTAACAATGACAGTGTGCATTCGGCATAGCTCACGTTGGCCCGATCAGCGAATAGCCAATTGAAAAGAAACCGCTGGCAAAATGTTTGATTGTAAGAGACATGCAACACTTTTTAAATGAACAGCTGGAACATGTTGCTGAAGCTGAACAGCGATTCAAAATTATGCAGACAGGTTGCGGCCGAAAAAGGATCTGCATGCCATGATAGCTCAGTTGGGAGAGCGTTAGACTGAAGATCTAAAGGTCGCCGGTTCGATCCCGGCTCGTGGCAACCTTTTTGGATATAAAAAGCTTATACTGTTTGTTAACAATGACAGTGTGCATTCGGCATAGCTCACGTTGGCCCGATCAGCGAATAGCCAATTGAAAAGAAACCGCTGGCAAAATGTTTGATTGTAAGAGACATGCAACACTTTTTGAAATGAAAAGCTGGAACATGTTGCTGAAGCTGAACAGCGATTCAAAATTATGCAGAAAGGTTGCGGCCGAAAAAGGATCTGTGTACCATGAAATTTGGACCTGATTTCAGATAAGATTCCGAATTATGCTGGTAGAACTGACGGCAAATCTCAACGTGACATCACTCTTTTTGAAATGAAAATCTGGAGCTGATTGCAGACAACGATTCAAAATTAGGTGGACAGTCTGCCGTTAGTAAGAGATCTGTAAGCCATGATAGCTCAGTTGGGAGAGCGTTAGACTGAAGATCTAAAGGTCGCCGGTTCGATCCCGGCTCGTGGCAACCTTTTTGGATATAAAAAGCTTATACTGTTTGTTAACAATGACAGTGTGCATTCGGCATAGCTCACGTTGGCCCGATCAGCGAATAGCCAATTGAAAAGAAACCGCTGGCAAAATGTTTGATTGTAAGAGACATGCAACACTTTTTGAAATGAAAAGCTGGAACATGTTGCTGAAGCTGAACAGCGATTCAAAATTATGCAGACAAGTTGCGGCCGAAAAAGGATCTGCATGCCATGATAGCTCAGTTCTGAGAGCATTAGACTGAAGATCTAAAGGTCGCCGGTTCGATCCCGGCTCGTGGCAACCTCTTTGGATTTAAAAAGCTTAAACTTTTTGTTGACAATGATAATGTAAATTCGTCATACTTCACGTTGGCCCGATCAGCGAATAACCAATTGAAAAGAAACCGCTGGCAAAATGTCTGATTGTATGTGGCATGCAACACTTTTTGAAATGAAGAGCTGGAACATGTTGCTGAAGCTGAACAGCGATTCAAAATTATGCAGACAGGTTGCAGCCGAAAAGGATCTGTGTACCATGAAATTTTTACCTGATTTCAGATAAGATTCCGAATTATGCTGGTAGAACTGACGGCAAATCTCAACGTGACATCAAACTCTTTTTGAAATGAAAATCTGGAGCTGATTGCAGACAACGATTCAAAATTAGGTGGACAGTCTGCCGTTAGAAAGAGATCTGTAAGCCATGATAGCTCAGTTGGGAGAGCGTTAGACTGAAGATCTAAAGGTCGCCGGTTCGATCCCGGCTCGTGGCAACCTTTTTGGATATAAAAAGCTTATACTGTTTGTTAACAATGACAGTGTGCATTCGGCATAGCTCACGTTGGCCCGATCAGCGAATAGCCAATTGAAAAGAAACCGCTGGCAAAATGTTTGATTGTAAGAGACATGCAACACTTTTTGAAATGAAGAGCTGGAACATGTTGCTGAAGCTGAACAGCGATTCAAAATTATGCAGACAGGTTGCAGCCGAAAAGGACCTGTGTACCATGAAATTTGGACCTGATTTCAGATAAGATTCCGAATTATGCTGGTAGAACTGACGGCAAATCTCAACGTGACATCACTCTTTTTGAAATGAAAATCTGGAGCTGATTGCAGACAACGATTCAAAATTAGGTGGACAGTCTGCCGTTAGAAAGAGATCTGTAAGCCATGATAGCTCATTGGGAGAGCGTTAGACTGAAGATCTAAAGGTCGCCGGTTCGATCCCGGCTCGTGGCAACCTTTTTGGATATAAAAAGCTTATACTGTTTGTTAACAATGACAGTGTGCATTCGGCATAGCTCACGTTGGCCCGATCAGCGAATAGCCAATTGAAAAGAAACCGCTGGCAAAATGTTTGATTGTAAGAGACATGCAACACTTTTAAATGAAAAGCTGGAACATGTTGCTGAAGCTGAACAGCGATTCAAAATTATGCAGACAGGTTGCGGCCGAAAAATGATCTGCATGCCATGATAGCTCAGTTGGGAGAGCGTTAGACTGAAGATCTAAAGGTCGCCGGTTCGATCCCGGCTCGTGGCAACCTTTTTGGATATAAAAAGCTTATACTGTTTGTTAACAATGACAGTGTGCATTCGGCATAGCTCACGTTGGCCCGATCAGCGAATAGCCAATTGAAAAGAAACCGCTGGCAAAATGTTTGATTGTAAGAGACATGCAACACTTTTTGAAATGAAGAGCTGGAACATGTTGCTGAAGCTGAACAGCGATTCAAAATTATGCAGACAGGTTGCAGCCGAAAAGGATCTGTGTACCATGAAATTTTTACCTGATTTCAGATAAGATTCCGAATTATGCTGGTAGAACTGACGGCAAATCTCAACGTGACATCAAACTCTTTTTGAAATGAAAATCTGGAGCTGATTGCAGACAACGATTCAAAATTAGGTGGACAGTCAGCCGTTAGAAAGAGATCTGTAAGCCATGATAGCTCAGTTGGGAGAGCGTTAGACTGAAGATCTAAAGGTCGCCGGTTCGATCCCGGCTCGTGGCAACCTTTTTGGATATAAAAAGCTTATACTGTTTGTTAACAATGACAGTGTGCATTCGGCATAGCTCACGTTGGCCCGATCAGCGAATAGCCAATTGAAAAGAAACCGCCGCAAGATGTCTGATTGTATGTGGCATGCAACACTTTTTGAAATGAAGAGCTGGAACATGTTGCTGAAGCTGAACAGCGATTCAAAATTATGCAGACAGGTTGCAGCCGAAAAGGATCTGTGTACCATGAAATTTTTACCTGATTTCAGATAAGATTCCGAATTATGCTGGTAGAACTGACGGCAAATCTCAACGTGACATCAAACTCTTTTTGAAATTAAAATCTGGAGCTGATTGCAGACAACGATTCAAAATTAGGTGGACAGTCTGCCGTTAGAAAGAGATCTGTAAGCCATGATAGTTTATTTGGGAGAGCGTTAGACTGAAGATCTAAAGGTCGCCTGTTCGATCCCGGCTCGTGGCAACCTTTTTGGATATAAAAAGCTTATACTGTTTGTTAACAATGACAGTGTGCATTCGGCATAGCTCACGTTGGCCCGATCAGCGAATAGCCAATTGAAAAGAAACCGCTGGCAAAATGTTTGATTGTAAGAGACATGCAACAGTTTTAGAAATGTAAAGCTGTAACATGTTGCTCAAGCTGAACAGCGATTCAAAATTATGCAGACAGGTTGCGGCCGAAAAAGGATCTGTGTACCATGAAATTTGGACCTGATTTCAGATAAGATTCCGAATTATGCTGGTAGAACTGACGGCAAATCTCAACGTGACATCACTCTTTTTGAAATGAAAATCTGGAGCTGATTGCAGACAACGATTCAAAATTAGGTGGACAGTCTGCCGTTAGAAAGAGATCTGTAAGCCATGATAGCTCATTTGGGAGAGCGTTAGACTGAAGATCTAAAGGTCGCCTGTTCGATCCCGGCTCGTGGCAACCTTTTTGGATATAAAAAGCTTATACTGTTTGTTAACAATGACAGTGTGCATTCGGCATAGCTCACGTTGGCCCGATCAGCGAATAGCCAATTGAAAAGAAACCGCTGGCAAAATGTTTGATTGTAAGAGACATGCAACACTTTTTGAAATGAAGAGCTGGAACATGTTGCTGAAGCTGAACAGCGATTCAAAATTATGCAGACAGGTTGCAGCCGAAAAGGACCTGTGTACCATGAAATTTGGACCTGATTTCAGATAAGATTCCGAATTATGCTGGTAGAACTGACGGCAAATCTCAACGTGACATCACTCTTTTTGAAATGAAAATCTGGAGCTGATTGCAGACAACGATTCAAAATTAGGTGGACAGTCTGCCGTTAGAAAGAGATCTGTAAGCCATGATAGTTCATTTGGGAGAGCGTTAGACTGAAGATCTAAAGGTCGCCGGTTCGATCCCGGCTCGTGGCAACCTTTTTGGATATAAAAAGCTTATACTGTTTGTTAACAATGACAGTGTGCATTCGGCATAGCTCACGTTGGCCCGATCAGCGAATAGCCAATTGAAAAGAAACCGCTGGCAAAATGTTTGATTGTAAGAGACATGCAACACTTTTTTAAATGAAAAGCTGGAACATGTTGCTGAAGCTGAACAGCGATTCAAAATTATGCAGACAGGTTGCGGCCGAAAAATGATCTGCATGCCATGATAGCTCAGTTGGGAGAGCGTTAGACTGAAGATCTAAAGGTCGCCGGTTCGATCCCGGCTCGTGGCAACCTTTTTGGATATAAAAAGCTTATACTGTTTGTTAACAATGACAGTGTGCATTCGGCATAGCTCACGTTGGCCTGATCAGCGAATAGCCAATTGAAAAGAAACCGCTGGCAAAATGTTTGATTGTAAGAGACATGCAACACTTTTTGAAATGAAAAGCTGGAACATGTTGCTGAAGCTGAACAGCGATTCAAAATTATGCAGAAAGGTTGCGGCCGAAAAAGGATCTGTGTACCATGAAATTTGGACCTGATTTCAGAAAAGATTCCGAATTATGCTGGTAGAACTGACGGCAAATCTCAACGTGACATCACTCTTTTTGAAATGAAAATCTGGAGCTGATTGCAGACAACGATTCAAAATTAGGTGGACAGTCTGCCGTTAGTAAGAGATCTGTAAGCCATGATAGCTCAGTTGGGAGAGCGTTAGACTGAAGATCTAAAGGTCGCCAGTTCGATCCCGGCTCGTGGCAACCTTTTTGGATATAAAAAGCTTATACTGTTTGTTAACAATGACAGTGTGCATTCGGCATAGCTCACGTTGGCCCGATCAGCGAATAGCCAATTGAAAAGAAACCGCTGGCAAAATGTTTGATTGTAAGAGACATGCAACAGTTTTAGAAATGAAAAGCTGTAACATGTTGCTGAAGCTGAACAGCGATTCAAAATTATGCAGACAGGTTGCGGCCGAAAAAGGATCTGCATGCCATGATAGCTCAGTTCTGAGAGCATTAGACTGAAGATCTAAAGGTCGCCGGTTCGATCCCGGCTCGTGGCAACCTTTTTGGATATAAAAAGCTTATACTGTTTGTTAACAATGACAGTGTGCATTCGGCATAGCTCACGTTGGCCCGATCAGCGAATAGCCAATTGAAAAGAAACCGCTGGCAAAATGTTTGATTGTAAGAGACATGCAACACTTTTTGAAATGAAGAGCTGGAACATGTTGCTGAAGCTGAACAGCGATTCAAAATTATGCAGACAGGTTGCAGCCGAAAAGGACCTGTGTACCATGAAATTTGGACCTGATTTCAGATAAGATTCCGAATTATGCTGGTAGAACTGACGGCAAATCTCAACGTGACATCACTCTTTTTGAAATGAAAATCTGGAGCTGATTGCAGACAACGATTCAAAATTAGGTGGACAGTCTGCCGTTAGAAAGAGATCTGTAAGCCATGATAGTTCATTTGGGAGAGCGTTAGACTGAAGATCTAAAGGTCGCCGGTTCGATCCCGGCTCGTGGCAACCTTTTTGGATATAAAAAGCTTATACTGTTTGTTAACAATGACAGTGTGCATTCGGCATAGCTCACGTTGGCCCGATCAGCGAATAGCCAATTGAAAAGAAACCGCTGGCAAAATGTTTGATTGTAAGAGACATGCAACACTTTTTAAATGAACAGCTGGAACATGTTGCTGAAGCTGAATAGCGATTCAAAATTATGCAGACAGGTTGCGGCCGAAAAAGGATCTGTGTACCATGAAATTTGGACCTGATTTCAGAAAAGATTCCGAATTATGCTGGTAGAACTGACGGCAAATCTCAACGTGACATCACTCTTTTTGAAATGAAAATCTGGAGCTGATTGCAGACAACGATTCAAAATTAGGTGGACAGTCTGCCGTTAGTAAGAGATCTGTAAGCTATGATAGCTCAGTTGGGAGAGCGTTAGACTGAAGATCTAAAGGTCGCCAGTTCGATCCCGGCTCGTGGCAACCTTTTTGGATATAAAAAGCTTATACTGTTTGTTAACAATGACAGTGTGCATTCGGCATAGCTCACGTTGGCCCGATCAGCGAATAGCCAATTGAAAAGAAACCGCTGGCAAAATGTTTGATTGTAAGAGACATGCAACAGTTTTAGAAATGAAAAGCTGTAACATGTTGCTGAAGCTGAACAGCGATTCAAAATTATGCAGACAGGTTGCGGCCGAAAAAGGATCTGCATGCCATGATAGCTCAGTTCTGAGAGCATTAGACTGAAGATCTAAAGGTCGCCGGTTCGATCCCGGCTCGTGGCAACCTTTTTGGATATAAAAAGCTTATACTGTTTGTTAACAATGACAGTGTGCATTCGGCATAGCTCACGTTGGCCCGATCAGCGAATAGCCAATTGAAAAGAAACCGCTGGCAAAATGTTTGATTGTAAGAGACATGCAACACTTTTTGAAATGAAAAGCTGGAACATGTTGCTGAAGCTGAACAGCGATTCAAAATTATGCAGAAAGGTTGCGGCCGAAAAAGGATCTGCGTGCCATGATAGCTCAGTTGGGAGAGCGTTAGACTGAAGATCTAAAGGTCGCCGGTTCGATCCCGGCTCGTGGCAACCTTTTTGGATATAAAAAGCTTATACTGTTTGTTAACAATGACAGTATGCATTCGGCATAACTCACGTTGGCCCGATCAGCGAATAGCCAATTGAAAAGAAACCGCCGCAAGATGTCTGATTGTATGTGGCATGCAACACTTTTTGAAATGAAGAGCTGGAACATGTTGCTGAAGCTGAACAGCGATTCAAAATTATGCAGACAGGTTGCAGCCGAAAAGGATCTGTGTACCATGAAATTTTACCTGATTTCAGATAAGATTCCGAATTATGCTGGTAGAACTGACGGCAAATCTCAACGTGACATCAAACTCTTTTTGAAATGAAAATCTGGAGCTGATTGCAGACAACGATTCAAAATTAGGTGGACAGTCTGCCGTTAGAAAGAGATCTGTAAGCCATGATAGCTCAGTTGGGAGAGAGTTAGACTGAAGATCTAAAGGTCGCCGGTTCGATCCCGGCTCGTGGCAACCTTTTTGGATATAAAAAGCTTATACTGTTTGTTAACAATGACAGTGTGCATTCGGCATAGCTCACGTTGGCCCGATCAGCGAATAGCCAATTGAAAAGAAACCGCTGGCAAAATGTTTGATTGTAAGAGACATGCAACATTTTTTAAATGAAAAGCTGGAACATGTTGCTGAAGCTGAACAGCGATTCAAAATTATGCAGACAGGTTGCGGCCGAAAAAGGATCTGCATGCCATGATAGCTCAGTTGGGAGAGCGTTAGACTGAAGATCTAAAGGTCGCCGGTTCGATCCCGGCTCGTGGCAACCTTTTTGGATATAAAAAGCTTATACTGTTTGTTAACAATGACAGTGTGCATTCGGCATAGCTCACGTTGGCCCGATCAGCGAATAGCCAATTGAAAAGAAACCGCTGGCAAAATGTTTGATTGTAAGAGACATGCAACACTTTTTGAAATGAAAAGCTGGAACATGTTGCTGAAGCTGAACAGCGATTCAAAATTATGCAGAAAGGTTGCGGCCGAAAAAGGATCTGTGTACCATGAAATTTGGACCTGATTTCAGATAAGATTCCGAATTATGCTGGTAGAACTGACGGCAAATCTCAACGTGACATCACTCTTTTTGAAATGAAAATCTGGAGCTGATTGCAGACAACGATTCAAAATTAGGTGGACAGTCTGCCGTTAGTAAGAGATCTGTAAGCCATGATAGCTCAGTTGGGAGAGCGTTAGACTGAAGATCTAAAGGTCGCCGGTTCGATCCCGGCTCGTGGCAACCTTTTTGGATATAAAAAGCTTATACTGTTTGTTAACAATGACAGTGTGCATTCGGCATAGCTCACGTTGGCCCGATCAGCGAATAGCCAATTGAAAAGAAACCGCTGGCAAAATGTTTGATTGTAAGAGACATGCAACAGTTTTAGAAATGAAAAGCTGTAACATGTTGCTGAAGCTGAACAGCGATTCAAAATTATGCAGACAGGTTGCGGCCGAAAAAGGATCTGCATGCCATGATAGCTCAGTTCTGAGAGCATTAGACTGAAGATCTAAAGGTCGCCGGTTCGATCCCGGCTCGTGGCAACCTTTTTGGATATAAAAAGCTTATACTGTTTGTTAACAATGACAGTGTGCATTCGGCATAGCTCACGTTGGCCCGATCAGCGAATAGCCAATTGAAAAGAAACCGCTGGCAAAATGTTTGATTGTAAGAGACATGCAACACTTTTTAAATGAAAAGCTGGAACATGTTGCTGAAGCTGAACAGCGATTCAAAATTATGCAGACAGGTTGCGGCCGAAAAAGGATCTGCATGCCATGATAGCTCAGTTGGGAGAGCGTTAGACTGAAGATCTAAAGGTCGCCGGTTCGATCCCGGCTCGTGGCAACCTTTTTGGATATAAAAAGCTTATACTGTTTGTTAACAATGACAGTGTGCATTCGGCATAGCTCACGTTGGCCCGATCAGCGAATAGCCAATTGAAAAGAAACCGCTGGCAAAATGTTTGATTGTAAGAGACATGCAACACTTTTTGAAATGAAAAGCTGGAACATGTTGCTGAAGCTGAACAGCGATTCAAAATTATGCAGAAAGGTTGCGGCCGAAAAAGGATCTGTGTACCATGAAATTTGGACCTGATTTCAGAAAAGATTCCGAATTATGCTGGTAGAACTGACGGCAAATCTCAACGTGACATCACTCTTTTTGAAATGAAAATCTGGAGCTGATTGCAGACAACGATTCAAAATTAGGTGGACAGTCTGCCGTTAGTAAGAGATCTGTAAGCCATGATAGCTCAGTTGGGAGAGCGTTAGACTGAAGATCTAAAGGTCGCCAGTTCGATCCCGGCTCGTGGCAACCTTTTTGGATATAAAAAGCTTATACTGTTTGTTAACAATGACAGTGTGCATTCGGCATAGCTCACGTTGGCCCGATCAGCGAATAGCCAATTGAAAAGAAACCGCTGGCAAAATGTTTGATTGTAAGAGACATGCAACAGTTTTAGAAATGAAAAGCTGTAACATGTTGCTGAAGCTGAACAGCGATTCAAAATTATGCAGACAGGTTGCGGCCGAAAAAGGATCTGCATGCCATGATAGCTCAGTTCTGAGAGCATTAGACTGAAGATCTAAAGGTCGCCGGTTCGATCCCGGCTCGTGGCAACCTTTTTGGATATAAAAAGCTTATACTGTTTGTTAACAATGACAGTGTGCATTCGGCATAGCTCACGTTGGCCCGATCAGCGAATAGCCAATTGAAAAGAAACCGCTGGCAAAATGTTTGATTGTAAGAGACATGCAACACTTTTTGAAATGAAGAGCTGGAACATGTTGCTGAAGCTGAACAGCGATTCAAAATTATGCAGACAGGTTGCAGCCGAAAAGGACCTGTGTACCATGAAATTTGGACCTGATTTCAGATAAGATTCCGAATTATGCTGGTAGAACTGACGGCAAATCTCAACGTGACATCACTCTTTTTGAAATGAAAATCTGGAGCTGATTGCAGACAACGATTCAAAATTAGGTGGACAGTCTGCCGTTAGAAAGAGATCTGTAAGCCATGATAGTTCATTTGGGAGAGCGTTAGACTGAAGATCTAAAGGTCGCCGGTTCGATCCCGGCTCGTGGCAACCTTTTTGGATATAAAAAGCTTATACTGTTTGTTAACAATGACAGTGTGCATTCGGCATAGCTCACGTTGGCCCGATCAGCGAATAGCCAATTGAAAAGAAACCGCTGGCAAAATGTTTGATTGTAAGAGACATGCAACACTTTTTAAATGAACAGCTGGAACATGTTGCTGAAGCTGAATAGCGATTCAAAATTATGCAGACAGGTTGCGGCCGAAAAAGGATCTGTGTACCATGAAATTTGGACCTGATTTCAGAAAAGATTCCGAATTATGCTGGTAGAACTGACGGCAAATCTCAACGTGACATCACTCTTTTTGAAATGAAAATCTGGAGCTGATTGCAGACAACGATTCAAAATTAGGTGGACAGTCTGCCGTTAGTAAGAGATCTGTAAGCTATGATAGCTCAGTTGGGAGAGCGTTAGACTGAAGATCTAAAGGTCGCCAGTTCGATCCCGGCTCGTGGCAACCTTTTTGGATATAAAAAGCTTATACTGTTTGTTAACAATGACAGTGTGCATTCGGCATAGCTCACGTTGGCCCGATCAGCGAATAGCCAATTGAAAAGAAACCGCTGGCAAAATGTTTGATTGTAAGAGACATGCAACAGTTTTAGAAATGAAAAGCTGTAACATGTTGCTGAAGCTGAACAGCGATTCAAAATTATGCAGACAGGTTGCGGCCGAAAAAGGATCTGCATGCCATGATAGCTCAGTTCTGAGAGCATTAGACTGAAGATCTAAAGGTCGCCGGTTCGATCCCGGCTCGTGGCAACCTTTTTGGATATAAAAAGCTTATACTGTTTGTTAACAATGACAGTGTGCATTCGGCATAGCTCACGTTGGCCCGATCAGCGAATAGCCAATTGAAAAGAAACCGCTGGCAAAATGTTTGATTGTAAGAGACATGCAACACTTTTTGAAATGAAAAGCTGGAACATGTTGCTGAAGCTGAACAGCGATTCAAAATTATGCAGAAAGGTTGCGGCCGAAAAAGGATCTGCGTGCCATGATTGCTCAGTTGGGAGAGCGTTAGACTGAAGATCTAAAGGTCGCCGGTTCGATCCCGGCTCGTGGCAACCTTTTTGGATATAAAAAGCTTATACTGTTTGTTAACAATGACAGTATGCATTCGGCATAACTCACGTTGGCCCGATCAGCGAATAGCCAATTGAAAAGAAACCGCCGCAAGATGTCTGATTGTATGTGGCATGCAACACTTTTTGAAATGAAGAGCTGGAACATGTTGCTGAAGCTGAACAGCGATTCAAAATTATGCAGACAGGTTGCAGCCGAAAAGGATCTGTGTACCATGAAATTTTTACCTGATTTCAGATAAGATTCCGAATTATGCTGGTAGAACTGACGGCAAATCTCAACGTGACATCAAACTCTTTTTGAAATGAAAATCTGGAGCTGATTGCAGACAACGATTCAAAATTAGGTGGACAGTCTGCCGTTAGAAAGAGATCTGTAAGCCATGATAGCTCAGTTGGGAGAGAGTTAGACTGAAGATCTAAAGGTCGTCGGTTCGATCCCGGCTCGTGGCAACCTTTTTGGATATAAAAAGCTTATACTGTTTGTTAACAATGACAGTGTGCATTCGGCATAGCTCACGTTGGCCCGATCAGCGAATAGCCAATTGAAAAGAAACCGCTGGCAAAATGTTTGATTGTAAGAGACATGCAACATTTTTTAAATGAAAAGCTGGAACATGTTGCTGAAGCTGAACAGCGATTCAAAATTATGCAGACAGGTTGCGGCCGAAAAAGGATCTGCATGCCATGATAGCTCAGTTGGGAGAGCGTTAGACTGAAGATCTAAAGGTCGCCGGTTCGATCCCGGCTCGTGGCAACCTTTTTGGATATAAAAAGCTTATACTGTTTGTTAACAATGACAGTGTGCATTCGGCATAGCTCACGTTGGCCCGTTCAGCGAATAGCCAATTGAAAAGAAACCGCTGGCAAAATGTTTGATTGTAAGAGACATGCAACACTTTTTGAAATGAAAAGCTGGAACATGTTGCTGAAGCTGAACAGCGATTCAAAATTATGCAGAAAGGTTGCGGCCGAAAAAGGATCTGTGTACCATGAAATTTGGACCTGATTTCAGATAAGATTCCGAATTATGCTGGTAGAACTGACGGCAAATCTCAACGTGACATCACTCTTTTTGAAATGAAAATCTGGAGCTGATTGCAGACAACGATTCAAAATTAGGTGGACAGTCTGCCGTTAGTAAGAGATCTGTAAGCCATGATAGCTCAGTTGGGAGAGCGTTAGACTGAAGATCTAAAGGTCGCCGGTTCGATCCCGGCTCGTGGCAACCTTTTTGGATATAAAAAGCTTATACTGTTTGTTAACAATGACAGTGTGCATTCGGCATAGCTCACGTTGGCCCGATCAGCGAATAGCCAATTGAAAAGAAACCGCTGGCAAAATGTTTGATTGTAAGAGACATGCAACAGTTTTAGAAATGAAAAGCTGTAACATGTTGCTGAAGCTGAACAGCGATTCAAAATTATGCAGACAGGTTGCGGCCGAAAAAGGATCTGCATGCCATGATAGCTCAGTTCTGAGAGCATTAGACTGAAGATCTAAAGGTCGCCGGTTCGATCCCGGCTCGTGGCAACCTTTTTGGATATAAAAAGCTTATACTGTTTGTTAACAATGACAGTGTGCATTCGGCATAGCTCACGTTGGCCCGATCAGCGAATAGCCAATTGAAAAGAAACCGCTGGCAAAATGTTTGATTGTAAGAGACATGCAACACTTTTTAAATGAAAAGCTGGAACATGTTGCTGAAGCTGAACAGCGATTCAAAATTATGCAGACAGGTTGCGGCCGAAAAAGGATCTGCATGCCATGATAGCTCAGTTGGGAGAGCGTTAGACTGAAGATCTAAAGGTCGCCGGTTCGATCCCGGCTCGTGGCAACCTTTTTGGATATAAAAAGCTTATACTGTTTGTTAACAATGACAGTGTGCATTCGGCATAGCTCACGTTGGCCCGATCAGCGAATAGCCAATTGAAAAGAAACCGCTGGCAAAATGTTTGATTGTAAGAGACATGCAACACTTTTTGAAATGAAAAGCTGGAACATGTTGCTGAAGCTGAACAGCGATTCAAAATTATGCAGAAAGGTTGCGGCCGAAAAAGGATCTGCATGCCATGATAGCTCAGTTCTGAGAGCATTAGACTGAAGATCTAAAGGTCGCCGGTTCGATCCCGGCTCGTGGCAACCTTTTTGGATATAAAAAGCTTATACTGTTTGTTAACAATGACAGTGTGCATTCGGCATAGCTCACGTTGGCCCGATCAGCGAATAGCCAATTGAAAAGAAACCGCTGGCAAAATGTTTGATTGTAAGAGACATGCAACACTTTTTGAAATGAAAAGCTGGAACATGTTGCTGAAGCTGAACAGCGATTCAAAATTATGCAGAAAGGTTGCGGCCGAAAAAGGATCTGCGTGCCATGATTGCTCAGTTGGGAGAGCGTTAGACTGAAGATCTAAAGGTCGCCGGTTCGATCCCGGCTCGTGGCAACCTTTTTGGATATAAAAAGCTTATACTGTTTGTTAACAATGACAGTATGCATTCGGCATAACTCACGTTGGCCCGATCAGCGAATAGCCAATTGAAAAGAAACCGCCGCAAGATGTCTGATTGTATGTGGCATGCAACACTTTTTGAAATGAAGAGCTGGAACATGTTGCTGAAGCTGAACAGCGATTCAAAATTATGCAGACAGGTTGCAGCCGAAAAGGATCTGTGTACCATGAAATTTTTACCTGATTTCAGATAAGATTCCGAATTATGCTGGTAGAACTGACGGCAAATCTCAACGTGACATCAAACTCTTTTTGAAATGAAAATCTGGAGCTGATTGCAGACAACGATTCAAAATTAGGTGGACAGTCTGCCGTTAGAAAGAGATCTGTAAGCCATGATAGCTCAGTTGGGAGAGAGTTAGACTGAAGATCTAAAGGTCGCCGGTTCGATCCCGGCTCGTGGCAACCTTTTTGGATATAAAAAGCTTATACTGTTTGTTAACAATGACAGTGTGCATTCGGCATAGCTCACGTTGGCCCGATCAGCGAATAGCCAATTGAAAAGAAACCGCTGGCAAAATGTTTGATTGTAAGAGACATGCAACACTTTTTAAATGAAAAGCTGGAACATGTTGCTGAAGCTGAACAGCGATTCAAAATTATGCAGACAGGTTGCGGCCGAAAAAGGATCTGCATGCCATGATAGCTCAGTTGGGAGAGCGTTAGACTGAAGATCTAAAGGTCGCCGGTTCGATCCCGGCTCGTGGCAACCTTTTTGGATATAAAAAGCTTATACTGTTTGTTAAGAATGACAGTATGCATTCGGCATAGCTCACGTTGGCCCGATCAGCGAATAGCCAATTGAAAAGAAACCGCCGCAAGATGTCTGATTGTATGTGGCATGCAACACTTTTTGAAATGAAGAGCTGGAACATGTTGCTGAAGCTGAACAGCGATTCAAAATTATGCAGACAGGTTGCAGCCGAAAAGGATCTGTGTACCATGAAATTTTTACCTGATTTCAGATAAGATTCCGAATTATGCTGGTAGAACTGACGGCAAATCTCAACGTGACATCAAACTCTTTTTGAAATGAAAATCTGGAGCTGATTGCAGACAACGATTCAAAATTAGGTGGACAGTCTGCCGTTAGAAAGAGATCTGTAAGCCATGATAGCCCAGTTGGGAGAGAGTTAGACTGAAGATCTAAAGGTCGCCGGTTCGATCCCGGCTCGTGGCAACCTTTTTGGATATAAAAAGCTTATACTGTTTGTTAACAATGACAGTGTGCATTCGGCATAGCTCACGTTGGCCCGATCAGCGAATAGCCAATTGAAAAGAAACCGCTGGCAAAATGTTTGATTGTAAGAGACATGCAACACTTTTTAAATGAAATGCTGGAACATGTTGCTGAAGCTGAACAGCGATTCAAAATTATGCAGACAGGTTGCGGCCGAAAAAGGATCTGCATGCCATGATAGCTCAGTTGGGAGAGCGTTAGACTGAAGATCTAAAGGTCGCCGGTTCGATCCCGGCTCGTGGCAACCTTTTTGGATATAAAAAGCTTATACTGTTTGTTAACAATGACAGTGTGCATTCGGCATAGCTCACGTTGGCCCGTTCAGCGAATAGCCAATTGAAAAGAAACCGCTGGCAAAATGTTTGATTGTAAGAGACATGCAACACTTTTTGAAATGAAAAGCTGGAACATGTTGCTGAAGCTGAACAGCGATTCAAAATTATGCAGAAAGGTTGCGGCCGAAAAAGGATCTGTGTACCATGAAATTTGGACCTGATTTCAGATAAGATTCCGAATTATGCTGGTAGAACTGACGGCAAATCTCAACGTGACATCACTCTTTTTGAAATGAAAATCTGGAGCTGATTGCAGACAACGATTCAAAATTAGGTGGACAGTCTGCCGTTAGTAAGAGATCTGTAAGCCATGATAGCTCAGTTGGGAGAGCGTTAGACTGAAGATCTAAAGGTCGCCGGTTCGATCCCGGCTCGTGGCAACCTTTTTGGATATAAAAAGCTTATACTGTTTGTTAACAATGACAGTGTGCATTCGGCATAGCTCACGTTGGCCCGATCAGCGAATAGCCAATTGAAAAGAAACCGCTGGCAAAATGTTTGATTGTAAGAGACATGCAACAGTTTTAGAAATGAAAAGCTGTAACATGTTGCTGAAGCTGAACAGCGATTCAAAATTATGCAGACAGGTTGCGGCCGAAAAAGGATCTGCATGCCATGATAGCTCAGTTCTGAGAGCATTAGACTGAAGATCTAAAGGTCGCCGGTTCGATCCCGGCTCGTGGCAACCTTTTTGGATATAAAAAGCTTATACTGTTTGTTAACAATGACAGTGTGCATTCGGCATAGCTCACGTTGGCCCGATCAGCGAATAGCCAATTTGAAAAGAAACCGCTGGCAAAATGTTTGATTGTAAGAGACATGCAACACTTTTTGAAATGAAAAGCTGGAACATGTTGCTGAAGCTGAACAGCGATTCAAAATTATGCAGACAGGTTGCGGCCGAAAAAGGATCTGCATGCTATGATAGCTCAGTTGGGAGAGCGTTAGACTGAAGATCTAAAGGTCGCCGGTTCGATCCCGGCTCGTGGCAACCTTTTTGGATATAAAAAGCTTATACTGTTTGTTAACAATGACAGTGTGCATTCGGCATAGCTCACGTTGGCCCGATCAGCGAATAGCCAATTGAAAAGAAACCGCTGGCAAAATGTTTGATTGTAAGAGACATGCAACACTTTTTGAAATGAAAAGCTGGAACATGTTGCTGAAGCTGAACAGCGATTCAAAATTATGCAGAAAGGTTGCGGCCGAAAAAGGATCTGCGTGCCATGATTGCTCAGTTGGGAGAGCGTTAGACTGAAGATCTAAAGGTCGCCGGTTCGATCCCGGCTCGTGGCAACCTTTTTGGATATAAAAAGCTTATACTGTTTGTTAACAATGACAGTATGCATTCGGCATAACTCACGTTGGCCCGATCAGCGAATAGCCAATTGAAAAGAAACCGCCGCAAGATGTCTGATTGTATGTGGCATGCAACACTTTTTGAAATGAAGAGCTGGAACATGTTGCTGAAGCTGAACAGCGATTCAAAATTATGCAGACAGGTTGCAGCCGAAAAGGATCTGTGTACCATGAAATTTTTACCTGATTTCAGATAAGATTCCGAATTATGCTGGTAGAACTGACGGCAAATCTCAACGTGACATCAAACTCTTTTTGAAATGAAAATCTGGAGCTGATTGCAGACAACGATTCAAAATTAGGTGGACAGTCTGCCGTTAGAAAGAGATCTGTAAGCCATGATAGCTCAGTTGGGAGAGAGTTAGACTGAAGATCTAAAGGTCGCCGGTTCGATCCCGGCTCGTGGCAACCTTTTTGGATATAAAAAGCTTATACTGTTTGTTAACAATGACAGTGTGCATTCGGCATAGCTCACGTTGGCCCGATCAGCGAATAGCCAATTGAAAAGAAACCGCTGGCAAAATGTTTGATTGTAAGAGACATGCAACACTTTTTAAATGAAAAGCTGGAACATGTTGCTGAAGCTGAACAGCGATTCAAAATTATGCAGACAGGTTGCGGCCGAAAAAGGATCTGCATGCCATGATAGCTCAGTTGGGAGAGCGTTAGACTGAAGATCTAAAGGTCGCCGGTTCGATCCCGGCTCGTGGCAACCTTTTTGGATATAAAAAGCTTATACTGTTTGTTAAGAATGACAGTATGCATTCGGCATAGCTCACGTTGGCCCGATCAGCGAATAGCCAATTGAAAAGAAACCGCCGCAAGATGTCTGATTGTATGTGGCATGCAACACTTTTTGAAATGAAGAGCTGGAACATGTTGCTGAAGCTGAACAGCGATTCAAAATTATGCAGACAGGTTGCAGCCGAAAAGGATCTGTGTACCATGAAATTTTTACCTGATTTCAGATAAGATTCCGAATTATGCTGGTAGAACTGACGGCAAATCTCAACGTGACATCAAACTCTTTTTGAAATGAAAATCTGGAGCTGATTGCAGACAACGATTCAAAATTAGGTGGACAGTCTGCCGTTAGAAAGAGATCTGTAAGCCATGATAGCTCAGTTGGGAGAGAGTTAGACTGAAGATCTAAAGGTCGCCGGTTCGATCCCGGCTCGTGGCAACCTTTTTGGATATAAAAAGCTTATACTGTTTGTTAACAATGACAGTGTGCATTCGGCATAGCTCACGTTGGCCCGATCAGCGAATAGCCAATTGAAAAGAAACCGCTGGCAAAATGTTTGATTGTAAGAGACATGCAACACTTTTTAAATGAAAAGCTGGAACATGTTGCTGAAGCTGAACAGCGATTCAAAATTATGCAGACAGGTTGCGGCCGAAAAAGGATCTGCATGCCATGATAGCTCAGTTGGGAGAGCGTTAGACTGAAGATCTAAAGGTCGCCGGTTCGATCCCGGCTCGTGGCAACCTTTTTGGATATAAAAAGCTTATACTGTTTGTTAACAATGACAGTGTGCATTCGGCATAGCTCACGTTGGCCCGTTCAGCGAATAGCCAATTGAAAAGAAACCGCTGGCAAAATGTTTGATTGTAAGAGACATGCAACACTTTTTGAAATGAAAAGCTGGAACATGTTGCTGAAGCTGAACAGCGATTCAAAATTATGCAGAAAGGTTGCGGCCGAAAAAGGATCTGTGTACCATGAAATTTGGACCTGATTTCAGATAAGATTCCGAATTATGCTGGTAGAACTGACGGCAAATCTCAACGTGACATCACTCTTTTTGAAATGAAAATCTGGAGCTGATTGCAGACAACGATTCAAAATTAGGTGGACAGTCTGCCGTTAGTAAGAGATCTGTAAGCCATGATAGCTCAGTTGGGAGAGCGTTAGACTGAAGATCTAAAGGTCGCCGGTTCGATCCCGGCTCGTGGCAACCTTTTTGGATATAAAAAGCTTATACTGTTTGTTAACAATGACAGTGTGCATTCGGCATAGCTCACGTTGGCCCGATCAGCGAATAGCCAATTGAAAAGAAACCGCTGGCAAAATGTTTGATTGTAAGAGACATGCAACAGTTTTAGAAATGAAAAGCTGTAACATGTTGCTGAAGCTGAACAGCGATTCAAAATTATGCAGACAGGTTGCGGCCGAAAAAGGATCTGCATGCCATGATAGCTCAGTTCTGAGAGCATTAGACTGAAGATCTAAAGGTCGCCGGTTCGATCCCGGCTCGTGGCAACCTTTTTGGATATAAAAAGCTTATACTGTTTGTTAACAATGACAGTGTGCATTCGGCATAGCTCACGTTGGCCCGATCAGCGAATAGCCAATTGAAAAGAAACCGCTGGCAAAATGTTTGATTGTAAGAGACATGCAACACTTTTTAAATGAAAAGCTGGAACATGTTGCTGAAGCTGAACAGCGATTCAAAATTATGCAGACAGGTTGCGGCCGAAAAAGGATCTGCATGCCATGATAGCTCAGTTGGGAGAGCGTTAGACTGAAGATCTAAAGGTCGCCGGTTCGATCCCGGCTCGTGGCAACCTTTTTGGATATAAAAAGCTTATACTGTTTGTTAACAATGACAGTGTGCATTCGGCATAGCTCACGTTGGCCCGATCAGCGAATAGCCAATTGAAAAGAAACCGCTGGCAAAATGTTTGATTGTAAGAGACATGCAACACTTTTTGAAATGAAAAGCTGGAACATGTTGCTGAAGCTGAACAGCGATTCAAAATTATGCAGAAAGGTTGCGGCCGAAAAAGGATCTGCATGCCATGATAGCTCAGTTCTGAGAGCATTAGACTGAAGATCTAAAGGTCGCCGGTTCGATCCCGGCTCGTGGCAACCTTTTTGGATATAAAAAGCTTATACTGTTTGTTAACAATGACAGTGTGCATTCGGCATAGCTCACGTTGGCCCGATCAGCGAATAGCCAATTGAAAAGAAACCGCTGGCAAAATGTTTGATTGTAAGAGACATGCAACACTTTTTGAAATGAAAAGCTGGAACATGTTGCTGAAGCTGAACAGCGATTCAAAATTATGCAGAAAGGTTGCGGCCGAAAAAGGATCTGCGTGCCATGATTGCTCAGTTGGGAGAGCGTTAGACTGAAGATCTAAAGGTCGCCGGTTCGATCCCGGCTCGTGGCAACCTTTTTGGATATAAAAAGCTTATACTGTTTGTTAACAATGACAGTATGCATTCGGCATAACTCACGTTGGCCCGATCAGCGAATAGCCAATTGAAAAGAAACCGCCGCAAGATGTCTGATTGTATGTGGCATGCAACACTTTTTGAAATGAAGAGCTGGAACATGTTGCTGAAGCTGAACAGCGATTCAAAATTATGCAGACAGGTTGCAGCCGAAAAGGATCTGTGTACCATGAAATTTTTACCTGATTTCAGATAAGATTCCGAATTATGCTGGTAGAACTGACGGCAAATCTCAACGTGACATCAAACTCTTTTTGAAATGAAAATCTGGAGCTGATTGCAGACAACGATTCAAAATTAGGTGGACAGTCTGCCGTTAGAAAGAGATCTGTAAGCCATGATAGCTCAGTTGGGAGAGAGTTAGACTGAAGATCTAAAGGTCGCCGGTTCGATCCCGGCTCGTGGCAACCTTTTTGGATATAAAAAGCTTATACTGTTTGTTAACAATGACAGTGTGCATTCGGCATAGCTCACGTTGGCCCGATCAGCGAATAGCCAATTGAAAAGAAACCGCTGGCAAAATGTTTGATTGTAAGAGACATGCAACACTTTTTAAATGAAAAGCTGGAACATGTTGCTGAAGCTGAACAGCGATTCAAAATTATGCAGACAGGTTGCGGCCGAAAAAGGATCTGCATGCCATGATAGCTCAGTTGGGAGAGCGTTAGACTGAAGATCTAAAGGTCGCCGGTTCGATCCCGGCTCGTGGCAACCTTTTTGGATATAAAAAGCTTATACTGTTTGTTAAGAATGACAGTATGCATTCGGCATAGCTCACGTTGGCCCGATCAGCGAATAGCCAATTGAAAAGAAACCGCCGCAAGATGTCTGATTGTATGTGGCATGCAACACTTTTTGAAATGAAGAGCTGGAACATGTTGCTGAAGCTGAACAGCGATTCAAAATTATGCAGACAGGTTGCAGCCGAAAAGGATCTGTGTACCATGAAATTTGGACCTGATTTCAGATAAGATTAAGAATTATGCTGGTAGAACTGACGGCAAATCTCAACGTGACATTAAACTCTTTTTGAAATGAAAATCTGGAGCTGATTGCAGACAACGATTCAAAATTAGGTGGACAGTCTGCCGTTAGAAATAGATCTGTAAGCCATGATAGCTCAGTTGGGAGAGCGTTAGACTGAAGATCTAAAGGTCGCCGGTTCGATCCCGGCTCGTGGCAACCTTTTTGGATATAAAAAGCTTATACTGTTTGTTAACAATGACAGTGTGCATTCGGCATAGCTCACGTTGGCCCGATCAGCGAATAGCCAATTTGAAAAGAAACCGCTGGCAAAATGTTTGATTGTAAGAGACATGCAACACTTTTTGAAATGAAAAGCTGTAACATGTTGCTGAAGCTGAACAGCGATTCAAAATTATGCAGACAGGTTGCGGCCGAAAAAGGATCTGCATGCCATGATAGCTCAGTTCTGAGAGCATTAGACTGAAGATCTAAAGGTCGCCGGTTCGATCCCGGCTCGTGGCAACCTCTTTATATTTAAAAAGCTTAAACTTTTTGTTGACAATGACAGTGTGCATTCGGCATAGCTCACGTTGGCCCGATCAGCGAATAGCCAATTGAAAAGAAACCGCTGGCAAAATGTTTGATTGTAAGAGACATGCAACACTTTTTGAAATGAAAAGCTGGAACATGTTGCTGAAGCTGAACAACGATTCAAAATTATGAAGAAAGGTTGCGGCCGAAAAAGGATCTGTGTACCATGAAATTTGGACCTGATTTCAGATAAGATTCCGAATTATGCTGGTAGAACTGACGGCAAATCTCAACGTGACATCACTCTTTTTGAAATGAAAATCTGGAGCTGATTGCAGACAACGATTCAAAATTAGGTGGACAGTCTGCCAACAGTATAAGCTTTTTATATCCAAAAAGGTTGCAACGAGCCGGGATCGAACCGGCGACCTTTAGATCTTCAGTCTAACGCTCTCCCAACTGAGCTATCATGGCATGCAGATCCTTTTTCGGCCGCAACCGGTCTGCATAATTTTTAATCGCTGTTCAGCTTCAGCAACATGTTCCAGCTTTTCATTTCTAAAACTGTTGCATGTCTCTTACAATCAAACATTTTGCCAGCGGTTTCTTTTCAATTGGCTATTCGCTGATCGGGCCAACGTGAGCTATGCCGAATGCACACTGTCATTGTTAACAAACAGTATAAGCTTTTTATATCCAAAAAGGTTGCCACGAGCCGGGATCGAACCGGCGACCTTTAGATCTTCAGTCTAACGCTCTCCCAACTGAGCTATCATTTCATGCAGATCCCTTTTCGGCCGCAACCTTTCTGCATAATTTTGAATCGCTGTTCAGCTTCAGCAACATGTTATAGCTTTTCATTTAAAAAGTGTTGCATGTCTCTTACAATCAAACATTTTGCCAGCGGTTTCTTTTCAATTGGCTATTCGCTGATCGGGCCAACGTGAGCTATGCCGAATGCACACTGTCATTGTTAACAAACAGTATAAGCTTTTTATATCCAAAAAGGTTGCCACGAGCCGGGATCGAACCGGCGACCTTTAGATCTTCAGTCTAACGCTCTCCCAACTGAGCTATCATGGCTTACAGATCTCTTACTAACGGCAGACTGTCCACCTAATTTTGAATCGTTGTCTGCAATCAGCTCCAGATTTTCATTTCAAAAAGAGTGATGTCACGTTGAGATTTGCCGTCAGTTCTACCAGCATAATTCGGAATCTTATCTGAAATCAGGTCCAAATTTCATGGTACACAGATCCTTTTTCGGCCGCAACCTTTCTTCATAATTTTGAATCGTTGTTCAGCTTCAGCAACATGTTCCAGCTTTTCATTTCAAAAAGTGTTGCATGTCTCTTACAATCAGACATCTTGCGGCGGTTTCTTTTCAATTGGCTATTCGCTGATCGGGCCAACGTGAGCTATGCCGAATGCATACTGTCATTGTTAACAAACAGCATAAGCTTTTCATATCCAAAAAGGTTGCCACGAGCCGGGATCGAACCGGCGACCTTTAGATCTTCAGTCTAACGCTCTCCCAACTGAGCCATCATGGCACGCAGATCCTTTTTCGGCCGCAACCTGTCTGCATAATTTTTAATCGCTGTTCAGCTTCAGCAACATGTTCTAGCATTTCATTTCAAAAACTGTTGCATGTCTCTTACAATCAAACATTTTGCCAGCGGTTTCTTTTCAATTGGTTATTCGCTGATCGGGCCAACGTGAAGTATGACGAATTTACATTATCATTGTCAACAAAAAGTTTAAGCTTTTTAAATATAAAGAGGTTGCCACGAGCCGGGATCGAACCGGCGACCTTTAGATCTTCAGTCTAATGCTCTCAGAACTGAGCTATCATGGCATGCAGATCCTTTTTCGGCCGCAACCTGTCTGCATAATTTTGAATCGCTGTTCAGCTTCAGCAACATGTTCCAGCTTTTCATTTCTAAAACTGTTGCATGTCTCTTACAATCAAACATTTTGCCAGCGGTTTCTTTTCAATTGGCTATTCGCTGATCGGGCCAACGTGAGCTATGCCGAATGCACACTGTCATTGTTAACAAACAGTATAAGCTTTTTATATCCAAAAAGGTTGCCACGAGCCGGGATCGAACCGGCGACCTTTAGATCTTCAGTCTAACGCTCTCCCAACTGAGCTATCATGGCTTACAGATCTCTTTCTAACGGCAGACTGTCCACCTAATTTTGAATCGTTGTCTGCAATCAGTAACAGATTTTCATTTCAAAAAGAGTTTGATGTCACGTTGAGATTTGCCGTCAGTTCTACCAGCATAATTCGGAATCTTATCTGAAATCAGGTCCAAATTTCATGGTACACAGATCCTTTTCGGCTGCAACCTGTCTGCATAATTTTGAATCGCTTTTCAGCTTCAGCAACATGTTCCAGCTCTTCATTTCAAAAAGTGTTGCATGCCACATAAAATCAGACATCTTGCGGCGGTTTCTTTTCAATTGGCTATTCGCTGATCGGGCCAACGTGAGCTATGCCGAATGCATACTGTCATTGTTAACAAACAGTATAAGCTTTTTATATCCAAAAAGGTTGAAACGAGCCGGGATCGAACCGGCGACCTTTAGATCTTCAGTCTAACGCTCTCCCAACTGAGCTATCATGGCACGCAGTTCCTTTTTCGGCCGCAACCTGTCTGCATAATTTTTAATCGCTGTTCAGCTTCAGCAACATGTTCTAGCATTTCATTTCAAAAACTGTTGCATGTCTCTTACAATCAAACATTTTGCCAGCGGTTTCTTTTCAATTGGTTATTCGCTGATCGGGCCAACGTGAAGTATGACGAATTTACATTATCATTGTCAACAAAAAGTTTAAGCTTTTTAAATATAAAGAGGTTGCCACGAGCCGGGATCGAACCGGCGACCTTTAGATCTTCAGTCTAATGCTCTCAGAACTGAGCTATCATGGCATGCAGATCCTTTTTCGGCCGCAACCTGTCTGCATAATTTTGAATCGCTGTTCAGCTTCAGCAACATGTTCCAGCTTTTCATTTCTAAAACTGTTGCATGTCTCTTACAATCAAACATTTTGCCAGCGGTTTCTTTTCAATTGGCTATTCGCTGATCGGGCCAACGTGAGCTATGCCGAATGCACACTGTCATTGTTAACAAACAGTATAAGCTTTTTATATCCAAAAAGGTTGCCACGAGCCGGGATCGAACCGGCGACCTTTAGATCTTCAGTCTAACGCTCTCCCAACTGAGCTATCATGGCTTTCAGATCTCTTACTAACGGCAGACTGTCCACCTAATTTTGAATCGTTGTCTGCAATCAGCTCCAGATTTTCATTTCAAAAAGAGTGATGTCACGTTGAGATTTGCCGTCAGTTCTACCAGCATAATTCGGAATCTTATCTGAAATCAGGTCCAAATTTCATGGTACACAGATCCTTTTTCGGCCGCAACCTTTCTGCATAATTTTGAATCGCTGTTCAGCTTCAGCAACATGTTCCAGCTCTTCATTTCAAAAAGTGTTGCATGCCACATACAATCAGACATCTTGCGGCGGTTTCTTTTCAATTGGCTATTCGCTGATCGGGCCAACGTGAGCTATGCCGAATGCACACTGTCATTGTTAACAAACAGTATAAGCTTTTTATATCCAAAAAGGTTGCCACGAGCCGGGATCGAACCGGCGACCTTTAGATCTTCAGTCTAACGTTCTCCCAACTGAGCTATCATGGCATGCAGATCCTTTTTCGGCCGCAACCTGTCTGCATAATTTTGAATCGCTGTTCAGCTTCAGCAACATGTTCCAGCTTTTCATTTCTAAAACTGTTGCATGTCTCTTACAATCAAACATTTTGCCAGCGGTTTCTTTTCAATTGGCTATTCGCTGATCGGGCCAACGTGAGCTATGCCGAATGCACACTGTCATTGTTAACAAACAGTATAAGCTTTTTATATCCAAAAAGGTTGCCACGAGCCGGGATCGAACCGGCGACCTTTAGATCTTCAGTCTAACGCTCTCCCAACTGAGCTATCATGGCTTACAGATCTCTTACTAACGGCAGACTGTCCACCTAATTTTGAATCGTTGTCTGCAATCAGCTCCAGATTTTCATTTCAAAAAGAGTGATGTCACGTTGAGATTTGCCGTCAGTTCTACCAGCATAATTCGGAATCTTATCTGAAATCAGGTCCAAATTTCATGGTACACAGATCCTTTTTCGGCCGCAACCTTTCTGCATAATTTTGAATCGCTGTTCAGCTTCAGCAACATGTTCCAGCTCTTCATTTCAAAAAGTGTTGCATGCCACATACAATCAGACATCTTGCGGCGGTTTCTTTTCAATTGGCTATTCGCTGATCGGGCCAACGTGAGCTATGCCGAATGCACACTGTCATTGTTAACAAACAGTATAAGCTTTTTATATCCAAAAAGGTTGCCACGAGCCGGGATCGAACCGGCGACCTTTAGATCTTCAGTCTAACGTTCTCCCAACTGAGCTATCATGGCATGCAGATCCTTTTTCGGCCGCAACCTGTCTGCATAATTTTGAATCGCTGTTCAGCTTCAGCAACATGTTCCAGCTTTTCATTTAAAAAGTGTTGCATGTCTCTTACAATCAAACATTTTGCCAGCGGTTTCTTTTCAATTGGCTATTCGCTGATCGGGCCAACGTGAGCTATGCCGAATGCACACTGTCATTGTTAACAAACAGTATAAGCTTTTTATATCCAAAGAGGTTGCCACGAGCCGGGATCGAACCGGCGACCTTTAGATCTTCAGTCTAACGCTCTCCCAACTGAGCTATCATGGCACGCAGATCCTTTTTCGGCCGCAACCTGTCTGCATAATTTTTAATCGCTGTTCAGCTTCAGCAACATGTTCTAGCATTTCATTTAAAAAGTGTTGCATGTCTCTTACAATCAAACATTTTGCCAGCGGCACTTTTTAAATGAAAAGCTGGAACATGTTGCTGAAGCTGAACAGCGATTCAAAATTATGCAGACAGGTTGCGGCCGAAAAAGGATCTGCATGCCATGATAGCTCAGTTGGGAGAGCGTTAGACTGAAGATCTAAAGGTCGCCGGTTCGATCCCGGCTCGTGGCAACCTTTTTGGATATAAAAAGCTTATACTGTTTGTTAACAATGACAGTGTGCATTCGGCATAGCTCACGTTGGCCCGATCAGCGAATAGCCAATTGAAAAGAAACCGCTGGCAAAATGTTTGATTGTAAGAGACATGCAACAGTTTTAGAAATGAAAAGCTGTAACATGTTGCTGAAGCTGAACAGCGATTCAAAATTATGCAGACAGGTTGCGGCCGAAAAAGGATCTGCATGCCATGATAGCTCAGTTCTGAGAGCATTAGACTGAAGATCTAAAGGTCGCCGGTTCGATCCCGGCTCGTGGCAACCTTTTTGGATATAAAAAGCTTATACTGTTTGTTAACAATGACAGTGTGCATTCGGCATAGCTCACGTTGGCCCGATCAGCGAATAGCCAATTGAAAAGAAACCGCTGGCAAAATGTTTGATTGTAAGAGACATGCAACACTTTTTGAAATGAAAAGCTGGAACATGTTGCTGAAGCTGAACAGCGATTCAAAATTATGCAGAAAGATTGCGGCCGAAAAAGGATCTGTGTACCATGAAATTTGGACCTGATTTCAGATAAGATTCCGAATTATGCTGGTAGAACTGACGGCAAATCTCAACGTGACATCACTCTTTTTGAAATGAAAATCTGAAGCTGATTGCAGACAACGATTCAAAATTAGGTGGACAGTCTGCCGTTAGTAAGAGATCTGTAAGCCATGATAGCTCAGTTGGGAGAGCGTTAGACTGAAGATCTAAAGGTCGCCGGTTCGATCCCGGCTCGTGGCAACCTTTTTGGATATAAAAAGCTTATACTGTTTGTTAACAATGACAGTGTGCATTCGGCATAGCTCACGTTGGCCCGATCAGCGAATAGCCAATTGAAAAGAAACCGCTGGCAAAATGTTTGATTGTAAGAGACATGCAACAGTTTTAAAAATGAAAAGCTGTAACATGTTGCTGAAGCTGAACAGCGATTCAAAATTATGCAGACAGGTTGCGGCCGAAAAAGGATCTGCATGCCATGATAGCTCAGTTCTGAGAGCATTAGACTGAAGATCTAAAGGTCGCCGGTTCGATCCCGGCTCGTGGCAACCTTTTTGGATATAAAAAGCTTATACTGTTTGTTAACAATGACAGTGTGCATTCGGCATAGCTCACGTTGGCCCGATCAGCGAATAGCCAATTGAAAAGAAACCGCTGGCAAAATGTTTGATTGTAAGAGACATGCAACACTTTTTGAAATGAAAAGCTGGAACATGTTGCTGAAGCTGAACAGCGATTCAAAATTATGCAGACAGGTTGCGGCCGAAAAAGGATCTGCATGCCATGATAGCTCAGTTGGGAGAGCGTTAGACTGAAGATCTAAAGGTCGCCGGTTCGATCCCGGCTCGTGGCAACCTTTTTGGATATAAAAAGCTTATACTGTTTGTTAACAATGACAGTGTGCATTCGGCATAGCTCACGTTGGCCCGATCAGCGAATAGCCAATTGAAAAGAAACCGCTGGCAAAATGTTTGATTGTAAGAGACATGCAACACTTTTTGAAATGAAAAGCTGGAACATGTTGCTGAAGCTGAACAGCGATTCAAAATTATGCAGAAAGGTTGCGGCCGAAAAAGGATCTGTGTACCATGAAATTTGGACCTGATTTCAGATAAGATTCCGAATTATGCTGGTAGAACTGACGGCAAATCTCAACGTGACATCACTCTTTTTGAAATGAAAATCTGGAGCTGATTGCAGACAACGATTCAAAATTAGGTGGACAGTCTGCCGTTAGAAAGAGATCTGTAAGCCATGATAGCTCAGTTGGGAGAGCGTTAGACTGAAGATCTAAAGGTTGCCGGTTCGATCCCGGCTCGTGGCAACCTTTTTGGATATAAAAAGCTTATACTGTTTGTTAACAATGACAGTGTGCATTCGGCATAGCTCACGTTGGCCCGATCAGCGAATAGCCAATTGAAAAGAAACCGCTGGCAAAATGTTTGATTGTAAGAGACATGCAACACTTTTTAAATGAAAAGCTGGAACATGTTGCTGAAGCTGAACAGCGATTCAAAATTATGCAGACAGGTTGCGGCCGAAAAAGGGTCTGCATGCCATGATAGCTCAGTTGGGAGAGCGTTAGACTGAAGATCTAAAGGTCGCCGGTTCGATCCCGGCTCGTGGCAACCTTTTTGGATATAAAAAGCTTATACTGTTTGTTAACAATGACAGTGTGCATTCGGCATAGCTCACGTTGGCCCGATCAGCGAATAGCCAATTGAAAAGAAACCGCTGGCAAAATGTTTGATTGTAAGAGACATGCAACACTTTTTGAAATGAAAAGCTGGAACATGTTGCTGAAGCTGAACAGCGATTCAAAATTATGCAGAAAGGTTGCGGCCGAAAAAGGATCTGTGTACCATGAAATTTGTACCTGATTTCAGATAAGATTCCGAATTATGCTGGTAGAACTGACGGCAAATCTCAACGTGACATCACTCTTTTTGAAATGAAAATCTGAAGCTGATTGCAGACAACGATTCAAAATTAGGTGGACAGTCTGCCGTTAGTAAGAGATCTGTAAGCCATGATAGCTCAGTTGGGAGAGCGTTAGACTGAAGATCTAAAGGTCGCCGGTTCGATCCCGGCTCGTGGCAACCTTTTTGGATATAAAAAGCTTATACTGTTTGTTAACAATGACAGTGTGCATTCGGCATAGCTCACGTTGGCCCGATCAGCGAATAGCCAATTGAAAAGAAACCGCTGGCAAAATGTTTGATTGTAAGAGACATGCAACAGTTTTAGAAATGAAAAGCTGTAACATGTTGCTGAAGCTGAACAGCGATTCAAAATTATGCAGACAGGTTGCGGCCGAAAAAGGATCTGCATGCCATGATAGCTCAGTTCTGTGAGCATTAGACTGAAGATCTAAAGGTCGCCGGTTCGATCCCGGCTCGTGGCAACCTTTTTGGATATAAAAAGCTTATACTGTTTGTTAACAATGACAGTGTGCATTCGGCATAGCTCACGTTGGCCCGATCAGCGAATAGCCAATTGAAAAGAAACCGCTGGCAAAATGTTTGATTGTAAGAGACATGCAACAGTTTTAGAAATGAAAAGCTGTAACATGTTGCTGAAGCTGAACAGCGATTCAAAATTATGCAGACAGGTTGCGGCCGAAAAAGGATCTGTGTACCATGAAATTTGGACCTGATTTCAGATAAGATTCCGAATTATGCTGGTAGAACTGACGGCAAATCTCAACGTGACATCACTCTTTTTGAAATGAAAATCTGGAGCTGATTGCAGACAACGATTCAAAATTAGGTGGACAGTCTGCCGTTAGTAAGAGATCTGTAAGCCATGATAGCTCAGTTGGGAGAGCGTTAGACTGAAGATCTAAAGGTCGCCGGTTCGATCCTGGCTCGTGGCAACCTTTTTGGATATAAAAAGCTTATACTGTTTGTTAACAATGACAGTGTGCATTCGGCATAGCTCACGTTGGCCCGATCAGCGAATAGCCAATTGAAAAGAAACCGCTGGCAAAATGTTTGATTGTAAGAGACATGCAACAGTTTTAGAAATGAAAAGCTGTAACATGTTGCTGAAGCTGAACAGCGATTCAAAATTATGCAGACAGGTTGCGGCCGAAAAAGGATCTGCATGCCATGATAGCTCAGTTGGGAGAGCGTTAGACTGAAGATCTAAAGGTCGCCGGTTCGATCCCGGCTCGTGGCAACCTTTTTGGATATAAAAAGCTTATACTGTTTGTTAACAATGACAGTGTGCATTCGGCATAGCTCACGTTGGCCCGATCAGCGAATAGCCAATTGAAAAGAAACCGCTGGCAAAATGTTTGATTGTAAGAGACATGCAACACTTTTTGAAATGAAAAGCTGGAACATGTTGCTGAAGCTGAACAGCGATTCAAAATTATGCAGAAAGGTTGCGGCCGAAAAAGGATCTGTGTACCATGAAATTTGGACCTGATTTCAGATAAGATTCCGAATTATGCTGGTAGAACTGACGGCAAATCTCAACGTGACATCACTCTTTTTGAAATGAAAATCTGGAGCTGATTGCAGACAACGATTCAAAATTAGGTGGACAGTCTGCCGTTAGAAAGAGATCTGTAAGCCATGATAGCTCAGTTGGGAGAGCGTTAGACTGAAGATCTAAAGGTTGCCGGTTCGATCCCGGCTCGTGGCAACCTTTTTGGATATAAAAAGCTTATACTGTTTGTTAACAATGACAGTGTGCATTCGGCATAGCTCACGTTGGCCCGATCAGCGAATAGCCAATTGAAAAGAAACCGCTGGCAAAATGTTTGATTGTAAGAGACATGCAACACTTTTTAAATGAAAAGCTGGAACATGTTGCTGAAGCTGAACAGCGATTCAAAATTATGCAGACAGGTTGCGGCCGAAAAAGGATCTGCATGCCATGATAGCTCAGTTGGGAGAGCGTTAGACTGAAGATCTAAAGGTCGCCGGTTCGATCCCGGCTCGTGGCAACCTTTTTGGATATAAAAAGCTTATACTGTTTGTTAACAATGACAGTGTGCATTCGGCATAGCTCACGTTGGCCCGATCAGCGAATAGCCAATTGAAAAGAAACCGCTGGCAAAATGTTTGATTGTAAGAGACATGCAACACTTTTTGAAATGAAAAGCTGGAACATGTTGCTGAAGCTGAACAGCGATTCAAAATTATGCAGAAAGGTTGCGGCCGAAAAAGGATCTGTGTACCATGAAATTTGGACCTGATTTCAGATAAGATTCCGAATTATGCTGGTAGAACTGACGGCAAATCTCAACGTGACATCACTCTTTTTGAAATGAAAATCTGGAGCTGATTGCAGACAACGATTCAAAATTAGGTGGACAGTCTGCCGTTAGAAAGAGATCTGTAAGCCATGATAGCTCAGTTGGGAGAGCGTTAGACTGAAGATCTAAAGGTTGCCGGTTCGATCCCGGCTCGTGGCAACCTTTTTGGATATAAAAAGCTTATACTGTTTGTTAACAATGACAGTGTGCATTCGGCATAGCTCACGTTGGCCCGATCAGCGAATAGCCAATTGAAAAGAAACCGCTGGCAAAATGTTTGATTGTAAGAGACATGCAACACTTTTTAAATGAAAAGCTGGAACATGTTGCTGAAGCTGAACAGCGATTCAAAATTATGCAGACAGGTTGCGGCCGAAAAAGGGTCTGCATGCCATGATAGCTCAGTTGGGAGAGCGTTAGACTGAAGATCTAAAGGTCGCCGGTTCGATCCCGGCTCGTGGCAACCTTTTTGGATATAAAAAGCTTATACTGTTTGTTAACAATGACAGTGTGCATTCGGCATAGCTCACGTGGGCCCGATCAGCGAATAGCCAATTGAAAAGAAACCGCTGGCAAAATGTTTGATTGTAAGAGACATGCAACACTTTTTGAAATGAAAAGCTGGAACATGTTGCTGAAGCTGAACAGCGATTCAAAATTATGCAGAAAGGTTGCGGCCGAAAAAGGATCTGTGTACCATGAAATTTGTACCTGATTTCAGATAAGATTCCGAATTATGCTGGTAGAACTGACGGCAAATCTCAACGTGACATCACTCTTTTTGAAATGAAAATCTGAAGCTGATTGCAGACAACGATTCAAAATTAGGTGGACAGTCTGCCGTTAGTAAGAGATCTGTAAGCCATGATAGCTCAGTTGGGAGAGCGTTAGACTGAAGATCTAAAGGTCGCCGGTTCGATCCCGGCTCGTGGCAACCTTTTTGGATATAAAAAGCTTATACTGTTTGTTAACAATGACAGTGTGCATTCGGCATAGCTCACGTTGGCCCGATCAGCGAATAGCCAATTGAAAAGAAACCGCTGGCAAAATGTTTGATTGTAAGAGACATGCAACAGTTTTAGAAATGAAAAGCTGTAACATGTTGCTGAAGCTGAACAGCGATTCAAAATTATGCAGACAGGTTGCGGCCGAAAAAGGATCTGCATGCCATGATAGCTCAGTTCTGTGAGCATTAGACTGAAGATCTAAAGGTCGCCGGTTCGATCCCGGCTCGTGGCAACCTTTTTGGATATAAAAAGCTTATACTGTTTGTTAACAATGACAGTGTGCATTCGGCATAGCTCACGTTGGCCCGATCAGCGAATAGCCAATTGAAAAGAAACCGCTGGCAAAATGTTTGATTGTAAGAGACATGCAACAGTTTTAGAAATGAAAAGCTGTAACATGTTGCTGAAGCTGAACAGCGATTCAAAATTATGCAGACAGGTTGCGGCCGAAAAAGGATCTGTGTACCATGAAATTTGGACCTGATTTCAGATAAGATTCCGAATTATGCTGGTAGAACTGACGGCAAATCTCAACGTGACATCACTCTTTTTGAAATGAAAATCTGGAGCTGATTGCAGACAACGATTCAAAATTAGGTGGACAGTCTGCCGTTAGTAAGAGATCTGTAAGCCATGATAGCTCAGTTGGGAGAGCGTTAGACTGAAGATCTAAAGGTCGCCGGTTCGATCCTGGCTCGTGGCAACCTTTTTGGATATAAAAAGCTTATACTGTTTGTTAACAATGACAGTGTGCATTCGGCATAGCTCACGTTGGCCCGATCAGCGAATAGCCAATTGAAAAGAAACCGCTGGCAAAATGTTTGATTGTAAGAGACATGCAACAGTTTTAGAAATGAAAAGCTGTAACATGTTGCTGAAGCTGAACAGCGATTCAAAATTATGCAGACAGGTTGCGGCCGAAAAAGGATCTGCATGCCATGATAGCTCAGTTGGGAGAGCGTTAGACTGAAGATCTAAAGGTCGCCGGTTCGATCCCGGCTCGTGGCAACCTTTTTGGATATAAAAAGCTTATACTGTTTGTTAACAATGACAGTGTGCATTCGGCATAGCTCACGTTGGCCCGATCAGCGAATAGCCAATTGAAAAGAAACCGCTGGCAAAATGTTTGATTGTAAGAGACATGCAACACTTTTTGAAATGAAAAGCTGGAACATGTTGCTGAAGCTGAACAGCGATTCAAAATTATGCAGAAAGGTTGCGGCCGAAAAAGGATCTGTGTACCATGAAATTTGGACCTGATTTCAGATAAGATTCCGAATTATGCTGGTAGAACTGACGGCAAATCTCAACGTGACATCACTCTTTTTGAAATGAAAATCTGGAGCTGATTGCAGACAACGATTCAAAATTAGGTGGACAGTCTGCCGTTAGAAAGAGATCTGTAAGCCATGATAGCTCAGTTGGGAGAGCGTTAGACTGAAGATCTAAAGGTTGCCGGTTCGATCCCGGCTCGTGGCAACCTTTTTGGATATAAAAAGCTTATACTGTTTGTTAACAATGACAGTGTGCATTCGGCATAGCTCACGTTGGCCCGATCAGCGAATAGCCAATTGAAAAGAAACCGCTGGCAAAATGTTTGATTGTAAGAGACATGCAACACTTTTTAAATGAAAAGCTGGAACATGTTGCTGAAGCTGAACAGCGATTCAAAATTATGCAGACAGGTTGCGGCCGAAAAAGGATCTGCATGCCATGATAGCTCAGTTGGGAGAGCGTTAGACTGAAGATCTAAAGGTCGCCGGTTCGATCCCGGCTCGTGGCAACCTTTTTGGATATAAAAAGCTTATACTGTTTGTTAACAATGACAGTGTGCATTCGGCATAGCTCACGTTGGCCCGATCAGCGAATAGCCAATTGAAAAGAAACCGCTGGCAAAATGTTTGATTGTAAGAGACATGCAACACTTTTTGAAATGAAAAGCTGGAACATGTTGCTGAAGCTGAACAGCGATTCAAAATTATGCAGAAAGGTTGCGGCCGAAAAAGGATCTGTGTACCATGAAATTTGGACCTGATTTCAGATAAGATTCCGAATTATGCTGGTAGAACTGACGGCAAATCTCAACGTGACATCACTCTTTTTGAAATGAAAATCTGAAGCTGATTGCAGACAACGATTCAAAATTAGGTGGACAGTCTGCCGTTAGTAAGAGATCTGTAAGCCATGATAGCTCAGTTGGGAGAGCGTTAGACTGAAGATCTAAAGGTCGCCGGTTCGATCCCGGCTCGTGGCAACCTTTTTGGATATAAAAAGCTTATACTGTTTGTTAACAATGACAGTGTTCATTCGGCATAGCTCACGTTGGCCCGATCAGCGAATAGCCAATTGAAAAGAAACCGCTGGCAAAATGTTTGATTGTAAGAGACATGCAACAGTTTTAGAAATGAAAAGCTGTAACATGTTGCTGAAGCTGAACAGCGATTCAAAATTATGCAGACAGGTTGCGGCCGAAAAAGGATCTGCATGCCATGATAGCTCAGTTCTGAGAGCATTAGACTGAAGATCTAAAGGTCGCCGGTTCGATCCCGGCTCGTGGCAACCTTTTTGGATATAAAAAGCTTATACTGTTTGTTAACAATGACAGTGTGCATTCGGCATAGCTCACGTTGGCCCGATCAGCGAATAGCCAATTGAAAAGAAACCGCTGGCAAAATGTTTGATTGTAAGAGACATGCAACACTTTTTGAAATGAAAAGCTGGAACATGTTGCTGAAGCTGAACAGCGATTCAAAATTATGCAGACAGGTTGCGGCCGAAAAAGGATCTGCATGCCATGATAGCTCAGTTGGGAGAGCGTTAGACTGAAGATCTAAAGGTCGCCGGTTCGATCCCGGTTCGTGGCAACCTTTTTGGATATAAAAAGCTTATACTGTTTGTTAACAATGACAGTGTGCATTCGGCATAGCTCACGTTGGCCCGATCAGCGAATAGCCAATTGAAAAGAAACCGCTGGCAAAATGTTTGATTGTAAGAGACATGCAACAGTTTTAGAAATGTAAAGCTGTAACATGTTGCTCAAGCTGAACAGCGATTCAAAATTATGCAGACAGGTTGCGGCCGAAAAAGGATCTGTGTACCATGAAATTTGGACCTGATTTCAGATAAGATTCCGAATTATGCTGGTAGAACTGACGGCAAATCTCAACGTGACATCACTCTTTTTGAAATGAAAATCTGGAGCTGATTGCAGACAACGATTCAAAATTAGGTGGACAGTCTGCCGTTAGTAAGAGATCTGTAAGCCATGATAGCTCAGTTGGGAGAGCGTTAGACTGAAGATCTAAAGGTCGCCGGTTCGATCCCGGCTCGTGGCAACCTTTTTGGATATAAAAAGCTTATACTGTTTGTTAACAATGACAGTGTTCATTCGGCATAGCTCACGTTGGCCCGATCAGCGAATAGCCAATTGAAAAGAAACCGCTGGCAAAATGTTTGATTGTAAGAGACATGCAACAGTTTTAGAAATGAAAAGCTGTAACATGTTGCTGAAGCTGAACAGCGATTCAAAATTATGCAGACAGGTTGCGGCCGAAAAAGGATCTGCATGCCATGATAGCTCAGTTCTGAGAGCATTAGACTGAAGATCTAAAGGTCGCCGGTTCGATCCCGGCTCGTGGCAACCTTTTTGGATATAAAAAGCTTATACTGTTTGTTAACAATGACAGTGTGCATTCGGCATAGCTCACGTTGGCCCGATCAGCGAATAGCCAATTGAAAAGAAACCGCTGGCAAAATGTTTGATTGTAAGAGACATGCAACACTTTTTAAATGAAAAGCTGGAACATGTTGCTGAAGCTGAACAGCGATTCAAAATTATGCAGACAGGTTGCGGCCGAAAAAGGATCTGCATGCCATGATAGCTCAGTTGGGAGAGCGTTAGACTGAAGATCTAAAGGTCGCCGGTTCGATCCCGGCTCGTGGCAACCTTTTTGGATATAAAAAGCTTATACTGTTTGTTAACAATGACAGTGTGCATTCGGCATAGCTCACGTTGGCCCGATCAGCGAATAGCCAATTGAAAAGAAACCGCTGGCAAAATGTTTGATTGTAAGAGACATGCAACACTTTTTGAAATGAAAAGCTGGAACATGTTGCTGAAGCTGAACAGCGATTCAAAATTATGCAGAAAGGTTGCGGCCGAAAAAGGATCTGTGTACCATGAAATTTGGACCTGATTTCAGATAAGATTCCGAATTATGCTGGTAGAACTGACGGCAAATCTCAACGTGACATCACTCTTTTTGAAATGAAAATCTGAAGCTGATTGCAGACAACGATTCAAAATTAGGTGGACAGTCTGCCGTTAGTAAGAGATCTGTAAGCCATGATAGCTCAGTTGGGAGAGCGTTAGACTGAAGATCTAAAGGTCGCCGGTTCGATCCCGGCTCGTGGCAACCTTTTTGGATATAAAAAGCTTATACTGTTTGTTAACAATGACAGTGTTCATTCGGCATAGCTCACGTTGGCCCGATCAGCGAATAGCCAATTGAAAAGAAACCGCTGGCAAAATGTTTGATTGTAAGAGACATGCAACAGTTTTAGAAATGAAAAGCTGTAACATGTTGCTGAAGCTGAACAGCGATTCAAAATTATGCAGACAGGTTGCGGCCGAAAAAGGATCTGCATGCCATGATAGCTCAGTTCTGAGAGCATTAGACTGAAGATCTAAAGGTCGCCGGTTCGATCCCGGCTCGTGGCAACCTTTTTGGATATAAAAAGCTTATACTGTTTGTTAACAATGACAGTGTGCATTCGGCATAGCTCACGTTGGCCCGATCAGCGAATAGCCAATTGAAAAGAAACCGCTGGCAAAATGTTTGATTGTAAGAGACATGCAACACTTTTTGAAATGAAAAGCTGGAACATGTTGCTGAAGCTGAACAGCGATTCAAAATTATGCAGACAGGTTGCGGCCGAAAAAGGATCTGCATGCCATGATAGCTCAGTTGGGAGAGCGTTAGACTGAAGATCTAAAGGTCGCCGGTTCGATCCCGGTTCGTGGCAACCTTTTTGGATATAAAAAGCTTATACTGTTTGTTAACAATGACAGTGTGCATTCGGCATAGCTCACGTTGGCCCGATCAGCGAATAGCCAATTGAAAAGAAACCGCTGGCAAAATGTTTGATTGTAAGAGACATGCAACAGTTTTAGAAATGTAAAGCTGTAACATGTTGCTCAAGCTGAACAGCGATTCAAAATTATGCAGACAGGTTGCGGCCGAAAAAGGATCTGTGTACCATGAAATTTGGACCTGATTTCAGATAAGATTCCGAATTATGCTGGTAGAACTGACGGCAAATCTCAACGTGACATCACTCTTTTTGAAATGAAAATCTGGAGCTGATTGCAGACAACGATTCAAAATTAGGTGGACAGTCTGCCGTTAGTAAGAGATCTGTAAGCCATGATAGCTCAGTTGGGAGAGCGTTAGACTGAAGATCTAAAGGTCGCCGGTTCGATCCCGGCTCGTGGCAACCTTTTTGGATATAAAAAGCTTATACTGTTTGTTAACAATGACAGTGTGCATTCGGCATAGCTCACGTTGGCCCGATCAGCGAATAGCCAATTGAAAAGAAACCGCTGGCAAAATGTTTGATTGTAAGAGACATGCAACAGTTTTAGAAATGAAAAGCTGTAACATGTTGCTGAAGCTGAACAGCGATTCAAAATTATGCAGACAGGTTGCGGCCGAAAAAGGATCTGCATGCCATGATAGCTCAGTTGGGAGAGCGTTAGACTGAAGATCTAAAGGTCGCGGGTTCGATCCCGGCTCGTGGCAACCTTTTTGGATATAAAAAGCTTATACTGTTTGTTAACAATGACAGTGTGCATTCGGCATAGCTCACGTTGGCCCGATCAGCGAATAGCCAATTGAAAAGAAACCGCTGGCAAAATGTTTGATTGTAAGAGACATGCAACACTTTTTGAAATGAAAAGCTGGAACATGTTGCTGAAGCTGAACAGCGATTCAAAATTATGCAGAAAGGTTGCGGCCGAAAAAGGATCTGTGTACCATGAAATTTGGACCTGATTTCAGATAAGATTCCGAATTATGCTGGTAGAACTGACGGCAAATCTCAACGTGACATCACTCTTTTTGAAATGAAAATCTGGAGCTGATTGCAGACAACGATTCAAAATTAGGTGGACAGTCTGCCGTTAGTAAGAGATCTGTAAGCCATGATAGCTCAGTTGGGAGAGCGTTAGACTGAAGATCTAAAGGTCGCCGGTTCGATCCCGGCTCGTGGCAACCTTTTTGGATATAAAAAGCTTATACTGTTTGTTAACAATGACAGTGTGCATTCGGCATAGCTCACGTTGGCCCGATCAGCGAATAGCCAATTGAAAAGAAACTGCTGGCAAAATGTTTGATTGTAAGAGACATGCAACAGTTTTAGAAATGAAAAGCTGTAACATGTTGCTGAAGCTGAACAGCGATTCAAAATTATGCAGACAGGTTGCGGCCGAAAAAGGATCTGCATGCCATGATAGCTCAGTTCTGAGAGCATTAGACTGAAGATCTAAAGGTCGCCGGTTCGATCCCGGCTCGTGGCAACCTTTTTGGATATAAAAAGCTTATACTGTTTGTTAACAATGACAGTGTGCAATCGGCATAGCTCACGTTGGCCCGATCAGCGAATAGCCAATTGAAAAGAAACCGCTGGCAAAATGTTTGATTGTAAGAGACATGCAACACTTTTTAAATGAAAAACTGGAACATGTTGCTGAAGCTGAACAGCGATTCAAAATTATGCAGACAGGTTGCGGCCGAAAAAGGATCTGCATGCCATGATAGCTCAGTTGGGAGAGCGTTAGACTGAAGATCTAAAGGTCGCCGGTTCGATCCCGGCTCGTGGCAACCTTTTTGGATATAAAAAGCTTATACTGTTTGTTAACAATGACAGTGTGCATTCGGCATAGCTCACGTTGGCCCGATCAGCGAATAGCCAATTGAAAAGAAACCGCTGGCAAAATGTTTGATTGTAAGAGACATGCAACACTTTTTGAAATGAAAAGCTGGAACATGTTGCTGAAGCTGAACAGCGATTCAAAATTATGCAGAAAGGTTGCGGCCGAAAAAGGATCTGTGTACCATGAAATTTGGACCTGATTTCAGATAAGATTCCGAATTATGCTGGTAGAACTGACGGCAAATCTCAACGTGACATCAAACTCTTTTTGAAATGAAAATCTGGAGCTGATTGCAGACAACGATTCAAAATTAGGTGGACAGTCTGCCGTTAGAAAGAGATCTGTAAGCCATGATAGCTCAGTTGGGAGAGAGTTAGACTGAAGATCTAAAGGTCGCCGGTTCGATCCCGGCTCGTTTCAACCTTTTTGGATATAAAAAGCTTATACTGTTTGTTAACAATGACAGTGTGCATTCGGCATAGCTCACGTTGGCCCGATCAGCGAATAGCCAATTGAAAAGAAACCGCTGGCAAAATGTTTGATTGTAAGAGACATGCAACAGTTTTAGAAATGAAAAGCTGGAACATGTTGCTGAAGCTGAATAGCGATTAAAAATTATGCAGACCGGTTGTGGCCGAAAAAGGATCTGCATGCCATGATAGCTCAGTTGGGAGAGCGTTAGACTGAAGATCTAAAGGTCGCCGGTTCGATCCCGGCTCGTGGCAACCTTTTTGGATATAAAAAGCTTATACTGTTTGTTAACAATGACAGTGTGCATTCGGCATAGCTCACGTTGGCCCGATCAGCGAATAGCCAATTGAAAAGAAACCGCTGGCAAAATGTTTGATTGTAAGAGACATGCAACAGTTTTAGAAATGAAAAGCTGTAACATGTTGCTGAAGCTGAACAGCGATTCAAAATTATGCAGACAGGTTGCGGCCGAAAAAGGATCTGCATGCCATGATAGCTCAGTTCTGAGAGCATTAGACTGAAGATCTAAAGGTCGCCGGTTCGATCCCGGCTCGTGGCAACCTTTTTGGATATAAAAAGCTTATACTGTTTGTTAACAATGACAGTATGCATTCGGCATAGCTCACGTTGGCCCGATCAGCGAATAGCCAATTGAAAAGAAACCGCCGCAAGATGTCTGATTGTATGTGGCATGCAACACTTTTTGAAATGAAGAGCTGGAACATGTTGCTGAAGCTGAACAGCGATTCAAAATTATGCAGACAGGTTGCAGCCGAAAAGGATCTGTGTACCATGAAATTTGGACCTGATTTCAGATAAGATTCCGAATTATGCTGGTAGAACTGACGGCAAATCTCAACGTGACATCAAACTCTTTTTGAAATGAAAATCTGGAGCTGATTGCAGACAACGATTCAAAATTAGGTGGACAGTCTGCCGTTAGAAAGAGATCTGTAAGCCATGATAGCTCAGTTGGGAGAGCGTTAGACTGAAGATCTAAAGGTCGCCGGTTCGATCCCGGCTCGTGGCAACCTTTTTGGATATAAAAAGCTTATACTGTTTGTTAACAATGACAGTGTTCATTCGGCATAGCTCACGTTGGCCCGATCAGCGAATAGCCAATTGAAAAGAAACCGCTGGCAAAATGTTTGATTGTAAGAGACATGCAACAGTTTTAGAAATGAAAAGCTGTAACATGTTGCTGAAGCTGAACAGCGATTCAAAATTATGCAGACAGGTTGCGGCCGAAAAAGGATCTGCATGCCATGATAGCTCAGTTCTGAGAGCATTAGACTGAAGATCTAAAGGTCGCCGGTTCGATCCCGGCTCGTGGCAACCTTTTTGGATATAAAAAGCTTATACTGTTTGTTAACAATGACAGTGTGCATTCGGCATAGCTCACGTTGGCCCGATCAGCGAATAGCCAATTGAAAAGAAACCGCTGGCAAAATGTTTGATTGTAAGAAACATGCAACACTTTTTGAAATGAAAAGCTGGAACATGTTGCTGAAGCTGAACAGCGATTCAAAATTATGCAGACAGGTTGCGGCCGAAAAAGGATCTGCATGCCATGATAGCTCAGTTGGGAGAGCGTTAGACTGAAGATCTAAAGGTCGCCGGTTCGATCCCGGTTCGTGGCAACCTTTTTGGATATAAAAAGCTTATACTGTTTGTTAACAATGACAGTGTGCATTCGGCATAGCTCACGTTGGCCCGATCAGCGAATAGCCAATTGAAAAGAAACCGCTGGCAAAATGTTTGATTGTAAGAGACATGCAACAGTTTTAGAAATGTAAAGCTGTAACATGTTGCTCAAGCTGAACAGCGATTCAAAATTATGCAGACAGGTTGCGGCCGAAAAAGGATCTGTGTACCATGAAATTTGGACCTGATTTCAGATAAGATTCCGAATTATGCTGGTAGAACTGACGGCAAATCTCAACGTGACATCACTCTTTTTGAAATGAAAATCTGGAGCTGATTGCAGACAACGATTCAAAATTAGGTGGACAGTCTGCCGTTAGTAAGAGATCTGTAAGCCATGATAGCTCAGTTGGGAGAGCGTTAGACTGAAGATCTAAAGGTCGCCGGTTCGATCCCGGCTCGTGGCAACCTTTTTGGATATAAAAAGCTTATACTGTTTGTTAACAATGACAGTGTGCATTCGGCATAGCTCACGTTGGCCCGATCAGCGAATAGCCAATTGAAAAGAAACCGCTGGCAAAATGTTTGATTGTAAGAGACATGCAACAGTTTTAGAAATGAAAAGCTGTAACATGTTGCTGAAGCTGAACAGCGATTCAAAATTATGCAGACAGGTTGCGGCCGAAAAAGGATCTGCATGCCATGATAGCTCAGTTGGGAGAGCGTTAGACTGAAGATCTAAAGGTCGCCGGTTCGATCCCGGCTCGTGGCAACCTTTTTGGATATAAAAAGCTTATACTGTTTGTTAACAATGACAGTGTGCATTCGGCATAGCTCACGTTGGCCCGATCAGCGAATAGCCAATTGAAAAGAAACCGCTGGCAAAATGTTTGATTGTAAGAGACATGCAACACTTTTTGAAATGAAAAGCTGGAACATGTTGCTGAAGCTGAACAGCGATTCAAAATTATGCAGAAAGGTTGCGGCCGAAAAAGGATCTGTGTACCATGAAATTTGGACCTGATTTCAGATAAGATTCCGAATTATGCTGGTAGAACTGACGGCAAATCTCAACGTGACATCACTCTTTTTGAAATGAAAATCTGGAGCTGATTGCAGACAACGATTCAAAATTAGGTGGACAGTCTGCCGTTAGTAAGAGATCTGTAAGCCATGATAGCTCAGTTGGGAGAGCGTTAGACTGAAGATCTAAAGGTCGCCGGTTCGATCCCGGCTCGTGGCAACCTTTTTGGATATAAAAAGCTTATACTGTTTGTTAACAATGACAGTGTGCATTCGGCATAGCTCACGTTGGCCCGATCAGCGAATAGCCAATTGAAAAGAAACTGCTGGCAAAATGTTTGATTGTAAGAGACATGCACAGTTTTAGAAATGAAAAGCTGTAACATGTTGCTGAAGCTGAACAGCGATTCAAAATTATGCAGACAGGTTGCGGCCGAAAAAGGATCTGCATGCCATGATAGCTCAGTTCTGAGAGCATTAGACTGAAGATCTAAAGGTCGCCGGTTCGATCCCGGCTCGTGGCAACCTTTTTGGATATAAAAAGCTTATACTGTTTGTTAACAATGACAGTGTGCAATCGGCATAGCTCACGTTGGCCCGATCAGCGAATAGCCAATTGAAAAGAAACCGCTGGCAAAATGTTTGATTGTAAGAGACATGCAACACTTTTTAAATGAAAAACTGGAACATGTTGCTGAAGCTGAACAGCGATTCAAAATTATGCAGACAGGTTGCGGCCGAAAAAGGATCTGCATGCCATGATAGCTCAGTTGGGAGAGCGTTAGACTGAAGATCTAAAGGTCGCCGGTTCGATCCCGGCTCGTGGCAACCTTTTGGATATAAAAAGCTTATACTGTTTGTTAACAATGACAGTGTGCATTCGGCATAGCTCACGTTGGCCCGATCAGCGAATAGCCAATTGAAAAGAAACCGCTGGCAAAATGTTTGATTGTAAGAGACATGCAACACTTTTTGAAATGAAAAGCTGGAACATGTTGCTGAAGCTGAACAGCGATTCAAAATTATGCAGAAAGGTTGCGGCCGAAAAAGGATCTGTGTACCATGAAATTTGGACCTGATTTCAGATAAGATTCCGAATTATGCTGGTAGAACTGACGGCAAATCTCAACGTGACATCAAACTCTTTTTGAAATGAAAATCTGGAGCTGATTGCAGACAACGATTCAAAATTAGGTGGACAGTCTGCCGTTAGAAAGAGATCTGTAAGCCATGATAGCTCAGTTGGGAGAGAGTTAGACTGAAGATCTAAAGGTCGCCGGTTCGATCCCGGCTCGTTTCAACCTTTTTGGATATAAAAAGCTTATACTGTTTGTTAACAATGACAGTGTGCATTCGGCATAGCTCACGTTGGCCCGATCAGCGAATAGCCAATTGAAAAGAAACCGCTGGCAAAATGTTTGATTGTAAGAGACATGCAACAGTTTTAGAAATGAAAAGCTGGAACATGTTGCTGAAGCTGAATAGCGATTAAAAATTATGCAGACCGGTTGTGGCCGAAAAAGGATCTGCATGCCATGATAGCTCAGTTGGGAGAGCGTTAGACTGAAGATCTAAAGGTCGCCGGTTCGATCCCGGCTCGTGGCAACCTTTTTGGATATAAAAAGCTTATACTGTTTGTTAACAATGACAGTGTGCATTCGGCATAGCTCACGTTGGCCCGATCAGCGAATAGCCAATTGAAAAGAAACCGCTGGCAAAATGTTTGATTGTAAGAGACATGCAACAGTTTTAGAAATGAAAAGCTGTAACATGTTGCTGAAGCTGAACAGCGATTCAAAATTATGCAGACAGGTTGCGGCCGAAAAAGGATCTGCATGCCATGATAGCTCAGTTCTGAGAGCATTAGACTGAAGATCTAAAGGTCGCCGGTTCGATCCCGGCTCGTGGCAACCTTTTTGGATATAAAAAGCTTATACTGTTTGTTAACAATGACAGTATGCATTCGGCATAGCTCACGTTGGCCCGATCAGCGAATAGCCAATTGAAAAGAAACCGCCGCAAGATGTCTGATTGTATGTGGCATGCAACACTTTTTGAAATGAAGAGCTGGAACATGTTGCTGAAGCTGAACAGCGATTCAAAATTATGCAGACAGGTTGCAGCCGAAAAGGATCTGTGTACCATGAAATTTGGACCTGATTTCAGATAAGATTCCGAATTATGCTGGTAGAACTGACGGCAAATCTCAACGTGACATCAAACTCTTTTTGAAATGAAAATCTGGAGCTGATTGCAGACAACGATTCAAAATTAGGTGGACAGTCTGCCGTTAGAAAGAGATCTGTAAGCCATGATAGCTCAGTTGGGAGAGAGTTAGACTGAAGATCTAAAGGTCGCCGGTTCGATCCCGGCTCGTTTCAACCTTTTTGGATATAAAAAGCTTTTACTGTTTGTTAACAATGACAGTGTGCATTCGGCATAGCTCACGTTGGCCCGATCAGCGAATAGCCAATTGAAAAGAAACCGCTGGCAAAATGTTTGATTGTAAGAGACATGCAACAGTTTTAGAAATGAAAAGCTGGAACATGTTGCTGAAGCTGAATAGCGATTAAAAATTATGCAGACCGGTTGTGGCCGAAAAAGGATCTGCATGCCATGATAGCTCAGTTGGGAGAGCGTTAGACTGAAGATCTAAAGGTCGCCGGTTCGATCCCGGCTCGTGGCAACCTTTTTGGATATAAAAAGCTTATACTGTTTGTTAACAATGACAGTGTGCATTCGGCATAGCTCACGTTGGCCCGATCAGCGAATAGCCAATTGAAAAGAAACCGCTGGCAAAATGTTTGATTGTAAGAGACATGCAACACTTTTTGAAATGAAAAGCTGGAACATGTTGCTGAAGCTGAACAACGATTCAAAATTATGAAGAAAGGTTGCGGCCGAAAAAGGATCTGTGTACCATGAAATTTGGACCTGATTTCAGATAAGATTCCGAATTATGCTGGTAGAACTGACGGCAAATCTCAACGTGACATCACTCTTTTTGAAATGAAAATCTGGAGCTGATTGCAGACAACGATTCAAAATTAGGTGGACAGTCTGCCGTTAGTAAGAGATCTGTAAGCCATGATAGCTCAGTTGGGAGAGCGTTAGACTGAAGATCTAAAGGTCGCCGGTTCGATCCCGGCTCGTGGCAACCTTTTTGGATATAAAAAGCTTATACTGTTTGTTAACAATGACAGTGTGCATTCGGCATAGCTCACGTTGGCCCGATCAGCGAATAGCCAATTGAAAAGAAACCGCTGGCAAAATGTTTGATTGTAAGAGACATGCAACACTTTTTAAATGAAAAGCTATAACATGTTGCTGAAGCTGAACAGCGATTCAAAATTATGCAGAAAGGTTGCGGCCGAAAAAGGATCTGCATGCCATGATAGCTCAGTTGGGAGAGAGTTAGACTGAAGATCTAAAGGTCGCCGGTTCGATCCCGGCTCGTTTCAACCTTTTTGGATATAAAAAGCTTATACTGTTTGTTAACAATGACAGTGTGCATTCGGCATAGCTCACGTTGGCCCGATCAGCGAATAGCCAATTTAAAAGAAACCGCTGGCAAAATGTTTGATTGTAAGAGACATGCAACAGTTTTAGAAATGAAAAGCTGGAACATGTTGCTGAAGCTGAATAGCGATTAAAAATTATGCAGACCGGTTGTGGCCGAAAAAGGATCTGCATGCCATGATAGCTCAGTTGGGAGAGCGTTAGACTGAAGATCTAAAGGTCGCCGGTTCGATCCCGGCTCGTGGCAACCTTTTTGGATATAAAAAGCTTATACTGTTTGTTAACAATGACAGTGTGCATTCGGCATAGCCCACGTTGGCCCGATCAGCGAATAGCCAATTGAAAAGAAACCGCTGGCAAAATGTTTGATTGTAAGAGACATGCAACACTTTTTAAATGAAAAGCTATAACATGTTGCTGAAGCTGAACAGCGATTCAAAATTATGCAGAAAGGTTGCGGCCGAAAAAGGATCTGCATGCCATGATAGCTCAGTTGGGAGAGAGTTAGACTGAAGATCTAAAGGTCGCCGGTTCGATCCCGGCTCGTTTCAACCTTTTTGGATATAAAAAGCTTATACTGTTTGTTAACAATGACAGTGTGCATTCGGCATAGCTCACGTTGGCCCGATCAGCGAATAGCCAATTGAAAAGAAACCGCTGGCAAAATGTTTGATTGTAAGAGACATGCAACAGTTTTAGAAATGAAAAGCTGGAACATGTTGCTGAAGCTGAATAGCGATTAAAAATTATGCAGACCGGTTGTGGCCGAAAAAGGATCTGCATGCCATGATAGCTCAGTTGGGAGAGCGTTAGACTGAAGATCTAAAGGTCGCCGGTTCGATCCCGGCTCGTGGCAACCTTTTTGGATATAAAAAGCTTATACTGTTTGTTAACAATGACAGTGTGCATTCGGCATAGCTCACGTTGGCCCGATCAGCGAATAGCCAATTGAAAAGAAACCGCTGGCAAATGTTTGATTGTAAGAGACATGCAACACTTTTTGAAATGAAAAGCTGGAACATGTTGCTGAAGCTGAACAACGATTCAAAATTATGAAGAAAGGTTGCGGCCGAAAAAGGATCTGTGTACCATGAAATTTGGACCTGATTTCAGATAAGATTCCGAATTATGCTGGTAGAACTGACGGCAAATCTCAACGTGACATCACTCTTTTTGAAATGAAAATCTGGAGCTGATTGCAGACAACGATTCAAAATTAGGTGGACAGTCTGCCGTTAGTAAGAGATCTGTAAGCCATGATAGCTCAGTTGGGAGAGCGTTAGACTGAAGATCTAAAGGTCGCCGGTTCGATCCCGGCTCGTGGCAACCTTTTTGGATATAAAAAGCTTATACTGTTTGTTAACAATGACAGTGTGCATTCGGCATAGCTCACGTTGGCCCGATCAGCGAATAGCCAATTGAAAAGAAACCGCTGGCAAAATGTTTGATTGTAAGAGACATGCAACACTTTTTAAATGAAAAGCTATAACATGTTGCTGAAGCTGAACAGCGATTCAAAATTATGCAGAAAGGTTGCGGCCGAAAAGGATCTGCATGCCATGATAGCTCAGTTGGGAGAGAGTTAGACTGAAGATCTAAAGGTCGCCGGTTCGATCCCGGCTCGTTTCAACCTTTTTGGATATAAAAAGCTTATACTGTTTGTTAACAATGACAGTGTGCATTCGGCATAGCTCACGTTGGCCCGATCAGCGAATAGCCAATTGAAAAGAAACCGCTGGCAAAATGTTGATTGTAAGAGACATGCAACAGTTTTAGAAATGAAAAGCTGTAACATGTTGCTGAAGCTGAACAGCGATTCAAAATTATGCAGACAGGTTGCGGCCGAAAAAGGATCTGCATGCCATGATAGCTCAGTTCTGAGAGCATTAGACTGAAGATCTAAAGGTCGCCGGTTCGATCCCGGCTCGTGGCAACCTTTTTGGATATAAAAAGCTTATACTGTTTGTTAACAATGACAGTGTGCATTCGGCATAGCTCACGTTGGCCCGATCAGCGAATAGCCAATGAAAAGAAACCGCTGGCAAAATGTTTGATTGTAAGAGACATGCAACACTTTTTGAAATGAAAAGCTGGAACATGTTGCTGAAGCTGAACAACGATTCAAAATTATGAAGAAAGGTTGCGGCCGAAAAAGGATCTGTGTACCATGAAATTTGGACCTGATTTCAGATAAGATTCCGAATTATGCTGGTAGAACTGACGGCAAATCTCAACGTGACATCACTTTTTGAAATGAAAATCTGGAGCTGATTGCAGACAACGATTCAAAATTAGGTGGACAGTCTGCCGTTAGTAAGAGATCTGTAAGCCATGATAGCTCAGTTGGGAGAGCGTTAGACTGAAGATCTAAAGGTCGCCGGTTCGATCCCGGCTCGTGGCAACCTTTTTGGATATAAAAGCTTATACTGTTTGTTAACAATGACAGTGTGCATTCGGCATAGCTCACGTTGGCCCGATCAGCGAATAGCCAATTGAAAAGAACCGCTGGCAAAATGTTTGATTGTAAGAGACATGCAACACTTTTAAATGAAAAGCTATAACATGTTGCTGAAGCTGAACAGCGATTCAAAATTATGCAGAAAGGTTGCGGCCGAAAACGGATCTGCATGCCATGATAGCTCAGTTGGGAGAGCGTTAGACTGAAGATCTAAAGGTCGCCGGTTCGATCCCGGCTCGTGGCAACCTTCTTGGATATAAAAAGCTTATACTGTTTGTTACAATGACAGTGTGCATTCGGCATAGCTCACGTTGGCCCGATCAGCGAATAGTCAATTGAAAAGAAACCGCTGGCAAAATGTTTGATTGTAAGAGACATGCAACAGTTTTAGAAATGAAAAGCTGGAACATGTTGCTGAAGCTGAACAGCGATTAAAAATTATGCAGACCGGTTGCGGCCGAAAAAATATCTGCATGCCATGATAGCTCAGTTGGAGAGCGTTAGACTGAAGATCTAAAGGTCGCCGGTTCGATCCCGGCTCGTGGCAACCTTTTTGGACATAAAAAGCTTATACTGTTGGTTAACAATGACAGTGTGCATTCGGCATAGCTCACGTTGGCCCGATCAGCGAATAGCCAATTGAAAAGAAACCGCTGGCAAAATTTGATTGTAAGAGACATGCAACACTTTTTAAATGAAAAGCTGGAACATGTTGCTGAAGCTGAACAGCGATTCAAAATTATGCAGAAAGGTTGCGGCCGAAAAAGGATCTGCATGCCATGATAGCTCAGTTGGGAGAGCGTTAGACTGAAGATCTAAAGGTCGCCGGTTCGATCCCGGCTCGTGGCAACCTTTTTGGAATTAAAAAGCTTATACTGTTTGTTAACAATGACAGTGTGCATTCGGCATAGCTCACGTTGGCCCGATCAGCGAATAGCCAATTGAAAAGAAACCGCTCTCAAAATGTTTGATTGTATGTGGCATGCAACACTTTTTGAAATGAAAAGCTGGAACATGTTGCTGAAGCTGAACAGCGATTCAAAATTATGCAGACAGGTTGCGGCCGAAAAAGGATCTGCATGATATGATAGCTCAGTTGGGAGAGCGTTAGACTGAAGATCTAAAGGTCGCCGGTTCGATCCCGGCTCGTGGCAACCTTTTTGGATATAAAAAGCTTATACTGTTTGTTGACAATGACAGTGTGCATTCGGCATAGCTCACGTTGGCCCGATCAGCGAATAGCCAATTGAAAAGAAACCGCTCTCAAAATGTTTGATTGTAAGAGACATGCAACAGTTTTCGAAATAAAAAGCTAGAACATGTTGCTGAAGCTGAACAGCGATTAAAAATTATGCAGACAGGTTGCGGCCGAAAAAGGATCTGCATGATATGATAGCTCAGTTGGGAGAGCGTTAGACTGAAGATCTAAAGGTCGCCGGTTCGATCCCGGCTCGTGGCAACCTTTTTGGATATAAAAAGCTTATACTGTTTGAACAATGACAGTATGCATTCGGCATAGCTCACGTTGGCCGATCAGCGAATAGCCAATTGAAAAGAAACCGCCGCAAGATGTCTGATTATATGTGGCATGCAACACTTTTTGAAATGAAAGCTGGAACATGTTGCTGAAGCTGAACAGCGATTCAAAATTATGCAGACAGGTTGCAGCCGAAAAGGATCTGTGTACCATGAAATTTGGACTGATTTCAGATAAGATTCCGAATTATGTGGTAGAACTGACGGCAATCTCAACGTGACATCACTCTTTTTGAAATGAAAATCTGGAGCTGATTGCAGACAACGTCAAAATTAGGTGGACAGTCTGCGTTAGTAAGAGATCTGTAAGCCATGATAGCTCAGTTGGGAGAGCGTTAGACTGAGATCTAAAGGTCGCGGTTCGATCCGGCTCGTGGCAACCTTTTGGATATAAAAAGCTTATACTGTTTGTTGACAATGACAGTGTGCATTCGGCATAGCTCACGTTGGCCCGATCAGCGAATAGTCAATTGAAAAGAAACCGCTGGCAAAATGTTTGATTGTAAGAGACATGCAACAGTTTTAGAAATGAAAAAGCTGGAACATGTTGGAAGCTGAACAGCGATTAAAAATTATGCAGACAGGTTGCGGCCGAAAAAATATCTGCTGCCATGATAGCTCAGTTGGGAGAGCGTTAGACTGAAGATCTAAAGGTCGCCGGTTCGATCCGGCTCGTGGCAACCTTTTTGGACATAAAAAGCTTATACTGTTGGTTAACAATGACAGTGTGCATTCGGCATAGCTCACGTTGGCCGATCAGCGAATAGCCAATTGAAAAGAAACCGGGCAAAAATATTTGATTGTAAGAGACATGCAACACTTTTTTGAAATGAAATGCTAGAACATGTGCTGAAGCCGAACAGCGATTAAAATTATGCAGACAGGTTGCGGCCGAAAAAAGGATCTGCGTGCATGATAGCTCAGTGGGGGAGAGCGTTAGACTGAAGATCTAAAGGTCGCCGTTCGATCCCGGCTCGTGGCAACCTTTTTGGATATTAAAAAGCTTATACTGTTTGTTAACAATGACAGTATGCATTCGGCATAGCTCACGTTGGCCGATCAGCGAATAGCCAATTGAAAAGAAACCGCTGGCAAAATGTTGATTGTAAGAGACATGCAACAGTTTTAGAATGAAAAGCTGGAACATGTTGCAGAAGATGAACCAGCGATTCAAATTATGCAGACAGGTTGCGGCGAAAAAGGGTCTGCGTGCTCAGTTGGAAAAGCGTTAGGACTGAAGATCTAAAGGTCGCCTGTTCGATCCCGGCTCGTTGGCAACCTTTTGGAATTAAAAAGCTTATACTGTTTGTTGACAATGACAGTGTGCATTAGGCATAGCTCACGTTGGCCCGATCAGCGAATAACCGATTGAAAAGAAACCGCTCTCAAAATGTTTGATTGTAAGAGACATGCAACAGTTTTGAAATAAAAAGCTAGAAAGTTGCTGAAGCTGAACAGCGATTAAAAATTATGCAGACAGGTGCGGCCGAAAAAGGATCAGTGTACCATGAAATTTGACTGATTTCAGATAAGATTCCGAATTATTGCTGGTAGAACTGACGGCAATCTCAACGTGACATCACGCTTTTGAAATGAAAATATTGGAGCTGATTGCAGACAACGATTCAAATTAGGCGGACAGTCTGCGTTAGTAAGAGATCTGTAAGCCATGATAGCTCAGTTGGGAGAGCGTTAGACTGAAGATCTAGGCCTAAGGTCGCCGGTTCGATCC
>CALZFC010000215.1:0-30088 GCA_945643635.1 Allodiplogaster sudhausi | reverse complement strand
TTAGGCTTAGGCTTAGGCTTAGGCTTAGGCTTAGGCTTAGGCTTAGGCTTAGGCTTAGGCTTAGGGCTTAGGCTTAGGCTTAGGCTTAGGCTTAGGCTTAGGCTTAGGCTTAGGCTTAGGCTTAGGCTTAGGCTTAGGGCTTAGGCTTAGGCTTAGGCTTAGGCTTAGGCTTAGGCTTAGGCTTAGGCTTAGGCTTAGGCTTTAGGCTTAGGCTTAGGCTTAGGCTTAGGCTTAGGCTTAGGCTTAGGCTTAGCTTAGGCTTAGCTTAGGCTTAGGCTTAGGCTTAGGCTTAGGCTTAGGCTTAGGCTTAGGCTTAGGCTTAGGCTTAGGCTTAGGCTTAAGGCTTAGGTTAGGCTTAGGCTTAGGCTTAGGCTTAGGCTTCGGCTTAGGCTTAGGCTTAGGCTTAGGCTTAGGCTTAGGCTTAGGTAGGCTTAGGCTTAGGCTTAGGCTAGGCTTAGGCTTAGGCTTAGGCTTAGGCTTAGGCTTAGGCTTAGGCTTAGGCTTAGGCTTAGGCTTAGGCTTAGGCTTAGCTTAGGCTTAGGCTTAGGGGGGTTAGGCTTAGGCTTAGGCTTAGGCTTAGCTTAGGCTTAGCTTAGGCTTAGGCTTAGGGGCTTAGGCTTAGGCTTAGGCTTAGGCTTAGGCTTAGGCTTAGGCTTAGGCTTAGGCTTAGGCTTAGGCTTAGGCTTAGGCTTTAGGCTTAGGCTTAGGCTTAGGCTTTAGGCTTAGGCTTAGGCTTAGGCTTAGGCTTAGGCTTAGGCTTAGGCTTAGGCTTAGGCTTAGGCTTAGGCTTAGGGTTTAGGCTTTTAGGGCTTAGGCTTAGGCTTAGGCTTAGGCTTAGGCTTAGGCTTAGGCTTAGGCTTAGGCTTAGGCTTAGGCTAGGCTTTAGGCTTATTAGGCTTAGGCTTAGGCTTAGGTTTTAGGCTTAGGCTTTTAGGCTTAGGCTTAGGCTAGGCTTAGGCTTAGGCTTATTAGGCTTAGGCTTAGGCTTAGGCTTAGGCTTAGGCTTAGGCTTAGGCTTAGGCTTAGGCTTAGGCTTAGGCTTAGGCTTAGGCTTAGGCTTAGCTTAGGCTTAGCTTAGGCTTAGGGGCTTAGGTTATAGGCTTAGGCTTAGGCTTAGGCTTAGGCTTAGGCTTAGGCTTAGGCTTAGGCTTAGGCTTAGGCTTAGGCTTAGGCTTAGGCTTAGGCTTAGGCTTAGGCTTAGGCTTAGGCTTAGGCTTAGGCTTAGGCTTTAGGCTTAGGCTTAGGCTTAGGCTTAGGCTTTAGGCTTAGGCTTAGGCTTAGGCTTAGGCTTAGGCTTAGGCTTAGGCTTAGGCTTAGGCTTAGGCTTAGGCTTAGGCTTAGGCTTAGGCTTAGCTTAGGCTTAGGCTTAGGCTTAGGCTTAGGCTTAGGCTTAGGCTTAGGCTTAGGCTTAGGCTTAGGCTTAGGCTTAGGCTTAGGCTTAGGCTTAGGCTTAGGCTTAGGCTTAGGCTTAGGCTTAGGCTTAGGCTTAGGCTTAGGCTTAGGCTTCTTAGGCTTAGGCTTAGGCTTAGGCTTAGGCTTAGGCTAGGCTTAGGCTTAGGCTTAGGCTTAGGCTTAGGCTTAGGCTTAGGCTTAGGCTTAGGCTAGGCTTAGGCTTAGGCTTAGGCTTAGGCTGGGGGGCTTAGGAGGGGGGCTTAGGAGGCTTAGGCTTAGGCTTGCCCCCTTAGGCTTAGCTTAGGCTTAGGCTTAGGCTTAGGCTTAGGCTTAGCTTAGGCTTAGGCTTAGGCTTAGGCTTAGGCTTAGGCTTGGCTTAGGCTTAGGCTTAGGCTTAGGCTAGGCTTAGGCTTAGGCTTAGGCTTAGGCTAGGCTTAGGCTTAGGCTTAGGCTTAGGCTTAGCTTAGGCTTAGGCTTAGCTTAGGCTTAGGCTTAGGCTTAGGCTTAGGCTTAGGCTTAGGCTTAGGCTTAGGCTTAGGCTTAGGCTTAGGCTTAGGCTTAGGCTAGCTTTAGGCTTAGGCTTAGGCTTAGGCTTAGGCTTAGGCTTAGGCTTAGGCTTAGGCTTAGGCTTAGGCTTAGGCTTAGGCTTAGGCTTAGGCTTAGGCTTAGGCTTAGGCTTAGGCTTAGGCTTAGGCTTAGGCTTAGGCTTAGGCTTAGGCTTAGGCTTTAGGCTTAGGCTTAGGCTTAGGCTTAGGCTTAGGCTTAGGCTTAGGCTTAGGCTTAGGCTTAGGCTTAGGCTTAGGCTTAGGCTTAGCTTAGGCTTAGGCTTAGGCTTAGGCTTAGGCTTAGGCTTAGGCTTAGGCTTAGCTTAGGCTTAGGCTTAGGCTTAGGCTTAGGCTTAGGCTTAGGCTTAGCTTAGGCTTAGGCTTAGGCTTAGGCTTAGGCTTAGGCTTAGGCTTAGGCTTAGGCTTAGGCTTAGGCTTAGCTTAGGCTTAGGCTTAGGCTTAGGCTTAGGCTTAGGCTTAGGCTTAGGCTTAGGCTTAGGCTTAGGCTTAGGCTTAGGCTTAGGCTTAGGCTTAGGCTTAGGCTTAGGCTTAGGCTTAGGCTTAGGCTTAGGCTTAGGCTTAGGCTTAGGCTTAGGCTTAGGCTTAGGCTTAGGCTTAGGCTTAGGCTTAGGCTTAGGCTTAGGCTTAGGCTTAGGCTTAGGCTTAGGCTTAGGCTTAGGCTTAGGCTTAGGCTTAGGCTTAGGCTTAGGCTTAGGCTTAGGCTTAGGCTTAGCTTAGGCTTAGGCTTAGGCTTAGGCTTAGGCTTAGGCTTAGGCTTAGGCTTAGGCTTAGGCTTAGGCTTAGGCTTAGGCTTAGGCTTAGGCTTAGGCTTAGGCTTAGGCTTAGGCTTAGGCTTAGGCTTAGGCTTAGGCTTAGGCTTAGGCTTAGGCTTAGGCTTAGGCTTAGGCTTAGGCTTAGGCTTAGGCTTAGGCTTAGGCTTAGGCTTAGGCTTAGGCTTAGGCTTAGGCTTAGGCTTAGGCTTAGGCTTAGGCTTAGGCTTAGGCTTAGGCTTAGGCTTAGGCTTAGGCTTAGGCTTAGGCTTAGGCTTAGGCTTAGGCTTAGGCTTAGGCTTAGGCTTAGGCTTAGGCTTAGGCTTAGCTTAGGCTTAGGCTTAGGCTTAGGCTTAGGCTTAGGCTTAGGCTTAGGCTTAGGCTTAGGCTTAGGCTTAGGCTTAGGCTTAGGCTTAGGCTTAGGCTTAGGCTTAGGCTTAGGCTTAGGCTTAGGCTTAGGCTTAGGCTTAGGCTTAGGCTTAGGCTTAGGCTTAGGCTTAGGCTTAGGCTTAGGCTTAGGCTTAGGCTTAGGCTTAGGCTTAGGCTTAGGCTTAGGCTTAGGCTTAGGCTTAGGCTTAGGCTTAGGCTTAGGCTTAGGCTTAGGCTTAGGCTTAGGCTTAGGCTTAGGCTTAGGCTTAGGCTTAGGCTTAGGCTTAGGCTTAGGCTTAGGCTTAGGCTTAGGCTTAGGCTTAGGCTTAGGCTTAGGCTTAGGCTTAGGCTTAGGCTTAGGCTTAGGCTTAGGCTTAGGCTTAGGCTTAGGCTTAGGCTTAGGCTTAGGCTTAGGCTTAGGCTTAGGCTTAGGCTTAGGCTTAGGCTTAGGCTTAGGCTTAGGCTTAGCTTAGGCTTAGGCTTAGGCTTAGGCTTAGGCTTAGGCTTAGGCTTAGCTTAGGCTTAGCTTAGGCTTAGGCTTAGGCTTAGGCTTAGGCTTAGGCTTAGGCTTAGGCTTAGGCTTAGGCTTAGGCTTAGGCTTAGGCTTAGGCTTAGGCTTAGGCTTAGGCTTAGGCTTAGGCTTAGGCTTAGGCTTAGGCTTAGGCTTAGGCTTAGGCTTAGGCTTAGGCTTAGGCTTAGGCTTAGGCTTAGGCTTAGGCTTAGGCTTAGGCTTAGGCTTAGGCTTAGGCTTAGGCTTAGGCTTAGGCTTAGGCTTAGGCTTAGCTTAGGCTTAGGCTTAGGCTTAGGCTTAGGCTTAGGCTTAGGCTTAGGCTTAGGCTTAGGCTTAGGCTTAGGCTTAGGCTTAGGCTTAGGCTTAGGCTTAGGCTTAGGCTTAGGCTTAGGCTTAGGCTTAGGCTTAGGCTTAGGCTTAGGCTTAGGCTTAGGCTTAGGCTTAGGCTTAGGCTTAGGCTTAGGCTTAGGCTTAGGCTTAGGCTTAGGCTTAGGCTTAGGCTTAGGCTTAGGCTTAGGCTTAGGCTTAGGCTTAGGCTTAGGCTTAGGCTTAGGCTTAGGCTTAGGCTTAGGCTTAGGCTTAGGCTTAGCTTAGGCTTAGGCTTAGGCTTAGGCTTAGGCTTAGGCTTAGGCTTAGGCTTAGGCTTAGGCTTAGGCTTAGGCTTAGGCTTAGGCTTAGGTTAGCTTAGGCTTAGGCTTAGGCTTAGGCTTAGGCTTAGGCTTAGGCTTAGGCTTAGGCTTAGGCTTAGGCTTAGGCTTAGGCTTAGGCTTAGGCTTAGGCTTAGGCTTAGGCTTAGGCTTAGGCTTAGGCTTAGGCTTAGGCTTAGGCTTAGGCTTAGGCTTAGGCTTAGGCTTAGGCTTAGGCTTAGGCTTAGGCTTAGGCTTAGGCTTAGGCTTAGGCTTAGGCTTAGGCTTAGGCTTAGGCTTAGGCTTAGGCTTAGGCTTAGGCTTAGGCTTAGGCTTAGGCTTAGGCTTAGGCTTAGGCTTAGGCTTAGGCTTAGGCTTAGGCTTAGGCTTAGGCTTAGGCTTAGGCTTAGGCTTAGGCTTAGGCTTAGGCTTAGGCTTAGGCTTAGGCTTAGGCTTAGGCTTAGGCTTAGGCTTAGGCTTAGGCTTAGGCTTAGGCTTAGGCTTAGGCTTAGGCTTAGGCTTAGGCTTAGGCTTAGGCTTAGCTTAGGCTTAGGCTTAGGCTTAGGCTTAGGCTTAGGCTTAGGCTTAGGCTTAGGCTTAGGCTTAGGCTTAGGCTTAGGCTTAGGCTTAGGCTTAGGCTTAGGCTTAGGCTTAGGCTTAGGCTTAGGCTTAGGCTTAGGCTTAGGCTTAGGCTTAGGCTTAGGCTTAGGCTTAGGCTTAGGCTTAGGCTTAGGCTTAGGCTTAGGCTTAGGCTTAGGCTTAGCTTAGGCTTAGGCTTAGGCTTAGGCTTAGGCTTAGGCTTAGGCTTAGGCTTAGGCTTAGGCTTAGGCTTAGGCTTAGGCTTAGGCTTAGGCTTAGGCTTAGGCTTAGGCTTAGGCTTAGGCTTAGGCTTAGGCTTAGGCTTAGGCTTAGGCTTAGCTTAGGCTTAGGCTTAGGCTTAGGCTTAGGCTTAGGCTTAGGCTTAGGCTTAGGCTTAGGCTTAGGCTTAGGCTTAGGCTTAGGCTTAGGCTTAGGCTTAGGCTTAGGCTTAGGCTTAGGCTTAGGCTTAGGCTTAGGCTTAGGCTTAGGCTTAGGCTTAGGCTTAGGCTTAGGCTTAGGCTTAGGCTTAGGCTTAGGCTTAGGCTTAGGCTTAGGCTTAGGCTTAGGCTTAGCTTAGGCTTAGGCTTAGGCTTAGGCTTAGGCTTAGGCTTAGGCTTAGGCTTAGGCTTAGGCTTAGGCTTAGGCTTAGGCTTAGGCTTAGGCTTAGGCTTAGGCTTAGGCTTAGGCTTAGGCTTAGGCTTAGGCTTAGGCTTAGGCTTAGGCTTAGGCTTAGGCTTAGGCTTAGGCTTAGGCTTAGGCTTAGGCTTAGGCTTAGGCTTAGGCTTAGGCTTAGGCTTAGGCTTAGGCTTAGGCTTAGGCTTAGGCTTAGGCTTAGGCTTAGGCTTAGGCTTAGGCTTAGGCTTAGGCTTAGGCTTAGGCTTAGGCTTAGGCTTAGGCTTTAGGCTTAGGCTTAGGCTTAGGCTTAGGCTTAGGCTTAGGCTTAGGCTTAGGCTTAGGCTTAGGCTTAGGCTTAGGCTTAGGCTTAGGCTTAGGCTTAGGCTTAGGCTTAGGCTTAGGCTTAGGCTTAGGCTTAGGCTTAGGCTTAGGCTTAGGCTTAGGCTTAGGCTTAGGCTTAGGCTTAGGCTTAGGCTTAGGCTTAGGCTTAGGCTTAGGCTTAGGCTTAGGCTTAGGCTTAGGCTTAGGCTTAGGCTTAGGCTTAGGCTTAGGCTTAGGCTTAGGCTTAGGCTTAGGCTTAGGCTTAGGCTTAGGCTTAGGCTTAGGCTTAGGCTTAGGCTTAGGCTTAGGCTTAGGCTTAGGCTTAGGCTTAGGCTTAGGCTTAGGCTTAGGCTTAGGCTTAGGCTTAGGCTTAGGCTTAGGCTTAGGCTTAGGCTTAGGCTTAGGCTTAGGCTTAGGCTTAGGCTTAGGCTTAGGCTTAGGCTTAGGCTTAGGCTTAGGCTTAGGCTTAGGCTTAGGCTTAGGCTTAGGCTTAGGCTTAGGCTTAGGCTTAGGCTTAGGCTTAGGCTTAGGCTTAGGCTTAGGCTTAGGCTTAGGCTTAGGCTTAGGCTTAGGCTTAGGCTTAGGCTTAGGCTTAGGCTTAGGCTTAGGCTTAGGCTTAGGCTTAGGCTTAGGCTTAGGCTTAGGCTTAGGCTTAGGCTTAGGCTTAGGCTTAGGCTTAGGCTTAGGCTTAGGCTTAGGCTTAGGCTTAGGCTTAGGCTTAGGCTTAGGCTTAGGCTTAGGCTTAGGCTTAGGCTTAGGCTTAGGCTTAGGCTTAGGCTTAGGCTTAGGCTTAGGCTTAGGCTTAGGCTTAGGCTTAGGCTTAGGCTTAGGCTTAGGCTTAGGCTTAGGCTTAGGCTTAGGCTTAGGCTTAGGCTTAGGCTTAGGCTTAGGCTTAGGCTTAGGCTTAGGCTTAGGCTTAGGCTTAGGCTTAGGCTTAGGCTTAGGCTTAGGCTTAGGCTTAGGCTTAGGCTTAGGCTTAGGCTTAGGCTTAGGCTTAGGCTTAGGCTTAGGCTTAGGCTTAGGCTTAGGCTTAGGCTTAGGCTTAGGCTTAGGCTTAGGCTTAGGCTTAGGCTTAGGCTTAGGCTTAGGCTTAGGCTTAGGCTTAGGCTTAGGCTTAGGCTTAGGCTTAGGCTTAGGCTTAGGCTTAGGCTTAGGCTTAGGCTTAGGCTTAGGCTTAGGCTTAGGCTTAGGCTTAGGCTTAGGCTTAGGCTTAGGCTTAGGCTTAGGCTTAGGCTTAGGCTTAGGCTTAGGCTTAGGCTTAGGCTTAGGCTTAGGCTTAGGCTTAGGCTTAGGCTTAGGCTTAGGCTTAGGCTTAGGCTTAGGCTTAGGCTTAGGCTTAGGCTTAGGCTTAGGCTTAGGCTTAGGCTTAGGCTTAGGCTTAGGCTTAGGCTTAGGCTTAGGCTTAGGCTTAGGCTTAGGCTTAGGCTTAGGCTTAGGCTTAGGCTTAGGCTTAGGCTTAGGCTTAGGCTTAGGCTTAGGCTTAGGCTTAGGCTTAGGCTTAGGCTTAGGCTTAGGCTTAGGCTTAGGCTTAGGCTTAGGCTTAGGCTTAGGCTTAGGCTTAGGCTTAGGCTTAGGCTTAGGCTTAGGCTTAGGCTTAGGCTTAGGCTTAGGCTTAGGCTTAGGCTTAGGCTTAGGCTTAGGCTTAGGCTTAGGCTTAGGCTTAGGCTTAGGCTTAGGCTTAGGCTTAGGCTTAGGCTTAGGCTTAGGCTTAGGCTTAGGCTTAGGCTTAGGCTTAGGCTTAGGCTTAGGCTTAGGCTTAGGCTTAGGCTTAGGCTTAGGCTTAGGCTTAGGCTTAGGCTTAGGCTTAGGCTTAGGCTTAGGCTTAGGCTTAGGCTTAGGCTTAGGCTTAGGCTTAGGCTTAGGCTTAGGCTTAGGCTTAGGCTTAGGCTTAGGCTTAGGCTTAGGCTTAGGCTTAGGCTTAGGCTTAGGCTTAGGCTTAGGCTTAGGCTTAGGCTTAGGCTTAGGCTTAGGCTTAGGCTTAGGCTTAGGCTTAGGCTTAGGCTTAGGCTTAGGCTTAGGCTTAGGCTTAGGCTTAGGCTTAGGCTTAGGCTTAGGCTTAGGCTTAGGCTTAGGCTTAGGCTTAGGCTTAGGCTTAGGCTTAGGCTTAGGCTTAGGCTTAGGCTTAGGCTTAGGCTTAGGCTTAGGCTTAGGCTTAGGCTTAGGCTTAGGCTTAGGCTTAGGCTTAGGCTTAGGCTTAGGCTTAGGCTTAGGCTTAGGCTTAGGCTTAGGCTTAGGCTTAGGCTTAGGCTTAGGCTTAGGCTTAGGCTTAGGCTTAGGCTTAGGCTTAGGCTTAGGCTTAGGCTTAGGCTTAGGCTTAGGCTTAGGCTTAGGCTTAGGCTTAGGCTTAGGCTTAGGCTTAGGCTTAGGCTTAGGCTTAGGCTTAGGCTTAGGCTTAGGCTTAGGCTTAGGCTTAGGCTTAGGCTTAGGCTTAGGCTTAGGCTTAGGCTTAGGCTTAGGCTTAGGCTTAGGCTTAGGCTTAGGCTTAGGCTTAGGCTTAGGCTTAGGCTTAGGCTTAGGCTTAGGCTTAGGCTTAGGCTTAGGCTTAGGCTTAGGCTTAGGCTTAGGCTTAGGCTTAGGCTTAGGCTTAGGCTTAGGCTTAGGCTTAGGCTTAGGCTTAGGCTTAGGCTTAGGCTTAGGCTTAGGCTTAGGCTTAGGCTTAGGCTTAGGCTTAGGCTTAGGCTTAGGCTTAGGCTTAGGCTTAGGCTTAGGCTTAGGCTTAGGCTTAGGCTTAGGCTTAGGCTTAGGCTTAGGCTTAGGCTTAGGCTTAGGCTTAGGCTTAGGCTTAGGCTTAGGCTTAGGCTTAGGCTTAGGCTTAGGCTTAGGCTTAGGCTTAGGCTTAGGCTTAGGCTTAGGCTTAGGCTTAGGCTTAGGCTTAGGCTTAGGCTTAGGCTTAGGCTTAGGCTTAGGCTTAGGCTTAGGCTTAGGCTTAGGCTTAGGCTTAGGCTTAGGCTTAGGCTTAGGCTTAGGCTTAGGCTTAGGCTTAGGCTTAGGCTTAGGCTTAGGCTTAGGCTTAGGCTTAGGCTTAGGCTTAGGCTTAGGCTTAGGCTTAGGCTTAGGCTTAGGCTTAGGCTTAGGCTTAGGCTTAGGCTTAGGCTTAGGCTTAGGCTTAGGCTTAGGCTTAGGCTTAGGCTTAGGCTTAGGCTTAGGCTTAGGCTTAGGCTTAGGCTTAGGCTTAGGCTTAGGCTTAGGCTTAGGCTTAGGCTTAGGCTTAGGCTTAGGCTTAGGCTTAGGCTTAGGCTTAGGCTTAGGCTTAGGCTTAGGCTTAGGCTTAGGCTTAGGCTTAGGCTTAGGCTTAGGCTTAGGCTTAGGCTTAGGCTTAGGCTTAGGCTTAGGCTTAGGCTTAGGCTTAGGCTTAGGCTTAGGCTTAGGCTTAGGCTTAGGCTTAGGCTTAGGCTTAGGCTTAGGCTTAGGCTTAGGCTTAGGCTTAGGCTTAGGCTTAGGCTTAGGCTTAGGCTTAGGCTTAGGCTTAGGCTTAGGCTTAGGCTTAGGCTTAGGCTTAGGCTTAGGCTTAGGCTTAGGCTTAGGCTTAGGCTTAGGCTTAGGCTTAGGCTTAGGCTTAGGCTTAGGCTTAGGCTTAGGCTTAGGCTTAGGCTTAGGCTTAGGCTTAGGCTTAGGCTTAGGCTTAGGCTTAGGCTTAGGCTTAGGCTTAGGCTTAGGCTTAGGCTTAGGCTTAGGCTTAGGCTTAGGCTTAGGCTTAGGCTTAGGCTTAGGCTTAGGCTTAGGCTTAGGCTTAGGCTTAGGCTTAGGCTTAGGCTTAGGCTTAGGCTTAGGCTTAGGCTTAGGCTTAGGCTTAGGCTTAGGCTTAGGCTTAGGCTTAGGCTTAGGCTTAGGCTTAGGCTTAGGCTTAGGCTTAGGCTTAGGCTTAGGCTTAGGCTTAGGCTTAGGCTTAGGCTTAGGCTTAGGCTTAGGCTTAGGCTTAGGCTTAGGCTTAGGCTTAGGCTTAGGCTTAGGCTTAGGCTTAGGCTTAGGCTTAGGCTTAGGCTTAGGCTTAGGCTTAGGCTTAGGCTTAGGCTTAGGCTTAGGCTTAGGCTTAGGCTTAGGCTTAGGCTTAGGCTTAGGCTTAGGCTTAGGCTTAGGCTTAGGCTTAGGCTTAGGCTTAGGCTTAGGCTTAGGCTTAGGCTTAGGCTTAGGCTTAGGCTTAGGCTTAGGCTTAGGCTTAGGCTTAGGCTTAGGCTTAGGCTTAGGCTTAGGCTTAGGCTTAGGCTTAGGCTTAGGCTTAGGCTTAGGCTTAGGCTTAGGCTTAGGCTTAGGCTTAGGCTTAGGCTTAGGCTTAGGCTTAGGCTTAGGCTTAGGCTTAGGCTTAGGCTTAGGCTTAGGCTTAGGCTTAGGCTTAGGCTTAGGCTTAGGCTTAGGCTTAGGCTTAGGCTTAGGCTTAGGCTTAGGCTTAGGCTTAGGCTTAGGCTTAGGCTTAGGCTTAGGCTTAGGCTTAGGCTTAGGCTTAGGCTTAGGCTTAGGCTTAGGCTTAGGCTTAGGCTTAGGCTTAGGCTTAGGCTTAGGCTTAGGCTTAGGCTTAGGCTTAGGCTTAGGCTTAGGCTTAGGCTTAGGCTTAGGCTTAGGCTTAGGCTTAGGCTTAGGCTTAGGCTTAGGCTTAGGCTTAGGCTTAGGCTTAGGCTTAGGCTTAGGCTTAGGCTTAGGCTTAGGCTTAGGCTTAGGCTTAGGCTTAGGCTTAGGCTTAGGCTTAGGCTTAGGCTTAGGCTTAGGCTTAGGCTTAGGCTTAGGCTTAGGCTTAGGCTTAGGCTTAGGCTTAGGCTTAGGCTTAGGCTTAGGCTTAGGCTTAGGCTTAGGCTTAGGCTTAGGCTTAGGCTTAGGCTTAGGCTTAGGCTTAGGCTTAGGCTTAGGCTTAGGCTTAGGCTTAGGCTTAGGCTTAGGCTTAGGCTTAGGCTTAGGCTTAGGCTTAGGCTTAGGCTTAGGCTTAGGCTTAGGCTTAGGCTTAGGCTTAGGCTTAGGCTTAGGCTTAGGCTTAGGCTTAGGCTTAGGCTTAGGCTTAGGCTTAGGCTTAGGCTTAGGCTTAGGCTTAGGCTTAGGCTTAGGCTTAGGCTTAGGCTTAGGCTTAGGCTTAGGCTTAGGCTTAGGCTTAGGCTTAGGCTTAGGCTTAGGCTTAGGCTTAGGCTTAGGCTTAGGCTTAGGCTTAGGCTTAGGCTTAGGCTTAGGCTTAGGCTTAGGCTTAGGCTTAGGCTTAGGCTTAGGCTTAGGCTTAGGCTTAGGCTTAGGCTTAGGCTTAGGCTTAGGCTTAGGCTTAGGCTTAGGCTTAGGCTTAGGCTTAGGCTTAGGCTTAGGCTTAGGCTTAGGCTTAGGCTTAGGCTTAGGCTTAGGCTTAGGCTTAGGCTTAGGCTTAGGCTTAGGCTTAGGCTTAGGCTTAGGCTTAGGCTTAGGCTTAGGCTTAGGCTTAGGCTTAGGCTTAGGCTTAGGCTTAGGCTTAGGCTTAGGCTTAGGCTTAGGCTTAGGCTTAGGCTTAGGCTTAGGCTTAGGCTTAGGCTTAGGCTTAGGCTTAGGCTTAGGCTTAGGCTTAGGCTTAGGCTTAGGCTTAGGCTTAGGCTTAGGCTTAGGCTTAGGCTTAGGCTTAGGCTTAGGCTTAGGCTTAGGCTTAGGCTTAGGCTTAGGCTTAGGCTTAGGCTTAGGCTTAGGCTTAGGCTTAGGCTTAGGCTTAGGCTTAGGCTTAGGCTTAGGCTTAGGCTTAGGCTTAGGCTTAGGCTTAGGCTTAGGCTTAGGCTTAGGCTTAGGCTTAGGCTTAGGCTTAGGCTTAGGCTTAGGCTTAGGCTTAGGCTTAGGCTTAGGCTTAGGCTTAGGCTTAGGCTTAGGCTTAGGCTTAGGCTTAGGCTTAGGCTTAGGCTTAGGCTTAGGCTTAGGCTTAGGCTTAGGCTTAGGCTTAGGCTTAGGCTTAGGCTTAGGCTTAGGCTTAGGCTTAGGCTTAGGCTTAGGCTTAGGCTTAGGCTTAGGCTTAGGCTTAGGCTTAGGCTTAGGCTTAGGCTTAGGCTTAGGCTTAGGCTTAGGCTTAGGCTTAGGCTTAGGCTTAGGCTTAGGCTTAGGCTTAGGCTTAGGCTTAGGCTTAGGCTTAGGCTTAGGCTTAGGCTTAGGCTTAGGCTTAGGCTTAGGCTTAGGCTTAGGCTTAGGCTTAGGCTTAGGCTTAGGCTTAGGCTTAGGCTTAGGCTTAGGCTTAGGCTTAGGCTTAGGCTTAGGCTTAGGCTTAGGCTTAGGCTTAGGCTTAGGCTTAGGCTTAGGCTTAGGCTTAGGCTTAGGCTTAGGCTTAGGCTTAGGCTTAGGCTTAGGCTTAGGCTTAGGCTTAGGCTTAGGCTTAGGCTTAGGCTTAGGCTTAGGCTTAGGCTTAGGCTTAGGCTTAGGCTTAGGCTTAGGCTTAGGCTTAGGCTTAGGCTTAGGCTTAGGCTTAGGCTTAGGCTTAGGCTTAGGCTTAGGCTTAGGCTTAGGCTTAGGCTTAGGCTTAGGCTTAGGCTTAGGCTTAGGCTTAGGCTTAGGCTTAGGCTTAGGCTTAGGCTTAGGCTTAGGCTTAGGCTTAGGCTTAGGCTTAGGCTTAGGCTTAGGCTTAGGCTTAGGCTTAGGCTTAGGCTTAGGCTTAGGCTTAGGCTTAGGCTTAGGCTTAGGCTTAGGCTTAGGCTTAGGCTTAGGCTTAGGCTTAGGCTTAGGCTTAGGCTTAGGCTTAGGCTTAGGCTTAGGCTTAGGCTTAGGCTTAGGCTTAGGCTTAGGCTTAGGCTTAGGCTTAGGCTTAGGCTTAGGCTTAGGCTTAGGCTTAGGCTTAGGCTTAGGCTTAGGCTTAGGCTTAGGCTTAGGCTTAGGCTTAGGCTTAGGCTTAGGCTTAGGCTTAGGCTTAGGCTTAGGCTTAGGCTTAGGCTTAGGCTTAGGCTTAGGCTTAGGCTTAGGCTTAGGCTTAGGCTTAGGCTTAGGCTTAGGCTTAGGCTTAGGCTTAGGCTTAGGCTTAGGCTTAGGCTTAGGCTTAGGCTTAGGCTTAGGCTTAGGCTTAGGCTTAGGCTTAGGCTTAGGCTTAGGCTTAGGCTTAGGCTTAGGCTTAGGCTTAGGCTTAGGCTTAGGCTTAGGCTTAGGCTTAGGCTTAGGCTTAGGCTTAGGCTTAGGCTTAGGCTTAGGCTTAGGCTTAGGCTTAGGCTTAGGCTTAGGCTTAGGCTTAGGCTTAGGCTTAGGCTTAGGCTTAGGCTTAGGCTTAGGCTTAGGCTTAGGCTTAGGCTTAGGCTTAGGCTTAGGCTTAGGCTTAGGCTTAGGCTTAGGCTTAGGCTTAGGCTTAGGCTTAGGCTTAGGCTTAGGCTTAGGCTTAGGCTTAGGCTTAGGCTTAGGCTTAGGCTTAGGCTTAGGCTTAGGCTTAGGCTTAGGCTTAGGCTTAGGCTTAGGCTTAGGCTTAGGCTTAGGCTTAGGCTTAGGCTTAGGCTTAGGCTTAGGCTTAGGCTTAGGCTTAGGCTTAGGCTTAGGCTTAGGCTTAGGCTTAGGCTTAGGCTTAGGCTTAGGCTTAGGCTTAGGCTTAGGCTTAGGCTTAGGCTTAGGCTTAGGCTTAGGCTTAGGCTTAGGCTTAGGCTTAGGCTTAGGCTTAGGCTTAGGCTTAGGCTTAGGCTTAGGCTTAGGCTTAGGCTTAGGCTTAGGCTTAGGCTTAGGCTTAGGCTTAGGCTTAGGCTTAGGCTTAGGCTTAGGCTTAGGCTTAGGCTTAGGCTTAGGCTTAGGCTTAGGCTTAGGCTTAGGCTTAGGCTTAGGCTTAGGCTTAGGCTTAGGCTTAGGCTTAGGCTTAGGCTTAGGCTTAGGCTTAGGCTTAGGCTTAGGCTTAGGCTTAGGCTTAGGCTTAGGCTTAGGCTTAGGCTTAGGCTTAGGCTTAGGCTTAGGCTTAGGCTTAGGCTTAGGCTTAGGCTTAGGCTTAGGCTTAGGCTTAGGCTTAGGCTTAGGCTTAGGCTTAGGCTTAGGCTTAGGCTTAGGCTTAGGCTTAGGCTTAGGCTTAGGCTTAGGCTTAGGCTTAGGCTTAGGCTTAGGCTTAGGCTTAGGCTTAGGCTTAGGCTTAGGCTTAGGCTTAGGCTTAGGCTTAGGCTTAGGCTTAGGCTTAGGCTTAGGCTTAGGCTTAGGCTTAGGCTTAGGCTTAGGCTTAGGCTTAGGCTTAGGCTTAGGCTTAGGCTTAGGCTTAGGCTTAGGCTTAGGCTTAGGCTTAGGCTTAGGCTTAGGCTTAGGCTTAGGCTTAGGCTTAGGCTTAGGCTTAGGCTTAGGCTTAGGCTTAGGCTTAGGCTTAGGCTTAGGCTTAGGCTTAGGCTTAGGCTTAGGCTTAGGCTTAGGCTTAGGCTTAGGCTTAGGCTTAGGCTTAGGCTTAGGCTTAGGCTTAGGCTTAGGCTTAGGCTTAGGCTTAGGCTTAGGCTTAGGCTTAGGCTTAGGCTTAGGCTTAGGCTTAGGCTTAGGCTTAGGCTTAGGCTTAGGCTTAGGCTTAGGCTTAGGCTTAGGCTTAGGCTTAGGCTTAGGCTTAGGCTTAGGCTTAGGCTTAGGCTTAGGCTTAGGCTTAGGCTTAGGCTTAGGCTTAGGCTTAGGCTTAGGCTTAGGCTTAGGCTTAGGCTTAGGCTTAGGCTTAGGCTTAGGCTTAGGCTTAGGCTTAGGCTTAGGCTTAGGCTTAGGCTTAGGCTTAGGCTTAGGCTTAGGCTTAGGCTTAGGCTTAGGCTTAGGCTTAGGCTTAGGCTTAGGCTTAGGCTTAGGCTTAGGCTTAGGCTTAGGCTTAGGCTTAGGCTTAGGCTTAGGCTTAGGCTTAGGCTTAGGCTTAGGCTTAGGCTTAGGCTTAGGCTTAGGCTTAGGCTTAGGCTTAGGCTTAGGCTTAGGCTTAGGCTTAGGCTTAGGCTTAGGCTTAGGCTTAGGCTTAGGCTTAGGCTTAGGCTTAGGCTTAGGCTTAGGCTTAGGCTTAGGCTTAGGCTTAGGCTTAGGCTTAGGCTTAGGCTTAGGCTTAGGCTTAGGCTTAGGCTTAGGCTTAGGCTTAGGCTTAGGCTTAGGCTTAGGCTTAGGCTTAGGCTTAGGCTTAGGCTTAGGCTTAGGCTTAGGCTTAGGCTTAGGCTTAGGCTTAGGCTTAGGCTTAGGCTTAGGCTTAGGCTTAGGCTTAGGCTTAGGCTTAGGCTTAGGCTTAGGCTTAGGCTTAGGCTTAGGCTTAGGCTTAGGCTTAGGCTTAGGCTTAGGCTTAGGCTTAGGCTTAGGCTTAGGCTTAGGCTTAGGCTTAGGCTTAGGCTTAGGCTTAGGCTTAGGCTTAGGCTTAGGCTTAGGCTTAGGCTTAGGCTTAGGCTTAGGCTTAGGCTTAGGCTTAGGCTTAGGCTTAGGCTTAGGCTTAGGCTTAGGCTTAGGCTTAGGCTTAGGCTTAGGCTTAGGCTTAGGCTTAGGCTTAGGCTTAGGCTTAGGCTTAGGCTTAGGCTTAGGCTTAGGCTTAGGCTTAGGCTTAGGCTTAGGCTTAGGCTTAGGCTTAGGCTTAGGCTTAGGCTTAGGCTTAGGCTTAGGCTTAGGCTTAGGCTTAGGCTTAGGCTTAGGCTTAGGCTTAGGCTTAGGCTTAGGCTTAGGCTTAGGCTTAGGCTTAGGCTTAGGCTTAGGCTTAGGCTTAGGCTTAGGCTTAGGCTTAGGCTTAGGCTTAGGCTTAGGCTTAGGCTTAGGCTTAGGCTTAGGCTTAGGCTTAGGCTTAGGCTTAGGCTTAGGCTTAGGCTTAGGCTTAGGCTTAGGCTTAGGCTTAGGCTTAGGCTTAGGCTTAGGCTTAGGCTTAGGCTTAGGCTTAGGCTTAGGCTTAGGCTTAGGCTTAGGCTTAGGCTTAGGCTTAGGCTTAGGCTTAGGCTTAGGCTTAGGCTTAGGCTTAGGCTTAGGCTTAGGCTTAGGCTTAGGCTTAGGCTTAGGCTTAGGCTTAGGCTTAGGCTTAGGCTTAGGCTTAGGCTTAGGCTTAGGCTTAGGCTTAGGCTTAGGCTTAGGCTTAGGCTTAGGCTTAGGCTTAGGCTTAGGCTTAGGCTTAGGCTTAGGCTTAGGCTTAGGCTTAGGCTTAGGCTTAGGCTTAGGCTTAGGCTTAGGCTTAGGCTTAGGCTTAGGCTTAGGCTTAGGCTTAGGCTTAGGCTTAGGCTTAGGCTTAGGCTTAGGCTTAGGCTTAGGCTTAGGCTTAGGCTTAGGCTTAGGCTTAGGCTTAGGCTTAGGCTTAGGCTTAGGCTTAGGCTTAGGCTTAGGCTTAGGCTTAGGCTTAGGCTTAGGCTTAGGCTTAGGCTTAGGCTTAGGCTTAGGCTTAGGCTTAGGCTTAGGCTTAGGCTTAGGCTTAGGCTTAGGCTTAGGCTTAGGCTTAGGCTTAGGCTTAGGCTTAGGCTTAGGCTTAGGCTTAGGCTTAGGCTTAGGCTTAGGCTTAGGCTTAGGCTTAGGCTTAGGCTTAGGCTTAGGCTTAGGCTTAGGCTTAGGCTTAGGCTTAGGCTTAGGCTTAGGCTTAGGCTTAGGCTTAGGCTTAGGCTTAGGCTTAGGCTTAGGCTTAGGCTTAGGCTTAGGCTTAGGCTTAGGCTTAGGCTTAGGCTTAGGCTTAGGCTTAGGCTTAGGCTTAGGCTTAGGCTTAGGCTTAGGCTTAGGCTTAGGCTTAGGCTTAGGCTTAGGCTTAGGCTTAGGCTTAGGCTTAGGCTTAGGCTTAGGCTTAGGCTTAGGCTTAGGCTTAGGCTTAGGCTTAGGCTTAGGCTTAGGCTTAGGCTTAGGCTTAGGCTTAGGCTTAGGCTTAGGCTTAGGCTTAGGCTTAGGCTTAGGCTTAGGCTTAGGCTTAGGCTTAGGCTTAGGCTTAGGCTTAGGCTTAGGCTTAGGCTTAGGCTTAGGCTTAGGCTTAGGCTTAGGCTTAGGCTTAGGCTTAGGCTTAGGCTTAGGCTTAGGCTTAGGCTTAGGCTTAGGCTTAGGCTTAGGCTTAGGCTTAGGCTTAGGCTTAGGCTTAGGCTTAGGCTTAGGCTTAGGCTTAGGCTTAGGCTTAGGCTTAGGCTTAGGCTTAGGCTTAGGCTTAGGCTTAGGCTTAGGCTTAGGCTTAGGCTTAGGCTTAGGCTTAGGCTTAGGCTTAGGCTTAGGCTTAGGCTTAGGCTTAGGCTTAGGCTTAGGCTTAGGCTTAGGCTTAGGCTTAGGCTTAGGCTTAGGCTTAGGCTTAGGCTTAGGCTTAGGCTTAGGCTTAGGCTTAGGCTTAGGCTTAGGCTTAGGCTTAGGCTTAGGCTTAGGCTTAGGCTTAGGCTTAGGCTTAGGCTTAGGCTTAGGCTTAGGCTTAGGCTTAGGCTTAGGCTTAGGCTTAGGCTTAGGCTTAGGCTTAGGCTTAGGCTTAGGCTTAGGCTTAGGCTTAGGCTTAGGCTTAGGCTTAGGCTTAGGCTTAGGCTTAGGCTTAGGCTTAGGCTTAGGCTTAGGCTTAGGCTTAGGCTTAGGCTTAGGCTTAGGCTTAGGCTTAGGCTTAGGCTTAGGCTTAGGCTTAGGCTTAGGCTTAGGCTTAGGCTTAGGCTTAGGCTTAGGCTTAGGCTTAGGCTTAGGCTTAGGCTTAGGCTTAGGCTTAGGCTTAGGCTTAGGCTTAGGCTTAGGCTTAGGCTTAGGCTTAGGCTTAGGCTTAGGCTTAGGCTTAGGCTTAGGCTTAGGCTTAGGCTTAGGCTTAGGCTTAGGCTTAGGCTTAGGCTTAGGCTTAGGCTTAGGCTTAGGCTTAGGCTTAGGCTTAGGCTTAGGCTTAGGCTTAGGCTTAGGCTTAGGCTTAGGCTTAGGCTTAGGCTTAGGCTTAGGCTTAGGCTTAGGCTTAGGCTTAGGCTTAGGCTTAGGCTTAGGCTTAGGCTTAGGCTTAGGCTTAGGCTTAGGCTTAGGCTTAGGCTTAGGCTTAGGCTTAGGCTTAGGCTTAGGCTTAGGCTTAGGCTTAGGCTTAGGCTTAGGCTTAGGCTTAGGCTTAGGCTTAGGCTTAGGCTTAGGCTTAGGCTTAGGCTTAGGCTTAGGCTTAGGCTTAGGCTTAGGCTTAGGCTTAGGCTTAGGCTTAGGCTTAGGCTTAGGCTTAGGCTTAGGCTTAGGCTTAGGCTTAGGCTTAGGCTTAGGCTTAGGCTTAGGCTTAGGCTTAGGCTTAGGCTTAGGCTTAGGCTTAGGCTTAGGCTTAGGCTTAGGCTTAGGCTTAGGCTTAGGCTTAGGCTTAGGCTTAGGCTTAGGCTTAGGCTTAGGCTTAGGCTTAGGCTTAGGCTTAGGCTTAGGCTTAGGCTTAGGCTTAGGCTTAGGCTTAGGCTTAGGCTTAGGCTTAGGCTTAGGCTTAGGCTTAGGCTTAGGCTTAGGCTTAGGCTTAGGCTTAGGCTTAGGCTTAGGCTTAGGCTTAGGCTTAGGCTTAGGCTTAGGCTTAGGCTTAGGCTTAGGCTTAGGCTTAGGCTTAGGCTTAGGCTTAGGCTTAGGCTTAGGCTTAGGCTTAGGCTTAGGCTTAGGCTTAGGCTTAGGCTTAGGCTTAGGCTTAGGCTTAGGCTTAGGCTTAGGCTTAGGCTTAGGCTTAGGCTTAGGCTTAGGCTTAGGCTTAGGCTTAGGCTTAGGCTTAGGCTTAGGCTTAGGCTTAGGCTTAGGCTTAGGCTTAGGCTTAGGCTTAGGCTTAGGCTTAGGCTTAGGCTTAGGCTTAGGCTTAGGCTTAGGCTTAGGCTTAGGCTTAGGCTTAGGCTTAGGCTTAGGCTTAGGCTTAGGCTTAGGCTTAGGCTTAGGCTTAGGCTTAGGCTTAGGCTTAGGCTTAGGCTTAGGCTTAGGCTTAGGCTTAGGCTTAGGCTTAGGCTTAGGCTTAGGCTTAGGCTTAGGCTTAGGCTTAGGCTTAGGCTTAGGCTTAGGCTTAGGCTTAGGCTTAGGCTTAGGCTTAGGCTTAGGCTTAGGCTTAGGCTTAGGCTTAGGCTTAGGCTTAGGCTTAGGCTTAGGCTTAGGCTTAGGCTTAGGCTTAGGCTTAGGCTTAGGCTTAGGCTTAGGCTTAGGCTTAGGCTTAGGCTTAGGCTTAGGCTTAGGCTTAGGCTTAGGCTTAGGCTTAGGCTTAGGCTTAGGCTTAGGCTTAGGCTTAGGCTTAGGCTTAGGCTTAGGCTTAGGCTTAGGCTTAGGCTTAGGCTTAGGCTTAGGCTTAGGCTTAGGCTTAGGCTTAGGCTTAGGCTTAGGCTTAGGCTTAGGCTTAGGCTTAGGCTTAGGCTTAGGCTTAGGCTTAGGCTTAGGCTTAGGCTTAGGCTTAGGCTTAGGCTTAGGCTTAGGCTTAGGCTTAGGCTTAGGCTTAGGCTTAGGCTTAGGCTTAGGCTTAGGCTTAGGCTTAGGCTTAGGCTTAGGCTTAGGCTTAGGCTTAGGCTTAGGCTTAGGCTTAGGCTTAGGCTTAGGCTTAGGCTTAGGCTTAGGCTTAGGCTTAGGCTTAGGCTTAGGCTTAGGCTTAGGCTTAGGCTTAGGCTTAGGCTTAGGCTTAGGCTTAGGCTTAGGCTTAGGCTTAGGCTTAGGCTTAGGCTTAGGCTTAGGCTTAGGCTTAGGCTTAGGCTTAGGCTTAGGCTTAGGCTTAGGCTTAGGCTTAGGCTTAGGCTTAGGCTTAGGCTTAGGCTTAGGCTTAGGCTTAGGCTTAGGCTTAGGCTTAGGCTTAGGCTTAGGCTTAGGCTTAGGCTTAGGCTTAGGCTTAGGCTTAGGCTTAGGCTTAGGCTTAGGCTTAGGCTTAGGCTTAGGCTTAGGCTTAGGCTTAGGCTTAGGCTTAGGCTTAGGCTTAGGCTTAGGCTTAGGCTTAGGCTTAGGCTTAGGCTTAGGCTTAGGCTTAGGCTTAGGCTTAGGCTTAGGCTTAGGCTTAGGCTTAGGCTTAGGCTTAGGCTTAGGCTTAGGCTTAGGCTTAGGCTTAGGCTTAGGCTTAGGCTTAGGCTTAGGCTTAGGCTTAGGCTTAGGCTTAGGCTTAGGCTTAGGCTTAGGCTTAGGCTTAGGCTTAGGCTTAGGCTTAGGCTTAGGCTTAGGCTTAGGCTTAGGCTTAGGCTTAGGCTTAGGCTTAGGCTTAGGCTTAGGCTTAGGCTTAGGCTTAGGCTTAGGCTTAGGCTTAGGCTTAGGCTTAGGCTTAGGCTTAGGCTTAGGCTTAGGCTTAGGCTTAGGCTTAGGCTTAGGCTTAGGCTTAGGCTTAGGCTTAGGCTTAGGCTTAGGCTTAGGCTTAGGCTTAGGCTTAGGCTTAGGCTTAGGCTTAGGCTTAGGCTTAGGCTTAGGCTTAGGCTTAGGCTTAGGCTTAGGCTTAGGCTTAGGCTTAGGCTTAGGCTTAGGCTTAGGCTTAGGCTTAGGCTTAGGCTTAGGCTTAGGCTTAGGCTTAGGCTTAGGCTTAGGCTTAGGCTTAGGCTTAGGCTTAGGCTTAGGCTTAGGCTTAGGCTTAGGCTTAGGCTTAGGCTTAGGCTTAGGCTTAGGCTTAGGCTTAGGCTTAGGCTTAGGCTTAGGCTTAGGCTTAGGCTTAGGCTTAGGCTTAGGCTTAGGCTTAGGCTTAGGCTTAGGCTTAGGCTTAGGCTTAGGCTTAGGCTTAGGCTTAGGCTTAGGCTTAGGCTTAGGCTTAGGCTTAGGCTTAGGCTTAGGCTTAGGCTTAGGCTTAGGCTTAGGCTTAGGCTTAGGCTTAGGCTTAGGCTTAGGCTTAGGCTTAGGCTTAGGCTTAGGCTTAGGCTTAGGCTTAGGCTTAGGCTTAGGCTTAGGCTTAGGCTTAGGCTTAGGCTTAGGCTTAGGCTTAGGCTTAGGCTTAGGCTTAGGCTTAGGCTTAGGCTTAGGCTTAGGCTTAGGCTTAGGCTTAGGCTTAGGCTTAGGCTTAGGCTTAGGCTTAGGCTTAGGCTTAGGCTTAGGCTTAGGCTTAGGCTTAGGCTTAGGCTTAGGCTTAGGCTTAGGCTTAGGCTTAGGCTTAGGCTTAGGCTTAGGCTTAGGCTTAGGCTTAGGCTTAGGCTTAGGCTTAGGCTTAGGCTTAGGCTTAGGCTTAGGCTTAGGCTTAGGCTTAGGCTTAGGCTTAGGCTTAGGCTTAGGCTTAGGCTTAGGCTTAGGCTTAGGCTTAGGCTTAGGCTTAGGCTTAGGCTTAGGCTTAGGCTTAGGCTTAGGCTTAGGCTTAGGCTTAGGCTTAGGCTTAGGCTTAGGCTTAGGCTTAGGCTTAGGCTTAGGCTTAGGCTTAGGCTTAGGCTTAGGCTTAGGCTTAGGCTTAGGCTTAGGCTTAGGCTTAGGCTTAGGCTTAGGCTTAGGCTTAGGCTTAGGCTTAGGCTTAGGCTTAGGCTTAGGCTTAGGCTTAGGCTTAGGCTTAGGCTTAGGCTTAGGCTTAGGCTTAGGCTTAGGCTTAGGCTTAGGCTTAGGCTTAGGCTTAGGCTTAGGCTTAGGCTTAGGCTTAGGCTTAGGCTTAGGCTTAGGCTTAGGCTTAGGCTTAGGCTTAGGCTTAGGCTTAGGCTTAGGCTTAGGCTTAGGCTTAGGCTTAGGCTTAGGCTTAGGCTTAGGCTTAGGCTTAGGCTTAGGCTTAGGCTTAGGCTTAGGCTTAGGCTTAGGCTTAGGCTTAGGCTTAGGCTTAGGCTTAGGCTTAGGCTTAGGCTTAGGCTTAGGCTTAGGCTTAGGCTTAGGCTTAGGCTTAGGCTTAGGCTTAGGCTTAGGCTTAGGCTTAGGCTTAGGCTTAGGCTTAGGCTTAGGCTTAGGCTTAGGCTTAGGCTTAGGCTTAGGCTTAGGCTTAGGCTTAGGCTTAGGCTTAGGCTTAGGCTTAGGCTTAGGCTTAGGCTTAGGCTTAGGCTTAGGCTTAGGCTTAGGCTTAGGCTTAGGCTTAGGCTTAGGCTTAGGCTTAGGCTTAGGCTTAGGCTTAGGCTTAGGCTTAGGCTTAGGCTTAGGCTTAGGCTTAGGCTTAGGCTTAGGCTTAGGCTTAGGCTTAGGCTTAGGCTTAGGCTTAGGCTTAGGCTTAGGCTTAGGCTTAGGCTTAGGCTTAGGCTTAGGCTTAGGCTTAGGCTTAGGCTTAGGCTTAGGCTTAGGCTTAGGCTTAGGCTTAGGCTTAGGCTTAGGCTTAGGCTTAGGCTTAGGCTTAGGCTTAGGCTTAGGCTTAGGCTTAGGCTTAGGCTTAGGCTTAGGCTTAGGCTTAGGCTTAGGCTTAGGCTTAGGCTTAGGCTTAGGCTTAGGCTTAGGCTTAGGCTTAGGCTTAGGCTTAGGCTTAGGCTTAGGCTTAGGCTTAGGCTTAGGCTTAGGCTTAGGCTTAGGCTTAGGCTTAGGCTTAGGCTTAGGCTTAGGCTTAGGCTTAGGCTTAGGCTTAGGCTTAGGCTTAGGCTTAGGCTTAGGCTTAGGCTTAGGCTTAGGCTTAGGCTTAGGCTTAGGCTTAGGCTTAGGCTTAGGCTTAGGCTTAGGCTTAGGCTTAGGCTTAGGCTTAGGCTTAGGCTTAGGCTTAGGCTTAGGCTTAGGCTTAGGCTTAGGCTTAGGCTTAGGCTTAGGCTTAGGCTTAGGCTTAGGCTTAGGCTTAGGCTTAGGCTTAGGCTTAGGCTTAGGCTTAGGCTTAGGCTTAGGCTTAGGCTTAGGCTTAGGCTTAGGCTTAGGCTTAGGCTTAGGCTTAGGCTTAGGCTTAGGCTAGGCTTAGGCTTAGGCTTAGGCTTAGGCTTAGGCTTAGGCTTAGGCTTAGGCTTAGGCTTAGGCTTAGGCTTAGGCTTAGGCTTAGGCTTAGGCTTAGGCTTAGGCTTAGGCTTAGGCTTAGGCTTAGGCTTAGGCTTAGGCTTAGGCTTAGGCTTAGGCTTAGGCTTAGGCTTAGGCTTAGGCTTAGGCTTAGGCTTAGGCTTAGGCTTAGGCTTAGGCTTAGGCTTAGGCTTAGGCTTAGGCTTAGGCTTAGGCTTAGGCTTAGGCTTAGGCTTAGGCTTAGGCTTAGGCTTAGGCTTAGGCTTAGGCTTAGGCTTAGGCTTAGGCTTAGGCTTAGGCTTAGGCTTAGGCTTAGGCTTAGGCTTAGGCTTAGGCTTAGGCTTAGGCTTAGGCTTAGGCTTAGGCTTAGGCTTAGGCTTAGGCTTAGGCTTAGGCTTAGGCTTAGGCTTAGGCTTAGGCTTAGGCTTAGGCTTAGGCTTAGGCTTAGGCTTAGGCTTAGGCTTAGGCTTAGGCTTAGGCTTAGGCTTAGGCTTAGGCTTAGGCTTAGGCTTAGGCTTAGGCTTAGGCTTAGGCTTAGGCTTAGGCTTAGGCTTAGGCTTAGGCTTAGGCTTAGGCTTAGGCTTAGGCTTAGGCTTAGGCTTAGGCTTAGGCTTAGGCTTAGGCTTAGGCTTAGGCTTAGGCTTAGGCTTAGGCTTAGGCTTAGGCTTAGGCTTAGGCTTAGGCTTAGGCTTAGGCTTAGGCTTAGGCTTAGGCTTAGGCTTAGGCTTAGGCTTAGGCTTAGGCTTAGCTTAGGCTTAGGCTTAGGCTTAGGCTTAGGCTTAGGCTTAGGCTTAGGCTTAGGCTTAGGCTTAGGCTTAGGCTTAGGCTTAGGCTTAGGCTTAGGCTTAGGCTTAGGCTTAGGCTTAGGCTTAGGCTTAGGCTTAGGCTTAGGCTTAGGCTTAGGCTTAGGCTTAGGCTTAGGCTTAGGCTTAGGCTTAGGCTTAGGCTTAGGCTTAGGCTTAGGCTTAGGCTTAGGCTTAGGCTTGCTTAGGCTTAGGCTTAGGCTTAGGCTTAGGCTTAGGCTTAGGCTTAGGCTTAGGCTTAGGCTTAGGCTTAGGCTTAGGCTTAGGCTTAGGCTTAGGCTTAGGCTTAGGCTTAGGCTTAGGCTTAGGCTTAGGCTTAGGCTTAGGCTTAGGCTTAGGCTTAGGCTTAGGCTTAGGCTTAGGCTTAGGCTTAGGCTTAGGCTTAGGCTTAGCTTAGGCTTAGGCTTAGGCTTAGGCTTAGGCTTAGGCTTAGGCTTAGGCTTAGGCTTAGGCTTAGGCTTAGGCTTAGGCTTAGGCTTAGGCTTAGGCTTAGGCTTAGGCTTAGGCTTAGGCTTAGGCTTAGGCTTAGGCTTAGGCTTAGGCTTAGGCTTAGGCTTAGGCTTAGGCTTAGCTTAGGCTTAGGCTTAGGCTTAGGCTTAGGCTTAGGCTTAGGCTTAGGCTTAGGCTTAGGCTTAGGCTTAGGCTTAGGCTTAGGCTTAGGCTTAGGCTTAGGCTTAGGCTTAGGCTTAGGCTTAGGCTTAGGCTTAGGCTTAGGCTTAGGCTTAGGCTTAGGCTTAGGCTTAGGCTTAGGCTTAGGCTTAGGCTTAGGCTTAGGCTTAGGCTTAGGCTTAGGCTTAGGCTTAGGCTTAGGCTTAGGCTTAGGCTTAGGCTTAGGCTTAGGCTTAGGCTTAGGCTTAGGCTTAGGCTTAGGCTTAGGCTTAGGCTTAGGCTTAGGCTTAGGCTTAGGCTTAGGCTTAGGCTTAGGCTTAGGCTTAGGCTTAGGCTTAGGCTTAGGCTTAGGCTTAGGCTTAGGCTTAGGCTTAGGCTTAGGCTTAGGCTTAGGCTTAGGCTTAGGCTTAGGCTTAGGCTTAGGCTTAGGCTTAGGCTTAGGCTTAGGCTTAGGCTTAGGCTTAGGCTTAGGCTTAGGCTTAGGCTTAGGCTTAGGCTTAGGCTTAGGCTTAGGCTTAGGCTTAGGCTTAGGCTTAGGCTTAGGCTTAGGCTTAGGCTTAGGCTTAGGCTTAGGCTTAGGCTTAGGCTTAGGCTTAGGCTTAGGCTTAGGCTTAGGCTTAGGCTTAGGCTTAGGCTTAGGCTTAGGCTTAGGCTTAGGCTTAGGCTTAGGCTTAGGCTTAGGCTTAGGCTTAGGCTTAGGCTTAGGCTTAGGCTTAGGCTTAGGCTTAGGCTTAGGCTTAGGCTTAGGCTTAGGCTTAGGCTTAGGCTTAGGCTTAGGCTTAGGCTTAGGCTTAGGCTTAGGCTTAGGCTTAGGCTTAGGCTTAGGCTTAGGCTTAGGCTTAGGCTTAGGCTTAGGCTTAGGCTTAGGCTTAGGCTTAGGCTTAGGCTTAGGCTTAGGCTTAGGCTTAGGCTTAGGCTTAGGCTTAGGCTTAGGCTTAGGCTTAGGCTTAGGCTTAGGCTTAGGCTTAGGCTTAGGCTTAGGCTTAGGCTTAGGCTTAGGCTTAGGCTTAGGCTTAGGCTTAGGCTTAGGCTTAGGCTTAGGCTTAGGCTTAGGCTTAGGCTTAGGCTTAGGCTTAGGCTTAGGCTTAGGCTTAGGCTTAGGCTTAGGCTTAGGCTTAGGCTTAGGCTTAGGCTTAGGCTTAGGCTTAGGCTTAGGCTTAGGCTTAGGCTTAGGCTTAGGCTTAGGCTTAGGGCTTAGGCTTAGGCTTAGGCTTAGGCTTAGGCTTAGGCTTAGGCTTAGGCTTAGGCTTAGGCTTAGGCTTAGGCTTAGGCTTAGGCTTAGGGCTTAGGCTTAGGCTTAGGCTTAGGCTTAGGCTTAGGCTTAGGCTTAGGCTTAGGCTTAGGCTTAGGCTTAGGCTTAGGCTTAGGCTTAGGCTTAGGCTTAGGCTTAGGCTTAGGCTTAGGCTTAGGCTTAGGCTTAGGCTTAGGCTTAGGCTTAGGCTTAGGCTTAGGCTTAGGCTTAGGCTTAGGCTTAGGCTTAGGCTTAGGCTTAGGCTTAGGCTTAGGCTTAGGCTTAGGCTTAGGCTTAGGCTTAGGCTTAGGCTTAGGCTTAGGCTTAGGCTTAGCTTAGGCTTAGGCTTAGGCTTAGGCTTAGGCTTAGGCTTAGGCTTAGGCTTAGGCTTAGGCTTAGGCTTAGGCTTAGGCTTAGGCTTAGGCTTAGCTTAGGCTTAGGCTTAGGCTTAGGCTTAGGCTTAGGCTTAGGCTTAGGCTTAGGCTTAGGCTTAGGCTTAGGCTTAGGCTTAGGCTTAGGCTTAGGCTTAGGCTTAGGCTTAGGCTTAGGCTTAGGCTTAGGCTTAGGCTTAGGCTTAGGCTAGGCTAGGCTTAGGCTTAGGCTTAGGCTTAGGCTTAGGCTTAGGCTTAGGCTTAGGCTTAGGCTTAGGCTTAGGCTTAGGCTTAGGCTTAGGCTTAGGCTTAGGCTTAGGCTTAGGCTTAGCTTAGGCTTAGGCTTAGGCTTAGGCTTAGGCTTAGGCTTAGGCTTAGGCTTAGGCTTAGGCTTAGGCTTAGGCTTAGGCTTAGGCTTAGGCTTAGGCTTAGGCTTAGGCTTAGGCTTAGGCTTAGGCTTAGGCTTAGGCTTAGGCTTAGGCTTAGGCTTAGGCTTAGGATAGGCTTAGGCTTAGGCTTAGGCTTAGGCTTAGGCTTAGGCTTAGGGCTTAGGCTTAGGCTTTAGCTTAGGCTTAGGCTTAGGCTTAGGCTTCTTAGGCTTAGGCTTAGGCTTAGGCTTAGGCTTAGGCTTAGGCTTAGGCTTAGGCTTAGGCTTAGGCTTAGGCTTAGGCTTAGGCTTAGGCTTAGGCTTAGGCTTAGGCTTAGGCTTAGGCTTAGGCTTAGGCTTAGGCTTAGGCTTAGGCTTAGGCTTAGGCTTAGGCTTAGGCTTAGGCTTAGGCTTAGGCTTAGGCTTAGGCTTAGGCTTAGGCTTAGGCTTAGGCTTAGGCTTAGGCTTAGGCTTAGGCTTAGGCTTAGGCTTAGGCTTAGGCTTAGGCTTAGGCTTAGGCTTAGGCTTAGGCTTAGGCTTAGGCTTAGGCTTAGGCTTGGCTTAGGCTTAGGCTTAGGCTTAGGCTTAGGCTTAGGCTTAGGCTTAGGCTTAGGCTTAGCTTAGGCTTAGGCTTAGGCTTAGGCTTAGGCTTAGGCTTAGGCTTAGGCTTAGGCTTGCTTAGGCTTAGGCTTAGGCTTAGGCTTAGGCTTAGGCTTAGGCTTAGGCTTAGGCTTAGGCTTAGGCTTAGGCTTAGGCTTAGGCTTAGGCTTAGGCTTAGGCTTAGGCTTAGGCTTAGCTTAGGCTTAGGCTTAGGCTTAGGCTTAGGCTTAGGCTTAGGCTTAGGCTTAGGCTTAGCTTAGGCTTAGGCTTAGGCTTAGGCTTAGGCTTAGGCTTAGGCTTAGGCTTAGGCTTAGGCTTAGGCTTAGGCTTAGGCTTAGGCTTAGGCTTAGGCTTAGGCTTAGGCTTAGGCTTAGGCTTAGGCTTAGGCTTAGCTTAGGCTTAGGCTTAGGCTTAGCTTAGGCTTAGCTTAGGCTTAGGCTTAGGCTAGGCTTAGGCTTAGGCTTAGGCTTAGGCTTAGGCTAGGCTTAGGCTTAGGCTTAGGCTTAGGCTTAGGCTTAGGCTTAGGCTTAGGCTTAGGCTTAGGGGGCTTAGGCTTAGGCTTAGGCTTAGGCTTAGGCTTAGGCTTAGGCTTAGGCTTAGGCTTAGGCTTAGGCTTAGGCTTAGGCTTAGGCTTAGGCTTAGGCTAGGCTTAGGCTAGGCTTAGGCTTAGGCTTAGGCTTAGGCTTAGGCTTAGGCTAGCTAGGCTTAGGCTTAGGCTAGGCTTAGGCTTAGGCTTAGGCTTAGCTTAGGCTTAGGCTTAGGCTTAGGCTTAGGCTTAGGCTTAGGCTTAGGCTTAGGCTTAGGCTTAGGCTTAGGCTTAGGCTTAGGCTTAGGCTTAGGCTTAGGCTTAGGCTTAGGCTTAGGCTTAGGCTTAGGCTTAGGCTAGGCTAGGCTTAGGCTTAGGCTTAGGCTTAGGCTAGGCTTAGGCTTAGGTTAGGCTTAGGCTTAGGCTTAGGCTTAGGCTTAGGCTTAGGCTTAGGCTTAGGCTTAGCTTAGGCTTAGGCTTAGGCTTAGGCTTAGGCTTAGGCTTAGGCTTAGGCTTAGGCTTAGGCTAGGCTTAGGCTTAGGCTTAGGCTTAGGCTTAGGCTTAGGCTTAGGCTTAGGCTTAGGCTTAGGCTTAGGCTTAGGCTTAGGCTTAGGCTTAGGCTTAGGCTTAGGCTTAGGCTTAGGCTTAGGCTAGGCTTAGGCTTAGGCTTAGGCTTAGGCTTAGGCTTAGGCTTAGGTAGGCTAGGCTTAGGCTTAGGCTTAGGCTTAGGCTTAGGCTTAGGCTTAGGCTTAGGCTTAGGCTTAGGCTTAGGCTTAGGCTTAGGCTTAGGCTTAGGCTTAGGCTTAGGCTTAGGCTTAGGCTTTAGGCTTAGGCTTAGGCTTAGGCTAGGCTTAGGCTTAGGCTTAGGCTTAGGCTTAGGCTTAGGCTTAGGCTTAGGTTAGCTTAGGCTTAGGCTTAGGCTTAGGCTTAGGCTTAGGCTTAGGCTTAGGCTTAGGCTTAGGCTTAGGCTTAGGCTTAGGCTTAGGCTTAGCTTAGGCTTAGGCTTAGCTTAGCTTAGGCTTAGGCTTAGGCTTAGGCTTAGGCTTAGCTTAGGCTTAGGCTTAGGCTTAGGCTTAGGCTTAGGCTTAGGCTTAGGCTTAGGCTTAGGCTTAGGCTTAGGCTTAGGCTTAGGCTTAGGCTTAGGCTTAGGCTTAGGCTTAGGCTTAGGCTTAGGCTTAGCTTAGGCTTAGGCTTAGGCTTAGGCTTAGGCTTAGCTTAGGCTTAGGCTTAGGCTTAGGCTTAGGCTTAGGCTTAGGCTTAGGCTTAGGCTTAGGCTTAGGCTTAGGCTTAGGGCTTAGGCTTAGGCTTAGGCTTAGGCTTAGGCTTAGGCTTAGGCTTAGGCTTAGGCTAGGTTAGGCTTAGGCTTAGGCTTAGGCTTAGCTTAGGCTTAGGCTTAGGCTTAGGCTTAGGCTTAGGCTTAGGCTTAGGTTAGGCTTAGGCTTAGGCTTAGGCTTAGCTTAGGCTTAGGCTTAGCTTAGGCTTAGGCTTAGGCTTAGGCTTAGGCTTAGGCTTAGGCTTAGGCTTAGGTTAGGCTTAGGCTTAGGCTTAGGCTTAGGCTTAGCTTAGGCTTAGGGCTTAGGCTTAGGCTTAGCTTAGGCTTAGGCTTAGGCTTAGGCTTAGGCTTAGGCTTAGGCTTAGGCTTAGGCTTAGGCTTAGGCTTAGGCTTAGGCTTAGGCTTGGCTTAGGCTTAGGCTTTAGGCTTAGGCTTAGGCGGGCTTAGGCTTAGGCTTAGGGCTTAGGCTTAGCTTAGGCTTAGGCTAGGCTTAGGCTTAGGCTTAGCTTAGGCTTAGGCTTAGGCTTAGGCTTAGGCTTAGGCTTAGGCTTAGGCTTAGGCTTAGGCTTAGGCTTAGCTTAGGCTTAGGCTTAGGCTTAGGCTTAGGCTTAGGCTTAGGCTTAGGCTTAAGGCTTAGGCTTAGGCTTAGGCTTAGCTTAGGCTTAGGCTTAGGCTTAGGCTTAGGCTTAGGCTTAGCTTAGGCTTAGGCTTAGGCTTAGGCTTAGGGCTTAGGCTTAGGGGGGGAGCTGGGGGGCTTAGGCTTAGGCTTAGGCTTAGGCTTAGGCTTAGGCTTAGGTAGGCTTAGGCTTAGGCTTAGGCTTAGCTTAGGCTTAGGCTTAGGCTTAGGCTTAGGCTTAGGCTTAGGCTTAGGCTTAGGCTTAGGCTTAGGCTTAGGCTTAGGCTTAGGCTTAGGCTTAGGCTTAGGCTTAGGCTTAGGCTTAGGCTTAGGCTTAGGCTTAGCTTAGGCTTAGGCTTAGGCTAGGCTTAGGCTTAGGGCTTAGGCTTAGGCTTAGGCTTAGGCTTAGGCTTAGGCTTAGGCTTAGGCTTAGGCTTAGGCTTAGGCTTAGGCTTAGGCTTAGGCTTAGGCTTAGGCTTAGCTTAGGCTTAGGCTTAGGCTTAGGCTTAGGCTTAGGCTTAGGCTTAGGCTTAGGCTAGGCTTAGGCTTAGGCTTAGGCTTAGGCTTAGGCTTAGGCTTAGGCTTAGGCTTAGGCTTAGGCTTAGGCTTAGGCTTAGCTTAGGCTTAGGCTAGGCTTGCTTAGGCTAGGCTTAGGCTTGCTTAGGCTTAGGCTTTAGGCTTAGGCTTAGGCTTAGGCTTAGGCTTAGGTTAGGTTAGGCTTAGGCTTAGGCTTAGCTTAGGCTTAGGCTTAGGCTTAGCTTAGCTTTAGCTTAGTTAGGCTTTAGGCTTAGGCTTAGGCTAGGCTTAGGCTTAGGCTTAGGCTAGGCTTAGGCTTAGGCTTAGGCTTAGGCTTAGGCTTAGGCTTAGGCTTAGGCTTAGGCTTGTTAGGCTTAGGCTTAGGCTTAGGCTTAGGCTTAGGCTTAGGCTTAGGCTTAGGCTAGCTTAGGCTTAGGGCTTAGGCTTAGCTTAGGCTTAGGCTTAGGCTTAGGCTTAGGCTTAGCTAGGCTTAGGCTTAGGCTTAGGTTTAGGCTTAGGCTTAGGCTTAGGCTTAGGCTTAGGCTTAGCTTAGGGTTAGGCTTAGGCTTAGGCTTAGCTTAGGCTTAGGCTTAGGCTTAGGCTTAGGTTAGGCTTAGGCTTAGGCTTAGGCTTAGGGCTTAGGCTTAGGCTTAGGCTTAGGCTTAGGCTTTAGGCTTAGGCTTAGGCTTAGGCTTAGGCTTAGGCTTAGGCTTAGGCTTAGGCTTAGGCTTAGGCTTAGGCTTAGCTTAGGCTTAGGCTTAGGCTTAGGCTTAGGCTTAGGCTTAGGCTTAGGCTTAGGCTTAGGCTTAGGCTAGGCTTAGGCTTAGGCTTAGGCTTAGGCTTAGGCTTAGGGTAGGCTTAGGCTTAGGCTTAGGCTTAGGCTTAGGCTTAGGCTTAGGCTTAGGCTTTAGGCTTAGGCTTAGGCTTAGGCTTAGGCTT
>CALZFC010000214.1:0-29673 GCA_945643635.1 Allodiplogaster sudhausi | reverse complement strand
TTTTAAGTCGTTTCAAGTCGTTTCAAGTCGTTTTAAGTCGTCAAGTCGTGACTTCAAGATATGAATTATTTTGTGGCTTTTTGGTAAATTTTCAGTGCACGTCGAAAGTCATGGACGCAAGTTCGAATCGCGCGCGCACAAAACTCTTTTGCGCGCTTTTGTATGGCTCCCGAGTATGTTTAAAAGAGTGATATCATATAGTAAAGAATTCAAGCTTTCTTATGAGCTTAAATTCAATGGCCGAAATAGTCCAGTAGCGCCGCTAGAATAGACTTTTGACCCTTTAGAGCCAAATTTTAACCCTTAGAGCCAACTAACGACCCAACTTACTATCTTTTATCGGGAAAATGGCCTCCGGGGCGATAGCCCGGTGGCCATTGACCGGGCCAAAGGCCCGTAGCGTGCCGAAGGCACGCTAGTCTATTATTATATAAAAGTCGACTGTAATTTATTGACCGGTATATCGCGCCGAGAGGTATTACGGGCGGTGGGGAGTGAGATACGGGGAAGCGGGTTTTTTGCATGTTGTAGATTATCCCTGGGGCGGTTCGCGACTTTGACGGGCTGCAACTTTTTTTCTGGTGGTCGTACAGAAATGTAAAAAATAGTGGCGGATAGCCCGTTCAAAAATGAATATGATTCCTGGAGTTGAGATCATTTCGAGTTTTGGTAGATCAGTGGGAGGCCGCCGCGCAAGCCATACCTTTTTGGGGTACTTTTTGAGAGGGTATTTGCCCCTTTCTCGGAAAAAAAAAAGGTTATCTCCAAGTATCTTCTTCTTCACGTTTATACCTTCTATCAAGTACTACAATGACTGTTTCGTGGTATTTATATGCATTTTTAAAGATAGGATTGCTTTTGAGAAATAAGCATGCCGAGCAGAGAAAGAATTAAAAATATAATATAAAAAAAATAAATGAAAATGTAAAATAATAAAAATAAATAAAAGTAGACAAAAAAATAAACGTAAAAAATCTTTTTTGCAATCAGTGATCCCTTGGTCACATTTTTGAATCGCCGCTTAAGCCAACTCTTAAAACGGATTCGTTTAGATACTGTAGTCTAGGGAGGGGAAACGTTTAAATTTGGTTATGGAGTAAAGTTTCCTCGTGAATTGAATGCAAATTCTATGTGTACATTTTTTATTGTTTCGTCTCGAGCATTTATTTTGTATTTATATATGAAGGAGAAAATTAGTTTTAGTCCTCGAAATGGCCACTGCTCCGCGCATTCTCCATCGGGCCTTCTCCGCATGAGCTGCGGGGGGTTTGATGATCGTCAGTCAGCATGCGAAATGTTCATCAAAATTTCCTGAAGGTAATCATCTGTTAATGAATTGCTTACTCACTATTCACCATTCATTATAATCCTGACGAGAATTAGGTTGCTTCCTTTTTTAGGGGACACTCCAACCCAGCCCGGCGTCAAGAATTTGATCACGGCGCTATACAAGAGTCATAGCAGAGACTGGGACGGCATCCACCCCTCGCTGGCCGAGCCAAGCGTCTTCTTGGAAGATACACGTCGAGGATTCGAACTCTTCCGCCTTTGCTACTCGAGCGGCATCTTCGTGACATGGGATTCAAACTCCTTACAAGGTTTGTGGTTTTAACTGATTTAAACAAAAAAGGATATCTAAACCATTTGCAACCATCTTATTCAAGAATATTGAAAAACTTTTGCAATGACGTGACATTTTGTTTAAAATAAAAATATTTCAATTACAGGCATGGTAAGGATATCAAGATTCGAAGGATCAGTTGGCCCGTGTTCGTGTCTCCAAACGCGTATTGATGGAGAACGAGAGATGGGACTTCGGTACTAACTCATTCGTCGTTGAGAACTACGAGAGCAAGCATCGCCGCTTCTCTGAACTGAGTTTGTATAGAAAATGTTTTCAATTTCTCTCCCTAACAGTAAAGTAAGGCTATTTTGCGATGTATCTTTGCATTTAGATTTCTTGAATGAGCTACCAAAAGAGGTACGAGAAGTCGTAACCAAGCGAAGGCTCATTGGGAAGAAGAAAGAAGAGATGTCTTCCCAATTCGTTGATGCGAGTTTCTTCGCTCAGACAAAAGGTACTTTCATTTTTTTTGCTAATTGTTCATATCCTTTCAATACATGTTTTTTCATTTATAGCTTTGCGGCTTAATTATTATTATTTTTCTCTGCTAATGTTTCTGTAACGAAAGTAAAAAAGAAAGTTCAATATAGTTCATACCTTTTAATATTAGATAAGTTAAATATTTTTCTCAGCTGATGCTATGCTGTCGCCTACACAGAAGGAAGATGACAACTACGGCGCTATGCTTTCGAGAAATGGTATGAGTCTACGTTATATTCACACAAATGTTTATGTTTATATTTACTTTTACCAATGACAAGAAAGCAGTTGACAAAGCTCATCTCAATTGTCAGATTTTTGCCCTGAATTATTTTTATTGTGCTAATTTAACATTCTTATCTTCACAAAAGCTTTGGCTAAGCAATTTTTTCTCAGAAGCTGCTCACCAGCCGCAATTTGATTCTGCTGCTGCTCCACCTGCTGCTGTTTCTTCTGCAGATAACAGCGATCCATTCAGTGGGTTGGGTAGTCTGTGGCCCGTCCATCTTCTTCAGCGAACATATTTCCGGTTCGCACTCTATTGAATCCAGAAAACGTCTTTGCTTATCGAAGTAATGAAAACTTAATTCAGTGAATTATCACAGTTTTTTACGTCCATATAATATTTTACAAAAATGTTTTGCAGCAGCGGCACTGAAATCGGAGGCGGATCCAGCACGTGCAGCTCCCATGTCAGCTGCGATACTGAACTCGGAGGTGACTCCTGCACATGCAGCTCCCATGCCAGCTGCGATCAAGATCACCATCACTGACTTTTCAGGTTGATTATGTTGCTTATTTAAAAAAAAAAACTATTTTATCCCCCTTATATGGAATTATAGCCTTAGAATATTTGTATTCAGCACTTCCCGTTGACTTGCTGGAAACTCTCTCCCACGAGGATATGCAAATTGCCCTCTCTGGCTCCTTCGTTCGTTACTGGAGCAAGCAGGGCGCCGCAGCCAAGAGTCTTGACATCAACAGTCTTGTTAGGCTCTACAAGCAGAATGGAATGGGTAAGGAGTGAAATGATCTCGCCCCTTTCCAATCTGTTACATTCCTTTTCTATTCAGAATAAATTGTTTGGCTAATATAAGTATGCAGTTGTTAAACATGCCCTTTTCTAACTTTGGAAAATGCATTCTCTAACCTCCCTTGTTACATGTGTTTTACTTTTTGCGAACCATGGTTCGAATTATATATTCCTCTTTTCTTCTTGAAATTGTTCTTTTTATTCGGAATAGCATCACTTCAGCTCAAGATGATTCGTATTCTTTCCCTCCCCCTCCTCCCGTTTCGAAGTGCGTGTCCATTATATCTTGGCGTCAATGATTTCGATACTCATTCCATCAGGATATTGTTTAATGATATTTTATTTATCTTTCTTCTTTTGAGTGCTTGGAGTAATTCGTCATTATTGCCCATTTGGATACAGTTTAATATGTCTTATTCTATGTTTCCACGGTTGATCGTCTGAGGAAGTCATCGTTGCCAATATCTGTATGTTGTGTTATCCTCTTCACGTTAGATCGGAATGAAATGAAGTCAATTTTAATGGTCAAGAACCGCGGCAGTGAATAGGACTTCCTTGCATAATAGCTCTGTTGGATGCACTTAGGATATCCTTGTTTCCGTTGTGGGTCTCATTGATTAATTCTCTGATGTTCTCGTTTCGCACTTTTTGAATGCTTGGCAGGATGTTTTGTTGTTTGTTTACATTTCTGTTACATTTGTTTAAATCAATAAAGCGCTCACGCAAAATAATGCTTCATGTCACGATTTAAAAAATAAGGAGATGTTAATACATTCGAATATTTAAATATATGGAAATACTTTGTTCAGTGTAATACGGTGGTTACGGTGAAGCTAACGAGCCTTGGGTATACTGTAGCTCAGACAAAACCAAGCGTATCGACCGGACGAGCAGCTTGGGGAGTCTACCGGAAGTGAGAGGTAGACGACCGGCGCCGAGACCCGCGTCGGGTCAAGAGCAGCCGGATCCAAGTTGGTTTTTTTTGGAATTATGTTCCTGTAAACTTTGTCATACTTGCGCCTTGCTTTTCTTCCATTTTATGATCACGATTATCACGTTCTTTTTTTTTATTTTGTTCTTGAAAGATTGAGTTTATTGTCATAGGTCTATTTTGCAGGTAATTTCTGAGTTTTAGTTGTTTCGGATTGAAAGCGTTTTATTTTCTAGGTCTCCGCATCGAGTGCCTTCCCTGGCATTTCCCGATTCAGCGGCTTCTACTTCACGCTGCTCCTCGCTTCGCTTCATTTGTGTTAGTATTTTCCTAAATATTACTGAGTTCTATTTTGAAAACCCTACAAAAAGATTTCTCTTTTCCTTTGACCATGGGAATTAGATCTTGCTAAGGATTAAAACTTTTTTCGCCGCTCCTTTGATGGAATATTTTTCTAATAATTTTAAGGATTTATTTCTTTCAATAGACGTTGAAGCAAATAAAAAATAAATTCAATTCAAATGCTCATAAAAATGTCGTAAGAAGTAATCCATCTTGGGCACCGAACTTGGGTCTGTTATGTTGCGGTCGAACCATTTACCAATTGGACACGCAACCTCTTAAGACAAGCGCTATTTTAGTTTGAATGCTGTAAATCAGAGAATTGAGTGGAGAACCTAGCAATATGCATATCTACCGAAAGAGAAATGGAAGACCAGTTAATTGCATTTCGAATTATCCATGTTAGTTTATTGTGCACTAAGCAATATTAGAAGGAAATGATGAGCTTTGACATGTTCGCTATGGCGTTCTGGTTGAAGCATTGAATAGGCAATCGATAGGAGGGAGCCGTGGTATGTTGCGAGTGATGTTGGCTATGCACCCAAGGGTCCCTGGTTGATTCCCTTGTAATGAAAGAACTTTTGTCGTTTTAGTTTACTCTCCTAAGCATAAGGAATGTCATGTGCACACCTGCAATAAAGGTGATGGTGTTCAAATCCCATTCTATCTATTGAAACTTAAGGCCCCCATTTAATTTGATTTTCTCTTTTACAGGTTTTGCGGGATTTTTTTTCTTTTCTCTTTAATTTTCTTTCTTTTTCTTTCTTTGATCGAATGCGCTGAATGTAACTGTAACTGTCTCCCTTTGCCGCTCTATATCTCTCTCTCTCATTCTCTCTCTTCTCTATCTCTCATTCGCTTTGTCTTTGTCCGTTCTCCTTTCTCTCTCGCTCCTATCTGATTTTTTTTCCTTTCTTTTTTTTTCTCTGTGAACTCAATATTCCGGCTAATAAAAAAATGTGTTTTTAATGAAGATTTGTTTAATGTTTGTTTTATTTTTAATTTTTAGGATATATTTATTTTCTTTTTTAATTAACTTTTTTGGTTTTAAATATCGACTAAATTTTTAAAGACTACTTTTTTCAGGTAGTATGTCTGAAGGCGTGCGCGACGTGCTGCGCGATCTGCGGAGCGTGTGTTCAGTGACGACTGCGATGACAGCAACCACACCGGCCGTGACGAGCACAAGGTACTTCACTCGGTAAATTAGGATAAAGAGAGAGAGAGAGAGAGAGAGAGAGAAATAGAGTGAGAGAGATAGAATAGGAATATACTTATCCACCCTGTCCCTCACATCATTGACGATGCTGCCCGTGTCGTTTGGCGAGGAAGATGGCCATCGTCCTCATCAGCAACTAGGATGTCAGTGCTCCCTTCCCTGACTAACCTTCACTACCTTTGCAGCATTGGTTTTAAGAGGAAGCGATAGTTGTTGAAGCAGATTTTTTTAATGAAGAGATGATGCAAAGTGGGGAGTGTTTTTTTGATTTCTTTTTTATTTTATTAGTTTAACGGAAAGAAATAACGCAGTGGTTGATGCATAGTATTTTTAAAAATATCTCAGAATATTTGTTAGCGAAGTTTATGGCGAAGTATTTTAAGCAACAATCCTTCTAAAAAAATAAATTACTGGAAATATTTTGGAGCTATTTTAAATTGGTAAACATTTTCAACCACTGCGTGAAGAGGCTACCTTTTTGCAAAGAATTATAGCGTTTCTCTTTCAGTTTCTCTCTCTCTCTCTCTCTATCTATTGTATGAGTTAATTGGTAACCTTCCTTGTAAGGTTCACCGTGACTGATAAAGGCAACGGTGAAGATCCGCTGTGACGGATAGAGACCAAAGGCAAAGATCCTTTTAAGGATATAGGCCACTGCATAAATCAGTATGGTGAATCTGATGGGGAAGCCTTTTTGTTATGATGTTTTGTTATGATTATTGTGAATTGGTTGTTTTATTGAGTCCCGCACTGATAAAGGCAAAGGCAAAGATCCGCTATGAAGGATAGAGGCCACAGGCAAAGATCCATTAATGGATATAGGCCACCGCATACATCAGTACGGTCAACTTGATGAGACTACCTTTTCTCTATCTCTCCCTTTGTATGTGTTAAGTGGTAACCTTGTTAGTTCACCTAATACTGATAGAGGCAACGGCAAAGATCCGCTCTGAAGGATAGAGGCCAAAGGCAAAGATCCGTTTACGGATATAGGCCACTGCATAAATCAGTATGGTGAATCTAATGGGGAAGCCTTTTTGTTATGATGTCATACATGATATATCCGTACAAGGCCTTCACAGCAAGCCTATAAACTGCTACATCTAATTGAAAGGCAAAGATCCGTTATGAAGGATAGAGGCCAAGGCAAAGATCCTTTTATGGATATAAGCCACAACAAAGCAGAGTGAATTGGTAGTCCCGGTTGGTTCACATCATATGATAAAGGCAACGGTAAAGATCCGCAATGAAGGTTAGAGACCAAAGGCAAAGATCCGTTTATGGATATAGGCCACTGCAAAGATCAGTATGGTGAGCCTTCTGGGGCTACCTAATTGATTTTATATCATTCAACTGTTTTCCGCTCTTTCACCTTTATCTTTATTTCTCTCTCTCTCTCTCTCTCTCTCTCTCTCTCTCTCTTTCTCTCTCTCTCTCTCTCTTTCTATCTCTCACTCTATCTTTCTCTATCTCTGTGTCTGTGTCTCTCTCTCTCTCTCTCGCTCTTTTTTTTCTCTTTCTGCCTCTGTCCCTGTGTCTTTTCTCTCTCTCTCTCTCTCTCTCTCTCTCTCTCATTCTCTATCTCTCTCTCTCTCTCTCTTTATCTCTCGCTCTCTCTCTTTCTTTTTCTTTCTTTATCTCTCTCTGCCTCGCTCTCGCTCTCTCTTGTCTTTCCTCTCTACTTATCAATGAAAGACCAAGGCGCAGCAAGTCTTTAAACTGCAGTCTGCTCACTGAATGCCATGAAAGCCAATTAATGATTGAACTGAGCCATACAAAGGCGACGAATGATCTGTAATTCATACGAGTACTACCTCAGGTTTATTAAAGAACCCGTCATGAGATTAAAGGGACGAAACGGTTCAATGTTTCTGAATGTATCAGGTTCTCATCTGATGAGTCCCGCCTGAACTGATATGTTGGTGAAAAATGCTATCAAAGCACTATTAATTTGTTGTGAATTGTATTAACAAGTTCCATTTCCGTACCTTCCTGTCATTCTTTCAAACAGCTGCTGATGTTCATATCATGAATGTGCAAAGTCGTAAAGCACAACATTCTACGTGATCGATCAATTTTAATGAGCCAGAATGAAATTAACATGAACGACTGAGTCATATTTTTTAATATTATGCATTGATAAAGATCCATTGGTGCACTGAATCACATGAATATTTTCGAGAAGAACGGGTGTTTCCGAATAACGAATGAATGAAGTATTCTGAAAATATTGCTCAAGAAAGAAAGGAATGATCGGATATGCATTGTGAAAAAGTATTTTTTTGCTATTCATCGTTCCGTTGCGAATTATCTGATTATTATGTGCATATGCTGAATGATTGAACTGCAAGTGTCATCAAATTTTCAATTGCATAACCCGTCATGAGATTAAAGGGACGAAACGGGTCAACGTTCTGAATGTATCAGGTTCTCATCTGATGAGTCCGCCTGAAGAAATATTTTGATTAAGAATGCTATCAGTGCAATATTATAATGTTTGTGAATATTATTAACAAGGTTCACTTTATGTTCCTTCATATCATTCTTTTGAATGAAGTTCATCTGAACGACTGATGAATATATCTCATTTATTTTAAATATTATAAATCAATAAAGATCAATCGACCTTTATTAATTATGAATGATAGACGATTTTTGCTCTGTATTACGTGAATATTTTGGAGATCAATGGGTGATCTTCCATATAAAGAATGATTGAAGTATTCTGACAATATTAATCGGGAATGAAACGAATGATCAGATATGAATTGTATATAAAAAAATTTTTACTGTTCACCATTCGTTGAAAATTATCAGAGTATGATATATACTGAATGATTGAACTTCAAGTGCCGTCAAAAGATACAATTGCATTACCCGTCATCAGATTAAAGGGACGAAACGGGATAATTGTTTGCAATGTACCAGGTTCTGATCTGATGAGTCCCACCTGGAGAAAAAATATCAATAAAACAGTCATTATCATATGCAAGCTATTAACTGGTTATTGTGAGCTCTCAGCTATGAATGAATGAAGTGGAATTGATTAAAGAAGAGATTGATATTGCATTCAATTTGAATTAATAATTCAGTTTCTTTGAGAAATGTGAAGAATGAATTTAATCAGTGATCAAGATGTGACCGCAAGAATTGCAGGTACATATCGAGAGAGACGAGTTATGAACTAATAATAAGGATACATGTTACAATTCGACGTTTATTATGTATGTTTTGTTGCGCCCGTTTTATTATTATGACTTTCATATGTACATACACTTATGATCTGGCATTCTGCTAATTGTTTAAGCATACAGACGACACTTTTGAAATGCTTAACTGAGAGTGTATCTGCTTTGTCTGATGTGCTACCAGCAAAGATTTCTTTAGTGCCTGTGTGCAAATGAGGTGCAGAAGTGCCCGCTCTGAATGTATGTACAGTACCGTCCAACATTTCTTGTACATATATTAATTATATTTAATTATATTAATATAAATAATTTCAATTGATTTTTTAAGCGCTCATGCGCATTTCAACGTAGTTTTCTGTTCAAACTAGACTAATTCGATACAGATAAATATGTGGTAACATTAGTTTCTCAAAGAAAGTAGACGCTGACGAGAAAATTCATGTTTTAGCCCGAAATTATTTGAAATATGCAGCGCAATACGCTGCACTAAATGCGCAATTGCGCTGCATCTTTAAATGGATTTCGGGCTAAAACATGAATTTTCTCGTTAGTGTCTACTTTCTGTGAGAAACTAATGTTACCAACGTATTTATCTGCATCGAATTAGTCTAGTTTAAACAGAAAACTACGTTGAAATGCGCCATGAGCGCTGAAAATATAATTAATATATGTACCAGAAATTTTGGGCGGTACTGTACATAGTTGCGCTGTTGAAGTTGCGTGGCGCATAAGATATGTGTAGCGGATAACAGATCAGAGAACTATGTAATTCACTTTTGCAGGAGGTAAGCAGTACTCTGGTGACAGTGACCTGACCCTTTCTTCTCAGATGTCCTTCCGACTTCGATGTGATGGCGGCCGGGTCGATCTTCGGCCGGACCGTCGTCGCGGAGAGGCCGCGCTGGGCTCAGAGGGAACCGGGGGAGTACCTCTGAGCCCATCCCGCTACTCCCCTACTCAGAGCTGTTGTGGACAGGGTCTCTGATGAGTCAATGCTACTGTCCACAGGCTTCCCCAGTGCCTCAAACTGGTTTCAATGAAATAAATGTATCCGAAATGAAAAATTATGAACATGTTGAATGCAAGGATACATTGAATTGCCAAGTGCATAGCACATCCATCAAGAGAAGTGAAAAGCACGCAAAGATGAATCAGAAATCTGAAAATGAAAGACCGCAAACCAGAATAAAGAAGAATGAAAATTATGAAGAACTACAGAATCATGAAATGAAGATGAATATGACTGAAACTGAACACACAAATGACCACTTTATGTACAAGAATCTCAGAGAGGAGGCATTGATGAAAAGAAAGATGAATACAAAGCCCTGACTGAAAAAGTCACAGAATTCCGAGCAAGTTTATTGATGAGTATTCAAGCAGAAATTGAGCAATTGGATCGAAGGGGATGAAAGGAATATTGGAAAAGTGATCATTGCGCACCTAGAAGTTTTCCAAAATGCAAATGCTGGATCCAGATAAGTGAGATGCATTTTATTGGAATGAATGAAGAAAACCGTTTCAGTTTCGAGCGACTTATTATTCCAGTTGCTGTGAATGGTCACATGTGTTGTGCGAAGTACAACAGAAATGAAAATGTGTTGCATATGTACGATTCTGGAAAAGAAACTCTAATTGCACTGAAATCGGTCAGAGATTCTCTCAGCAAAATTGTCCAATTTGTTACCAAGTCGAAAGTACTTCCGAGATTTGAAAATGGGGAATTAACGAAAATGAAGAATGCTAATGAAGACGCAGCCGTTTATCTTGTGAGTGCCTTGGAAAGTTCGATCACAAACTCGGATTACAGTCGCTTCGGAATGAACTCAAATGACATAAAGAATAGCATGTACTCAATTCTGACTGGTAAGAAAGGAGACTTAACAATTAGTGCACAACCTGGATTTGTGGAACTCAGTGATCTCAGATCACAATTTGACATGCTTACAACTGAGACTGTGGACAGATACATCAGAAAACTGGCTGAATCATACTCTGGAAACGACACAATTTTCGCATTGAGTTCCATTTATCAGGTCTTTGCGCAGAAAAAAGACGCAACAGCAGCAGGCGAATGTTACTTGGAAGATCAGATCCACATTGATTTGCATTTGCAAGAATGACCGACGCGATGAAGCTCACTGCAAAGCGGATTCTCTTGCTGTCCACTACGGAGTTCACTTTTGGTTTGCCGAGTATATTAGAGAGGAGAATGTTGTGAAAATATCAGATTCCATGGAAGGCAAAAACATATCATAAGGGCACATACTCGCAGCACATAAGTGCAAAGGGAATTTGTCAACTGATCAAGCACGTGTTTGGAGATGTTCCAAAGCCAAGCTTTATGTGGGAAAAGGTTCAACAGCAGCCAGACACATTCAATTGTGGTGTATTCACATGCAAGTACTACGAATGCGCAGTGAAAAGAATTCCACAACCAAAGGATGGATTTGATTGCAGACTGTACAGATATGTCATGCTTAATGTTTTGGAAGGGCGCAATCAAGTTCTTGTAATTATTCCAGAAGAAGAGAAGGAAAAGCCGATGCGAATTGAAAAGAAAATTGAAAATGAGTGGATTGAAGTAAAGCCAAGAAGAAGTCAGAGATCAAGTTCGAAAAATGATGATTACCTATTCAAAAAGCCTCTGGGACCAGCAAAAAGGAAGAGCACCTTAAAGAAAAATGCCAGTACGATTGAAGTAGCCCCAGAGATTGAGACCGTCAGACCGTACAATCTTCTCGAGCTTAACGATTCAGATGATGGCGAAAAAGCCATTGAAGAAACCATATGATGAGCTCCTGGACTCAACGAGAAAGTTGAAAGAAATGACAGTACAAAAAATGTTTGAGAAAATTTCTGAACAAAATAACAAATCTGAGACTATGCTTCTGAATGTATCTGCTTCTCACGTACTTAGGTATCTGGATTATGGTCACAAGTTTGATGCAAAGGAAATGCGTACATTGTTCAAGGAATATTCAGTTCAAAAGTGCAAGTCAATGAAAAGAATTCTAATGCCACTTGTTGATGACCATAGAAAAGGACATTATCTATGTTCGATTTATGAAAAAAATGAAAACATTTTGACCATTTACGATTCATTGTGGAGTGATGGAGATAAATATGAGTGGATTCAAATGAATGTGCGAAATTTAATTAGTCATCTTGTGCGGCCAACGAATGAAATAAAAATAACGACGGTTCTATGCACGAAGCAAAAAGCAATCTTCGACTCAGGAGTGCATGCAATTAGGTTTGCTGTTAATTGTTTGAAAATAAGCCAGTTATGGAAGCCAATCTCAATGTATCTGAATATCGGAAAGAAATATACGAAATTTTGATTGGAAACCGTGATCTCGTGCCTAAATGTACAGTTAAAAGTGCTGCAGCAGCCAAAGATAAATCTGAAGACACTCAGCATATTATATTTGATGTTACCAAAATGAATAATAAAATTTTGATTGGAAACCGTGATCTCATGCCTAAATGTACAGTTAAAAGCGCTGCAGCAGTCCATGATAAATCTGATGAAACTCAGCAAATTATATTTGATGTTGCCAAAATTAAGAAACAATTGAATGCAAAGCAAAAACCATTGGATGTCGATGTCATCGAATCGTGTATGCTTAGATTAGCAATGAATAACCCTACAGCAAAAGTAGTGGTGTGTAAATTTGAACTTTTCAAAAATAAAGATATTTCTATCGACAGAGCAATGATGCGATCGTATGAAGGATCTCTCTCTGACTGTAACTTGGCTCAATTTGTTGTTTCTGATCAGAATCGCCCAAAGCATGTTTATTACTGTGATTACAACTGGTCTTCCGGCAAATTAAGAATCTGTGATTCTGATGAACAGGACAGCATAGAATACTACAAAAACACAACTAATACCATTTATGAAATAATTTCTCTTATTAAGCCTTGCTCAAATGGATTTAAAGCTGATCTTGAAGAATGCAAACAGCACAGTAAATCTTCAAAATTCAATGCTCACGTTTATGTATGTGCATTTGCGGACTGCGCAATCTCAGAATGCGACTTTGATCTATTTGGTCATAATCCCATGATTTTCAAAAATAAGCTGATATCACTGTTTACAACTGATGAAGAAAGAAACACAAAAAAGGAATAGTGACACTCCTGTTTCGGCGAATATAAACACAAGTGGTGTTGAAATGAAAACTATGGAGCCTAATGACTCTGTCCGAATTACAAGAAGCCGAAGCAGAACCCAGTTTCAGACACTGACAACAACTCCTTTAAAGAACCAGCATCTGAAAATAAAAGAGTTAACCAGACTCCAAAACGTAAATTCAGAGATAATGAAGTACAGAGTTCTGAAAAGAAAAGAAAGATTGGAGAATTGGAAAGCCCATCTATTTTGCTAAATAGAATGAGTCAGATGCACATAATACAGAGTCCTTTAAGCCAGACGTATTTAAGAAAGAGAAAGGTTGAAGGACCAGTATCAGGGACACCATCTTCAATTTTATCAGATCTGAACCAAATGCACATTGCGGCAGATAAAACTCCGGTACGTACATCTATGAGGAAAGCGAGATCGCTATTCAAAAGTGAAGCGAATGCCGAGACGTACAGAGCAATATTTAGCTCAGCCAGATCAAGTGCGCCTATTGGGGACATCTCATACGAATGTTTGAATAAATTGGACAGCGCAGAATGTGTGCCTTCAGATGTCGTGTACTGTGCTTTACAAGTTTTCTGCTACAAGAAGAATGTGTATCTAATTAATCCCCTTGCATACTTTGGTTACTGCGAAGATCCACAAAAAGTACAAAAATTGAAGGAACAAAACTTAACCGATATTTGAAAATAATGTTTCCCCTGGTTAATAATAATCACTACATGCTCTGTGTCATTGATCCTCAGAATAAGAGAGCTACAGTGTATGACTCGCTGAACAGAGTGCAAAGAAGTGAACTGAACACAATTAAGGAATGTATCTCTCATCTCACGGGACTTGAAGTTGAAATTGATGCGCAGGACGCAAGTAAAGTGACAATGCAGAGTGATAGCGTAAGCTGTGGACCCATTACTATTTTCCACGCATTACAAATTATCAACAAACGACCTACAGTTGTTGAAAACTTTGATGTGCATTCATTTAAAATGCAATTGAAGAAATATCTGCAAAGTTGCAATTTGCTAAAGATTGGAGGAGGTACTGAGGAATTTACTGATCAAAGGTCTCGGAGATCTAGATCATACTCTTCCTTTACTTCTGAAAGCAGTGTAGCTTCATCTACGACATCTGTTAGATCTATTAGCTGTGACTATTCCAAGGAAGCACTTGAAATGTTGAGAAAGTTTGCATGGATTCCATGCACTGATAAACGAAAACGGAGAGAGATTGAAATGTCTGCAATATCACTGTTCACCGCCTACGACGGAAAGAATTTTGAAAATTTAATTGTTTATGCAATGCTAAGGCTTTTGGTCAAGGAATCAAATAAAGATATTTTTGTATGCAATCCAAACGACATTCAAATATGTCTGAACAAGGAAAATTTGCCTAAAGGCATGCAGTCTATTAAACAATCAGTAATATTTGTTCCATTGAAATGTGATAACGAATGGATTCTTGGGATTATTGAGCGGAAAAAAAGATATTATTTTAAGATTATACGATCAAGAGCGAAGAGATGAAATGATGAATCAATTGATAAAAATAACTGAAGTCATATTTACCCAAAACCCAGATGACCTAGACATGAAAAGGACTAATCAACTATGTAAATATGTACTTCCTGTTGAATCTGGACCGGCGATCTATTTCAATGCGAGCATTACATGTGTGACGTTTCAAAGAAAAAGAAAAAGAACTTTAAAGATTTTAATGAGCCAGCCGTGCGTGAAATGATTGTTGGGAAAATAATTTCGTCAAGTATGACATCGAATCTGATTGAAATTTATGGGAATAGCGAGAATGCGGCTAAAGAAGTAGTTGATATAATTCCGTTCACGATTAATGATCTGAGTGCAAACGAATTATCTGTGCTATGCAATAATGATGAGGCGTTAACCGATGGAATAATAAGCCATTTCTCTCTTGCTCTACAAAGCAAGAAATTTGTTGTCTTGCCAATTGAAGCATTTGAAAGTGAAGGAAGATTGGAAGGATTTAAAATTAATAAGAAACGGTCGCTAATGATTCCTATAAAAAAGAGAGTTAATGAATATACACTTCTCGTTATCAGCGAGCGAAGAGCCAAGTTTTACGATCCCTACATAACAGCTATTTCCTCTGAAATATCTGAGAAAATAAAGAAGGTTGCATATTACTATGACAGAAACAGAGCACGGTGTCAGTTGATAAGGCAATATCCGACTGTCCCTTCTCCATCTCATACCGGCATATACATATGTGCATTGATGCATGCACTGGTAGTTCGTCACAAGGATAGACCTGAGAGCATTAATCCGAAAGTTGTTAAACGAATTATGCGAAAATATCTGCAAATACAAGACGATGCTAATGATGACGAAGAAGATAATATTCCAGATTTGGTAGACACATCAGTGAATGATCTTATGAGTACACCCGATCCAAAAACCAAAGAGTATATATCTTATATGGTTCAACAAAAACGTAAAGTTCCGAAGAAAGTTTTAGCTGCACAGATCGGTAGACCACTACCAGCATATTTTGAACTACCACCGCAATATGAATGCGAGCATTGTAAAGCATGGCGATGGCCAGGCGAGCATGATTCGATATGTTGCAAGGGTGGACAAATCAGCATTCAAGATGAATTCCCGCTGACTGTTGAGGATGAAGAAATGAGGAAGATAAAACAATATGTACTTTCAAAAGATGGAAAAAGCTGCATGGGACACACTGAGACCGATGAATGTACATCTTAGTTTTGTGTGCCCAATCGTGAATTATAAACAAAAACATGAATTTCCGAAAGGTGGTCCTGTGCCTCTTGTACTTAAAGGAGCAATGGAGTCAACGATTGTTTGCCCAAAGTTTAACTCCAAAAATTTGCCTGTCTTTGTAAATATAGTACTCAGCAACGACGAAGAACTTGCAAAAAAATCTTACACAGAATTTATGAAAAAGCACAATCTTAAATACGATCCCATAATTTTCATGAGAATTCGAAAAGTTGTGCAAGAAAACAAACTGTTTAATAAAGCTGTAAAAACAGCTTGACGAAATCATACAGATGGAAAATAAAGAAGCCAAAGAAAGTGGCAGAAAACCAAATCGAATAATGCTAAACATTCTTGATAGAGACGAAGCAATAAAAAAGTATGAACCAGTGAAACAGGCAGGCGGGAAAAATAGTACCCTTGGAATCCATTCATCCCGGAAGATTGAACAAGCCAAGTTCAGACAAATTTACAGCTGCAGTGTATGTGTATCCAGACGGCCAATGGCCGAGCCATGAGGAATTAAATAGAGGAGTACGAATTTTCCCCAGATCTGATATGACTGAGAAGACACTACCGCATTTCAGCGAATTGCAGGATGCAATGACATTCGTTGTACTCTTGCCATATGGTAATCGATCTTACAAGTACAACCTGCCAAAAAACATCAAGATGAGAAAGCAGAAAGCAAAGCCGATGTCAACCCTCGCCAACGTGCTTCAAGAGCAGAATGGACCAATTGTGCAATGGCAGTAAGAGGAGATTTAGAGCAACAGAAAATGCACTGGGCCAAGTTCTGGGGTGGAATCACTCAGCAATATTCTCTAGCTGCGTATGCGAGAATTGAAGCAGACCGTTTGGAAGCAATACGAAGAGAGTGCACTGAAATGGTTAACAAAATGACTAAAGTGAGTGCAAATGCAAGGTATGCAGAAAGAAAGCTTCAAGAGCAAGGATTCGAACTTGGAAACTTTGTTACTATGCCTCAGGCATATCCTGGAAGTCCGAAATGGTTTAAAAAGAAATATTACGACTGCATCGCAATATCCAAACGATTTGGAAAACCTGCACGTTTTATCACATTCACTGGAAATCCTGATTGGAAAGAGATAAGAGAGTTTAGAGAGCGAATTTCTCCCAATATGAGCTGGCAGGATATGCCAGATGAAGTTTGCAGAATATTCTGGCTCAAAGCAAAAGAACTTATTAAGGATATCGTTGAGCGCGGAGTACTTGGAGAAGTGACTGGATACATCTATAATACTGAGTTTCAGCAAAGAGGAATGCCTCACATTCACATGTTAATTATGTTTGACAAAGATCATGTTGATACGCCAGAAATAATTGATCAGACTATTAGTGCAGAAATACCCATTCTTCCGATGAAAGTCATCCAGAATATGCAGAACGAAAGTTGGAAAGAGAATTGGTTATGAAGTTTATGGTACATGGCCCTTGCCTTGGAAATGTAGAAATTGCATGCAGGAAGAGCAGACCGACAGCGTATCGGTGCACCAAAAGGTTTCCGAAAGATAACCGTGATGAAACTGAGATGAAAGAGGATGCATATCCACTGTATAGACGAAGAAATCTTGGCCAGACTTTTGTATACAGATCATATGGAAGAGCAAATAGAGTTGCGACAAACAGAGACATTGTACCATATAATCCTTATCTGTTGATGAAGTATCAATCTCACATCAATGTGGAAGTGTGTTCAAGTGTATCAAGTTTTAGATACATTTTCAAGTACATATTCAAGGGAGTAGACCGTTTACTCATGGAGCTCGATGACATGGATGAGAAGGAGTGAATAAAGAAGGAATTGTACTCCGAAATGACGTGTAACAAAACCTGATGGCACCGTGCGACAAGTTGTAGTTTGGATGAAACAAAGAGCTTTTTGAATTGCAGAGCTATCTCAAGTATCGAAGCATCTTACAGAAGACTTGGATTCCACATGTCTGGACAATCTCATACTGTTACTGCGCTATTTACACATCTTGAAAACGATAACTGGTTCCAAATTAAGGAGAATGATGATGAAGAAACACTTTGCCCTCGCCCTTCACTTTGCCTCGCCCTTCACTTTGCCCTCGCCCTTCACAGTGAGAGGTGACCTCTCCGTTGCTCTCTGCCCCAGCCTACCCCCTCTTCTCTTGCTTCTCTCGCATTCCACGCTCTCTACCCATGTCCCCTCCACCCAAACGCGCCCACCTCTCCACCTCGGCCAACTCGTCTCCATCCGCTTCCACGTCCTCCAACTACGATGTCAACATCCAGAAGATCGTGAACGACGCTCTCGGCTTCGCCAACGGGCCCTCGCCGGCGGGGATGAACAAGCAGACATGGGAAGGTATGGCCAGCTTGCTTATTCTTATGTCCACCACCCTTGAAAAGCTCGCTGTCCTGCTTCCCTCGTCCTCTGCTCCCATGTCTGTCCCTCTCCCCCGGCCTGCCCTCTCCTTCGCTGGCTCCGAGTGCCCTGCCGAGCGCCATCTTCGGGAGCGCTCCCTCGTTGTGGTTGGCCTCCCGGAGTCCGCCTCTGGCACTCCCTCTGCCCGCGTCTCGGAGGACAGAGCGAATGTGTGCTCCCTGCTGGACGCCCTGGGTGTAGAAGCGCACCCCCAGACCACTTTCCGCATGGGCCAGCGCGGCACTCGCCCTCGTCTGCTCAAGGTCCTGCTTCCAACTCGCGGTCACCTCATGCAAGCTCTGAAGGCGGCGCCCTCTCTTCGTGGCCACTCCACGTGGTCCAAGGTCTTCGTCCGCAGGTCGATGACCGAGGAAGAGAGGCGCCGCTTCCAGAGAGACCGCGAGCACGCCACCTGGCTCAATCGCACTGAGCCAGGCGTATGGACGATCTACCGCGAGGAGATCTGGAAGAGAAGCGAGATCTCTGGAAAACGCCGCCTCTCCATCCCGACTCCTCTCCCAGACCCATCCTCGGCTGCGGCGTCCTCTCCATCGGCCATGGGAAACTGAGTCAACTAGGAACCAGTCCACCCCAGATATCAGTTTCCCCCTCCCCCCGTCCCTTCTGTGTCATGTTTAATGCAAGAAGCCTTGTTAATAAGCTTTCTGACTTACATGCATATTTATCAATCACTCAGCCCGATTTACTTTTTGTTACTGAAACTTGGCTAAACTCAAACATTTTGGACAGCGAAATCGTTAGTAATCTTCCTTATTGTTTATTGCGTTCTGACCGAAAAGGTAAACGTGGAGGTGGAGTGCTTGTTATGTACAGAAACTCACTAGCAGTCTCAACCGTCTCTGTTAACCGATCATCATGTGACGTCCTGGCAGTTGATCTACATTCTCAAGTTGACTTTGGTCTCGTCCGTCTTGTCCTTGTCTACCGCCCCCCAAATACATGTTCCGCATCCAATGACTCACTGAGCTTGCAAGAATTGCTAGCAGTCCCCCAACCCTCACTTCTCTGCGGCGACTTCAATATGCCTTTAAACTGGAATGATCTCTCCTCAACTAAGGGGCAAAATAGGAGGCTCGTAGACTTAGTAAATGACCTCTCACTCATCCAATCTGTCTCCAGTCCAACGCACGGGTCAAACATTCTCGATCTTGTTATCAGCACCCTGGGAGTAGCAATTGACTGCGAAGTCGTCGCGCCTTTCAGCAGCTCCGACCACTCATCTGTCTCCTTCTCTCTCTCTTTCTCCTCCCCCCTGCCTTTGTATGTTCCATCTCTTGACTACCGCCGCTGCAACTTCGATCAGCTTTCCATTGCCCTTGGATCAATAGACTGGTGCTCTTGTTTTAATGACTTCATTGATGTTGATGATCTCTATGAACGCTTCACAGCAATTCTTCTTTCCTTGCACGCGAAATTACTCCACCTAAGAAAATAAGACTCCCTGCGGACAAGTATCCTCCCTACATACGTTCACTCCTTTTGCATAAAAACCGTCTTTTTCCTAAGCTAAACTGTCTTCCGGTAAGAATTGAATATGAACGTGTATGTATTAAGTTGCAGCGTCTCATTTTAAAATTTCTAAAGAACTCTGAATCTCGATTCTTAAATTCCCCAGCCAAGCTTCTGCAGCATGTTTCTACCAGGCTAAAAAAGCGTCCCCATATTGTTCATTCCACGTTAATTACAAGCTTTTGTCATCCGATAATGCAAAGGCCGAAGCACTCGGATCTTATTTTTCTAGCGTCTTCATAAATGACAATGGCACCTCTCTGTCACCATCGTCTCGTGTCATTCACTCTCTTCCAAACTTTATTATAATGCCCCAACAGGTAGCTTTTCATCTTAAGCGACTCAAGCCATCTTGCTCTCCCACCTCTGACGCTCTCCCTTCTATCATCCTTAAGAACTGTGCCCTAGTATTGGCTGAACCTCTAAGTTATATCTTTAATTTCTCGCTCTCTCTCGGCCAGGTCCCCTCTAAATGGCGCGAAGGCATTGTGCTACCAATTAATAAGGTAACCTCCCCTTCCTCTCCGCAAGATTTCAGACCCATAACTATTACTCCAGCTGCATGCAAGGTGATGGAAAGATGTCTGATAGCAAAAATCTTAACACACTGTCATCGGTTCCAATTGATACCAGCATGCAACATGGCTTCGTTCAAGGCAAATCAGTAGTGACTAACTTGCTCGAATGTTCTCAGTATTGGAAAAGAGAAGTGTGTTCTAACCGGTCTGTTGATGTCCTTTATTATGATTTTGCCAAGGCATTTGACAAAGTCTCTGTGCCTAAACTTCTCACAAAGCTGGAATATCTCGGTTTTCGAGGAAACTGGCTAAATTGGTTTGAATCTTTTCTAGTCTCTCGCACATTTCGAGTAAAAGTGAACGATTCTCTCTCGTCTGTCTTTCCAGCCTCTTCAGGTGTCCCGCAGGGATCCGTGCTCTCTCCTCTTTGTTCAGTCTGTACATATCTGATCTTCCTCTGGTTCTTTCTCATCTTCCTCTGGTTAAAATTTCTCTTTTTGCAGATGATATGAAGCTTTTCACCCCTTTCGATTCAACCACCCAGGGGATAGCCCATTTTCAACTCTCACATGCTGCAATTGCAATTCAAAACTACTGCCAAAACATGCAGTTGGAAGTCGCACACAAAAAGTGCGTCGTTTTGCACTTAGGCAAAAATAACCCCCGTCTGCCTTACTACGTATCTCGCACGTTTCCTACTCTGTCTCACTCTCCTTCCTCGCTCTCTCTATCTCGAACTCTTCAAGACTCTTCTCTAGCTTTCTCTGTCGCTAGTGAAGCTGTACGAGATCTAGGTGTTTGATAGATGACAAGTTATCCTTCAATGATCATATTAAATCTGTAAGCTCTAAAGCCCTTCGACTAGTATATGCACTCTTTAGAATTCTAAAGTCGAATATCTCGCAGCATTACATTCGTGCTTATAAATGCTTCGTTCTTCCAATACTAGAATTCGCATCACCGGTATGGTCTCCCTTTAGAATTATGCAAATTAGATCATTAGAGAATGTTCAGAAAGTTTTTAGTAGATTACTATATGTTCGTTGTAACAAGTTCCAGCTCAATTTTAGGAATATTCCATCATACGTTGACCGTCTAGCATTATTCAATTGGTATCTCTTTATCGTCGACGAATCGAAATCGATCTCATTACTGCTTATAAGTTATTGCATATGATTTTATCTTCTCCTATATCGCTATTCTATTCGTTTAAACATGCAACAATCGTAGATCAGTGTTTGCGTTTCATATTCCAATTACTAAGTCAGATCTTCTAATGCACTCGTTTGCTTTTCGCACTTCAAGATGGTATCCTTGTTTGCCACTCTCTTTCTCTCCGCACCTTCTGTTAATACCGCCCGTAAAGTTCTGATGTCTATCGATTCCTTGCCTAAAGTAATTAATGCAGTAGAAGTTAGTGGTATTTAAGCCGGTTTCCGGCCTACTTCATTCTTAAGACCCCATCGACAACCGCGAGTCAAGCCCCCTGCTGCTCCTCCCCCAGCTTGTACCGTCTCTGGCAAAGACGAGGCCGGGCAGTGGCGCCCCCGGCTTGGTACGACTCGTGTGCGTCGATTCCCTATCCCCCCTTCCTCCCCAACATATTAGATCATTCGATTTAAGCAAACATTCCTTCCTATATTTTGTGCTGTCACATCGAAATATTAATTTCATGTACGATAAATAAATAAATAAACCAGGCAAAGCAAAGCAAGCAGAGCTGTCTCCAGATTTATGGCATTTATGAATTTGAACCAGACTGACGAAAATGCGAGAAATTTCACATTCCACGAGGTTGACGAGAATTATAGATTTGACGTAAAAGAGAAAAAGTACAAGCCATACGTTAAGAAGGGCCAGATTGAAAAGAATATCTCATACGTGACACCAGTTAACCCGAGAAACAAAGAACAATATGCATTGTATGTACTTGTAAGAAATATGAAGGGTTACACGTGCTATGCAGATTTGCTTAGGTCAGAAGACGGACAGAAACATATGCAACTTTTGATGAGTCGGCAAGAAAACGAGGATTTTTGCATGATGATATGAATGGGACCGCTGTATGAGTGAAGCCTGTTACGCATTGGCGAGTCCAAAGGCAGTACGGACAGCCTTTTGTATTATTCTGATGCATTGCAATCCGCCTAATCGGAAGAATTGTTTGGAAAAATATTTGGAATACATGCATGGATCGTGACAAGTATGATACATTTACCAAAGATGAACGTACACAAAAGGCATTAAGACACAATTCAATCGATTATTCGACACTCGAATCTAACTCTCAAACAATTTGGCCTGCCCGCATTGAAGAAGAATTTAGATCTTGATCGAAAGATTACTTCTGAGAATAAAAAAGAAGCAGCAAAAGTCGTTAAGGACAGGGAACCAAAGCTCAATAAAGAACAGAAAGAAAATTGCTGAGAAATTACTTGCTGCTATAAAGGATGAAAATGCATCCAAACGTTGTTTCTTTGTGAGTGGAAGTGGTGGATGTGGAAAAAACTTACCTTTATGAGTACATAATAAATTGGTGTATGCAAATGATAAATCGATTCTGCCAGTTGCATCGACTGGAATTGCAGCAACATTGTTGAAGAATGGAACAACTGCACACAGTGGCTTCGGCATACCTCTTGAACTGATGAACTGGATAGAATAAATATCGACGTCACTTCTGACAAGGGCGAAACATTGAGAAAAGTCGAAGTTATTATTTGGGACGAAGCTCCTATGCAGTCTTGTACAATCCTGAGATTTTGTTGATGAGACAATGAAGGCAGTGACACCAATCGACAAGAAAGATAAGCCATTTGGAGGCCGCGTCGTGCTACTTGGAGGAGATTGGAAACAGATTTTACCCGTCGTGGTCGGAGCACAAGACAGAGAAATTTTGCATCACACACTGAATAATGCATGGGTTTATCGTGAATTCGAGCAGTGCAAGTTGACAGTGAACATGAGATTGGAAAAGGACCAGAAAGATTTCATGAATTATCAAACCGCAGTGGGCGAGGGTACAGCCAACTTTGACCCCATACACATCAGAGTGCCTGAAAAAATTGCTGTGTGCCGATGAAGATGAGCTGATTGAAGCTATATATCCACTGGAAATAAGATCACGAGGAATTGACAGAGCAAGAGAGCAATTTTGGCTGTTCGAAATGATGCTGTTATTAAACTGAATGACAAAATTTTGGAAATGCTTCCTGGCGAAGCAGAGGAATTTGTTGGAATAACAGAGCTTCCACCGGAAGACGAGAATATGGGACTGCCACCTGATATGATTGAAACAGTTGAAGCAAAGATGCCAAATGGACTGCCACCGCACAAGTTGATACTAAAGCCACAGACTCCTGTAATGTTGTTGAGAAATATTGATGTTGAAAACAAGCTCTGCAATGGGACCAAACTTGTATTCCTGAACTCTGTCAGAAGAGATAAAAAAGAAAAAGTTGTTCTACTGAGATGTTTGAATGTATCTGTGGAACCAGTGCAAGAAGTGTTTCTGCCCAGAATTATTATTAATATGATGAGTGTGCTCACTGTCTTAGGCAAGTCAATTTTCTAAGTCCAGAACTCCTGTTGAAATTTTACCCTGTTATTTTTCTATGTCCAGAACGTCCCGTTGAAATTTTTCCAAGATTCATTCCACCTTGTTCTTGGTCAATCGAAATATCACAAGTCCAGGATCCCGACCGGATCCGAACCTGGGTCACTTGCGTCGTAAGTCCCCGCGTTACCAATCGGCCAATCGTCCATCATACCAAGAAGCAAGTGAAGATGTAAGACATTCGTGTGAAGTGATCATACATCAGAGATCACACATCACTCACCGGAGGGGGGATATTGCAAGGTCCAGATTTATGCTAGTCGAAATATCACAAGTCCAGAACACTGAGAGGAATCGAACCTGAGTCGCTTGCGTCGTATGTCGTGACGTTACCAATGAGCTAATCGTCCATCATACCAACTTGCAAGTGAAGATGTAGACATTCGTGTGGAATGTGATCATACATCACATGATCACAGATTATGACCAGGGGGATAATATTTTACAGCCAGTGGAAATATCGCAAGTCCGGAATAAATAGAGCAATTGATATTGCCCCGAGGGGGGTCGAACCAGAACCTTTTGATTTGAAAACAAAACACACTACCAATGAGCCAATCGGCCGTCATGCCAACTCTCAACTGAATATGTAGACATGCAAACGTGTATGTGGAAGTGATACATATTTACCCCAAGTCCAAAACCCTTGGTGAATTGTTCAGATACAGGAATATTTTCCAAGTCCGAATATTATACCAGTGACATGTGCTCTCTTAAATGATGACCAAGTCATTCTCTGTACTTTCACTTTATGTTATGTAATATAATGCCCACGAATTCTATTTATATCAGTACTGTTGGTAATGGAATCTATTATGAAATAAATAACGCCACGCAATAATGAAAATAGCATATGATTTATGTACATACAAGTTAGAGAAGTGAAGAAAATTACGAAATATGTCATATAGGATATGATGCATGTCTTATCAGCGTTCAGGATCTAGAGAGGATGCTGCCAGCGCCAAGGCGGACAAGTGAGAAATAGTGCATATAACAGGAGAGTCAAATCACAAACAGTCCATTGATCACGGAAGCTGCAGGATACGGACAGTTACGACGCTTCCTTCTCTATGCAATAGTAATATTGAAAGTAACTTTGCTGCCCTTCTCGATATGGAATACGATCTGCCCTTCCTTGCCAATAGCCACGTTTTGACAGTTTCTTCCTCATCGTTTTCCACCTAAAAGCAAATAATTATGTACAAAATGAAGTGTCAAAGAACAAACCTTTCGTATGCTTTCCCGTTAGCTGGACGTTTATTTGAAGGAAGTGATGTGGATACATTCGCGGTTGACATGTTTGCAGATTCTCAGTCTCTCACCTGCCAAGAAACATGAAGCGCTCAAGCAAATCTGGAACCGACAGCATTGCCAGAAGGGACGTCGCGACATCCAAGTAAGACATAAATATATCAATCAAATTATTAACTTGCTTTATATTGGAAAAAATTACCTTGAAGTATATGAAGATTTTGAAACAAATAGGGGCGAGAGGAAGAACAGCTGCCCTCTACCTATGTGGCTGACGTCTATGATCGAAAGCGAAGACTAGTGCCGTACAGCGACACAAGCAGCATCAGCAGCGGCAGTAGCAGCAGCAGTAGCAGCAGTAGCAGTAGTAATGGAGAATCGGTATGCACATATTTTTCTATTTATTTTACCCTTTGATATGTTCCACAAAGTATGTTTAAAGATTATTTTTTTCTACATATTTTTTTCTTCTATTTACCCATTTATATGTTCCACTTGTACCATTTATTTTATTATTACAAATTTGTAATTATTATAACAGTCTGATGACGAAGAATACGTCGACAATGAATCGTCAAGCGACAGTGCAGCTCGCAAGAAGATACTACGTATGAAGAAAGTGACGAGGAGGAAATGGATGACGAAGACGAAGTAGAAGAAGAAGAAGTGCAGGTATTCAATTTGTTTTATTTCTGTTATTTTTTAAAGTTTATTTTTTATTCAAATGTTCATTATTACAGACCCCTCTCCACATTGACGGTGTGGCTCACGAGGTCAAAGAATTCTACAAAGTGGAAGACCTGTCGCGAAGCCGAAACAAGAGGTTCCGGGTGGAACAGGAAGACATTTCCATTCGCTTTCGAAAGCTCGCAAAGAGAACAAAATGATCTCGATGGACTCTTTGACCTGGTCAGTTTGCATTTTTAGAACTATTCAATTTGTTTATTTAAATTTTTAGGTCATGTTAGACGTGCTCGAGAAGAGTAAGCCAGTTCAACATGGAAGCGACCTTCGTGTCTCGGTCGCCATTAACCAAGAAGGCCAAGCAAGGGCCTACTACATGAAGCCTTCAGTGTACTCGGACAACATTCCGAACATACTGCGCAAGAGATCTCCTTTGCGAACACGTCAACGGGAGTGGCAACGCCGCTTCTGCTGAGCGAGGTATGTATGTACATTATTGCAAAGTCTTTTTCAATTTCTTGCTATTAATTTATTATGTTTATTTTATTTTAGCTTCATGTAAGAATCTCGTGGATTGATGTACCCACTGGATCCGGAAATCGTTCTTTCTCTAAAAGAACGATTGGAGCAATATCACCAAGGCCAAAGGTTTGCAAAATCGAATTGCTGTATGTACAATGTTTAGGAATTTATAATGTATTATTTTATAAAATTTATTACAGGTGAGAAGGATTGCCTCGCCAAGGCAATTGCCCCTGGGCATGGCCTACCGCCTATAACTTTAATATTCTTAATTTTTCAAAATAATCTGTATCTATTCAGATCGCCACTTTTACTGCCCACTCTGTGACGTCCTCGATGACAGCTCGAATAAACACTACTCGTGCCCTGTCAACTGTGACAAATGTGGAACGCGTCAGAAGGACCTGTGCAATGGGCACTAAGCCCACAAGTGTGAAGCATGTGGTGTCGTCTGCCACAATGAAGAGTGTCTGAATCGCCATCAAGAGAAAGGTTACAACTTTGTTTAAAAATTATAATAAAAAATTTTGCATTAGGAAGCCGAGGAGGTCGCTCGTTCTGTGAGATCCTCGAGCGCTGCCCAAAGTGTCACCATTCCAAAGGCGAGAAGCGCAAGGGTCGTCCTCACCAATGCGGCTACTCCTACTGTGCGACGTGCTGTGAGGATCGTCCGGAAGGACACAAGACCTGCTACGTCTCAACTCTTCCGCCCCTGTCAAAGACGTTCAAGAAGAAGACGATAGTATTTGACATCGAAGTAAGAATTTACTTGAATTTTTGTCTACTTAAATTTTTTATTGTACGATTATTATTCTTCTTTATCCTCAATCACTATTTTATTATTATTCTTTGTTTTCCTCAGACACGCATCGTCAAGAATAAGAATGGGGCAAAGATGCACGTCCCAATCTCATCATCGCTCTCCGCTCATGCGGAAAATGCGAAGGAAAACTGCCCGAGGACGTCTACGATGTCGCGTCTAGTGTGACCACTGCGGAGGGCGACGACTCTGGCAGTGGCAAGCCCTGGACAATCCAAAGAAGAGGATCATCGAGGAATTCTGTGACTGGGTGTTCGGCGACGAACACAAGGGCTTCACCGTTGTCGCCCACAATCTCCGCGCGTTAGTATTTATCTTTTATATAATTCTTAATTATAAAAATGAATTCGTTTAGCATTCTATCTATATATTATCAAGTTTTGTAATTTCAGCTACGATGGCCAGTTTATTCTGCGCCATCTGTGCAGCGATCGAAGCCCAGTCGCGCCATCCGAGTTGATCATGGCTGGAAGAAAAATATGAAACTCGAGGTCAACAACGTCAGAATGGTTGACTCCCTTAGCTTCCTCGCCATGCCTCTCGCCTCGTTCCCCAAGGCATTCGGAATCAAGGAATTGAAGAAGGTATGTTAAATATTCATCTCAGGATACTATTCTAATATAAATATTTAGGGCTACTTCCCTCACCGCTTCAACCGCCCTGCCAACTACCAATACAGGGGTGAGCTGCCGGACAAGAAGTACTTTGGGTACAAGTCGATGCGCGATGAGGCGAGGACCGCATTTGACTCATGGCACGACGACTTCAAGCGCCAGGAACTGACATTCGACTTCCGTCTGGAGATTGAAGCATATTGCTTCTCCGACGTCGTCCTCCTGCACGAAGGTATTCGCACCTTTGATGCCGAGTGCTTTGGCGTCACGGGCGTCCATGTCTTTCACGAGAGCGTGACGGCGGCCAGTGCGGCCATGCGTGTCTTCCGCCGCAAGTTCCTCAAGAAGGACCTCTTGGCTGTCGAGAAGCCAATCACCGCCGAGGACAAGCAGAGTCGTCTGGCACTCAAGATGCTTGCGTAAGTATTAATATACATTTGTTTAATTTATCAAACAATATTCTACTTTTAGCTACCTGAGGAAGACAAAGAGTGTCCAAATCCGTGACGCGCAGCACGGTGGCGAGAAGAGAATCAAGGGAACTCGCTACCGCGTCGACGGATTCGTCAAGAGGCCGAGCAAGAGGGATCTCATCATCGAGGTACATTTTTAATTTGATAAAAACAATTATATTCAACATTTATTGTTCGTTCATTTGTATATGTTTCTTGTTCCTTTGATACAACATATATTTTAGATCCACGGCTGTTACTGGCATGCCTGTCGATGCCGCTATTCGGACACACGATGGTGCGAGGTCGACGTGCAGCCCTCATCCGTCAAGAAGATGAGGCGCGCCTCCAGCATCTCAGACGCAAGCACAAGGTCGTCGTCATCAGAGAGTGTCAGATCGAGAAGAGACTCAAGAAGGACGACAAGATGCGGCAATTCTTTGCCGACTACGAGATTGGGGTTAGACATTTTTACTTATTTCGTTTAATAAAATACATGTACATTTACAGGAGCCTCTCAATCTCTACGACGCCTTCTTTGGCGGGAGATGCGAGGTTCTTCCGCATGTACGCGAAGCCTGAGACCGGCTACACCATCCGCTACCTCGACGTGTGCAGTTAGTATTTATAAGAATGATCATAAATTTAATATTATTTAAATAAGTTTTTGAAATGATTTTCTTTAGGTCTGTACCCGTACACGAACAAGTACAGACCCTATCCGGTGGGACAGGGCAAGATGGTCGACGTCTCGAGGATCCAGACTCCCATCACGAAGCCGGAAGAGCTGACGATTCAAGGATTCGTCAAGTGCACCGTAAGTTTTAAAATTTATTAAATAAAACATTTATTAATGTATGTTATTAGGTCTGCCGCCGACTCGTCTCTTCGTCCCAGTTCTGGCGCTTCGTTCTGGCGGCAAGAACGTCATGCCGCTGTGTGCAGCATGCGCGAGAAGATGGATCCTACATCCTCGGCTGCCAGCACAGCAAGAAGGAGAGACAGTTCGTCGGCACCTTCGCCACCGTCGAGCTGATCGAGGCCCTCAAATGTGGCTACCAGATCATGGAAGATCCACTCTGTTAGTTTTAAATAAATTTGTAGTGGTAACATTTTATTTATTAAACAAGACAGTAAATTTTATTTATTTAGGCGCGTCACTACAAGAAGTGGTCGCTCTATGAGCGGAACGCGGCCACTGGAGAAGTTACCCACGGTGTCCTGTCCGAATACATGGACACGTGGGTCGGCAAAAAAGACGGTATATTTTATTTTGTTTGATTATTTGTCTCTTGTAATATTTATATTTTATAGGAGGCATCCGGGTGGCCTGCTTCCGCGGACACTGAAGAGAAGAAGAGCGCGTTCATCTAGGATAGAGAAGGAATCCGCTTGAATGCGGAAACGATTGCGCACAACCCGCGGCCAGACAAGTCTCCAAGCTGATGGCCAATTCGCTTGTCAGTTTAATTTTTTGAATACATATTGTTTTCTTTTATATGAAATCACATATTTACAGTGGGG
>CALZFC010000213.1:0-86917 GCA_945643635.1 Allodiplogaster sudhausi | reverse complement strand
GCAACTGCGGCAATTACAGCAACTGCAGCAATTACAGCAAATGCAACTGCAGCAACTGCGGCAATTACAGCAACTGCAGCAATTACAGCAAATGCAACTGCAGCAACTGCAGCAATTACAGCAAATGCAACTGCAGCAACTGCGGCAATTACAGCAACTGCAGCAATTACAGCAAATGCAACTGCAGCAACTGCGGCAATTACAGCAACTGCAGCAATTACAGCAAATGCAACTGCAGCAACTGCGGCAATTACAGCAACTGCAGCAATTACAGCAAATGCAACTGCAGCAACTGCGGCAATTACAGCAATTGCAGCAATTACAGCAAATGCAACTGCAGCAACTGCGGCAATTACAGCAACTGCAGCAATTACAGCAAATGCAACTGCAGCAACTGCGGCAATTTCAGCAATTGCAGCAATTACAGCAAATGCAACTGCAGCAACTGCGGCAATTTCAGCAACTGCAGCAATTACAGCAAATGCAACTGCAGCAACTGTGGTAATTACAGCAACTGCAGCAACTGCAGCAATTACAGCAAATGCAACTGCAGCAACTGCGGCAATTACAGCAACTGCAGCAATTACAGCAAATGCAACTGCAGCAACTGCGGCAATTACAGCAACTGCAGCAACTGCAGCAATTGCAGCAACTGCAGCAATTGCAGCAACTGCAGCAATTACAGCAAATGCAACTGCAGCAACTGCGGCAATTACAGCAACTGCAGCAATTACAGCAAATGCAACTGCAGCAACTGCGGCAATTTCAGCAATTGCAGCAATTACAGCAAATGCAACTGCAGCAACTGCGGCAATTTCAGCAATTGCAGCAATTACAGCAAATGCAACTGCAGCAACTGTGGTAATTACAGCAACTGCAGCAACTGCAGCAATTACAGCAAATGCAACTGCAGCAACTGCGGCAATTACAGCAACTGCAGCAATTACAGCAAATGCAACTGCAGCAACTGCGGCAATTTCAGCAATTGCAGCAATTACAGCAAATGCAACTGCAGCAACTGCGGCAATTACAGCAACTGCAGCAATTACAGCAAATGCAACTGCAGCAACTGCGGCAATTACAGCAACTGCAGCAACTGCAGCAATTACAGCAAATGCAACTGCAGCAACTGCGGCAATTACAGCAACTGCAGCAATTACAGCAAATGCAACTGCAGCAACTGCGGCAATTTCAGCAATTGCAGCAATTACAGCAAATGCAACTGCAGCAACTGTGGCAATTACAGCAACTGCAGCAACTGCAGCAATTACAGCAAATGCAACTGCAGCAACTGCGGCAATTACAGCAACTGCAGCAATTACAGCAAATGCAACTGCAGCAACTGCGGCAATTCAGCAATTGCAGCAATTACAGCAAATGCAACTGCAGCAACTGCGGCAATTACAGCAACTGCAGCAATTACAGCAAATGCAACTGCAGCAACTGCGGCAATTACAGCAACTGCAGCAACTGCAGCAATTACAGCAACTGCAGCAATTGCAGCAACTGCAGCAATTACAGCAAATGCAACTGCAGCAACTGCGGCAATTACAGCAACTGCAGCAATTACAGCAAATGCAACTGCAGCAACTGCGGCAATTACAGCAAATGCAACTGCAGCAACTGTGGCAATTACAGCAACTGCAGCAATTACAGCAAATGCAGCAATTACAGCAAATGCAACTGCAGCAACTGCGGCAATTACAGCAACTGCAGCAATTACAGCAAATGCAACTGCAGCAACTGCGGCAATTACAGCAACTGCAGCAATTACAGCAAATGCAACTGCAGCAACTGCGGCAATTACAGCAACTGCAGCAATTACAGCAAATGCAACTGCAGCAACTGCGGCAATTACAGCAATTGCAGCAACAATTACAGCAACTGCAGCATAGGCAACTGCAGCAACTGCAGCAATTACAGCAAATGCAACTGCAGCAACTGCGGCAATTACAGCAACTGCAGCAATTACAGCAAATGCAACTGCAGCAACTGCGGCAATTACAGCAAATGCAACTGCAGCAACTGTGGCAATTACAGCAACTGCAGCAATTACAGCAATGCACAATTACATGCAAATGCAACTGCGGCAATTACAGCAACTGCAGCAATTACAGCAAATGCAACTGCAGCAACTGCGGCAATTTCAGCAATTGCAGCAACTACAGCAATTACAGCAAATGCAACTGCAGCAACTGCAGCAATTACAGCAAATGCAACTGCATCAACTGCGGCAATTACAGCAATTGCAGCAACTGCAGCAATTACAGCAAATGCAACTGCAGCAATTGCAGCAACTGCAGCAACTGCAGCAATTACAGCAAATGCAACTGCAGCAACTGCGGCAATTACAGCAACTGCAGCAATTACAGCAAATGCAACTGCAGCAACTGCGGCAATTACAGCAACTGCAGCAAAAAACTGCACAGCAATTACAGCAACTGCAGCAATTACAGCAAATGCAACTGCAGCAACTGCGGCAATTTAGCAATTGCAGCAAATGCAGCAATTACAGCAAATGCAACTGCAGCAACTGCGGCAATTACAGCAACTGCAGCAATTACAGCAAATGCAACTGCAGCAACTGCGGCAATTACAGCAACTGCAGCAATTACAGCAAATGCAACTGCAGCAACTGCGGCAATTACAGCAACTGCAGCAATTACAGCAAATGCAACTGCAGCAACTGCGGCAATTACAGCAACTGCAGCAATTACAGCAAATGCAACTGCAGCAACTGCGGCAATTACAGCAACTGCAGCAATTACAGCAAATGCAACTGCAGCAACTGCGCAATTACAGCAATTGCAACTGCAGCAACTGCGGCAATTACAGCAACTGCAGCAATTACAGCAAATGCAACTGCAGCAACTGCGGCAATTACAGCAAATGCAACTGCAGCAACTGTGGCAATTACAGCAACTGCAGCAATTACAGCAAATGCAGCAATTACAGCAAATGCAACTGCAGCAACTGCGGCAATTACAGCAACTGCAGCAATTACAGCAAATGCAACTGCAGCAACTGCGGCAATTACAGCAACTGCAGCAATTACAGCAAATGCAACTGCAGCAACTGCGGCAATTACAGCAACTGCAGCAATTACAGCAAATGCAACTGCAGCAACTGCGGCAATTCAGCAATTGCAGCAACTGCAGCAATTACAGCAAATGCAACTGCAGCAACTGCGGCAATTACAGCAACTGCAGCAATTACAGCAAATGCAACTGCAGCAATAACTGCGGCAATTACAGCAAATGCAACTGCAGCAACTGCGGCAATTACAGCAACTGCAGCAATTACAGCAAATGCAGCAATTACAGCAAATGCAACTGCGGCAATTACAGCAACTGCAGCAATTACAGCAAATGCAACTGCAGCAACTGCGGCAATTTCAGCAATTGCAGCAAAAACTAAGCAATTACAGCAAATGCAACTGCAGCAACTGCAGCAATTACAGCAAATGCAACTGCAGCAACTGCGGCAATTACAGCAATTGCAGCAACTGCAGCAATTACAGCAAATGCAACTGCAGCAACTGCAGCAACTGCAGCAACTGCAGCAATTACAGCAAATGCAACTGCAGCAACTGCGGCAATTACAGCAACTGCAGCAATTACAGCAAATGCAACTGCAGCAACTGCGGCAATTACAGCAACTGCAGCAACTGCAGCAATTACAGCAAATGCAGCAATTACAGCAAATGCAACTGCAGCAACTGCAGCAATTTAAGCAATTGCAGCAACTGCAGCAATTACAGCAAATGCAACTGCAGCAACTGCGGCAATTACAGCAACTGCAGCAATTACAGCAAATGCAACTGCAGCAACTGCGGCAATTACAGCAACTGCAGCAATTACAGCAAATGCAACTGCAGCAACTGCGGCAATTACAGCAACTGCAGCAATTACAGCAAATGCAACTGCAGCAACTGCGGCAATTACAGCAACTGCAGCAATTACAGCAAATGCAACTGCAGCAACTGCGGCAATTACAGCAACTGCAGCAATTACAGCAAATGCAACTGCAGCAACTGCGCAATTACAGCAATTGCAACTGCAACAACTGCGGCAATTACAGCAACTGCAGCAATTACAGCAAATGCAACTGCAGCAACTGCGGCAATTACAGCAACTGCAGCAATTACAGCAAATGCACTGCAGCAACTGCGGCAATTACAGCAACTGCAGCAATTACAGCAAATGCAACTGCAGCAACTGCGGCAATTTCAGCAATTGCAGCAATTACAGCAAATGCAACTGCAGCAACTGCGGCAATTACAGCAACTGCAGCAATTACAGCAAATGCAACTGCAGCAACTGCGGCAATTACAGCAACTGCAGCAATTACAGCAAATGCAACTGCAGCAACTGCGGCAATTTCAGCAATTGCAGCAATTACAGCAAATGCAACTGCAGCAACTGTGGCAATTACAGCAACTGCAGCAACTGCAGCAATTACAGCAAATGCAACTGCAGTAACTGCGGCAATTACAGCAACTGCAGCAATTACAGCAAATGCAACTGCAGCAACTGCGGCAATTACAGCAACTGCAGCAACTGCAGCAATTGCAGCAACTGCAGCAATTGCAGCAACTGCAGCAATTACAGCAAATGCAACTGCAGCAACTGCGGCAATTACAGCAACTGCAGCAATTACAGCAAATGCAACTGCAGCAACTGCGGCAATTTCAGCAATTGCAGCAATTACAGCAAATGCAACTGCAGCAACTGCGGCAATTTCAGCAATTGCAGCAATTACAGCAAATGCAACTGCAGCAACTGCGGCAATTACAGCAACTGCAGCAACTGCAGCAATTACAGCAAATGCAACTGCAGCAACTGCGGCAATTACAGCAACTGCAGCAATTACAGCAAATGCAACTGCAGCAACTGCGGCAATTACAGCAATTGCAGCAACTGCAGCAATTACAGCAAATGCAACTGCAGCAACTGCGGCAATTACAGCAACTGCAGCAATTACAGCAAATGCAACTGCAGCAACTGCGGCAATTACAGCAACTGCAGCAATTACAGCAAATGCAACTGCAGCAACTGCGGCAATTACAGCAACTGCAGCAATTACAGCAAATGCAACTGCAGCAACTGCGGCAATTACAGCAACTGCAGCAATTACAGCAAATGCAACTGCAGCAACTGCGGCAATTACAGCAACTGCAGCAATTACAGCAAATGCAACTGCAGCAACTGCGCAATTACAGCAAATGCAACTGCAACAACTGCGGCAATTACAGCAACTGCAGCAATTACAGCAAATGCAACTGCAGCAACTGCGGCAATTACAGCAACTGCAGCAATTACAGCAAATGCAACTGCAGCAACTGCGGCAATTACAGCAACTGCAGCAATTACAGCAAATGCAACTGCAGCAACTGCGGCAATTACAGCAACTGCAGCAATTACAGCAAATGCAACTGCAGCAACTGCGGCAATTTCAGCAACTGCAGCAATTACAGCAAATGCAACTGCAGCAACTGCGGCAATTTCAGCAACTGCAGCAATTACAGCAAATGCAACTGCAGCAACTGCGGCAATTTCAGCAACTGCAGCAATTACAGCAAATGCAACTGCAGCAACTGTGGCAATTACAGCAACTGCAGCAACTGCAGCAATTACAGCAAATGCAACTGCAGCAACTGCGGCAATTACAGCAACTGCAGCAATTACAGCAAATGCAACTGCAGCAACTGCGGCAATTACAGCAACTGCAGCAATGCAGCAATGCAGCAACTGCAGCAATTGCAGCAATTGCAGCAATTACAGCAAATGCAACTGCAGCAACTGCGGCAATTACAGCAACTGCAGCAATTACAGCAAATGCAACTGCAGCAACTGCGGCAATTTCAGCAATTGCAGCAATTACAGCAAATGCAACTGCAGCAACTGCGGCAATTTCAGCAATTGCAGCAATTACAGCAAATGCAACTGCAGCAACTGTGGTCAATTACAGCAACTGCAGCAACTGCAGCAATTACAGCAAATGCAACTGCAGCAACTGCGGCAATTACAGCAACTGCAGCAATTACAGCAAATGCAACTGCAGCAACTGCGGCAATTTCAGCAATTGCAGCAATTACAGCAAATGCAACTGCAGCAACTGCGGCAATTACAGCAACTGCAGCAATTACAGCAAATGCAACTGCAGCAACTGCGGCAATTACAGCAACTGCAGCAAACTGCAGCAATTACAGCAACTGCAGCAATTGCAGCAACTGCAGCAATTACAGCAAATGCAACTGCAGCAACTGCGGCAATTACAGCAACTGCAGCAATTACAGCAAATGCAACTGCAGCAACTGCGGCAATTACAGCAAATGCAACTGCAGCAACTGTGGCAATTACAGCAACTGCAGCAATTACAGCAAATGCAGCAATTACAGCAAATGCAACTGCAGCAACTGCGGCAATTACAGCAACTGCAGCAATTACAGCAAATGCAACTGCAGCAACTGCGGCAATTACAGCAACTGCAGCAATTACAGCAAATGCAACTGCAGCAACTGCGGCAATTACAGCAACTGCAGCAATTACAGCAAATGCAACTGCATCAACTGCGGCAATTACAGCAATTGCAGCAACTACAGCAATTACAGCATATGCAACTGCAGCAACTGCAGCAATTACAGCAAATGCAACTGCAGCAACTGCGGCAATTACAGCAACTGCAGCAATTACAGCAAATGCAACTGCAGCAACTGCGGCAATTACAGCAAATGCAACTGCAGCAACTGTGCAATTACAGCAACTGCAGCAATTACAGCAAATGCACAATTACAGCAAATGCAACTGCGGCAATTACAGCAACTGCAGCAATTACAGCAAATGCAACTGCAGCAACTGCGGCAATTTCAGCAATTGCAGCAACTGCAGCAATTACAGCAAATGCAACTGCAGCAACTGCGGCAATTACAGCAATTGCAGCAACTGCAGCAATTACAGCAAATGCAACTGCAGCAATTACTCAGCAACTGCAGCAACTGCAGCAATTACAGCAAATGCAACTGCAGCAACTGCGGCAATTACAGCAACTGCAGCAATTACAGCAAATGCAACTGCAGCAACTGCGGCAATTACAGCAACTGCAGCAACTGCAGCAATTACAGCAAATGCAGCAATTACAGCAAATGCAACTGCAGCAACTGCGGCAATTTAAGCAATTGCAGCAACTGCAGCAATTACAGCAAATGCAACTGCAGCAACTGCGGCAATTACAGCAACTGCAGCAATTACAGCAAATGCAACTGCAGCAACTGCGGCAATTACAGCAACTGCAGCAATTACAGCAAATGCAACTGCAGCAACTGCGGCAATTACAGCAACTGCAGCAATTACAGCAAATGCAACTGCAGCAACTGCGGCAATTACAGCAACTGCAGCAATTACAGCAAATGCAACTGCAGCAACTGCGGCAATTACAGCAACTGCAGCAATTACAGCAAATGCAACTGCAGCAACTGCGGCAATTACAGCAATTGCAACTGCAACAACTGCGGCAATTACAGCAACTGCAGCAATTACAGCAAATGCAACTGCAGCAACTGCGGCAATTACAGCAACTGCAGCAATTACAGCAAATGCAACTGCAGCAACTGCGGCAATTACAGCAACTGCAGCAATTACAGCAAATGCAACTGCAGCAACTGCGGCAATTACAGCAACTGCAGCAATTACAGCAAATGCAACTGCAGCAACTGCGGCAATTACAGCAACTGCAGCAATTACAGCAAATGCAACTGCAGCAACTGCGGCAATTTCAGCAATTGCAGCAATTACAGCAAATGCAACTGCAGCAACTGCGGCAATTTCAGCAACTGCAGCAATTACAGCAAATGCAACTGCAGCAACTGCGGCAATTTCAGCAATTGCAGCAATTACAGCAAATGCAACTGCAGCAACTGCGGCAATTTCAGCAATTGCAGCAATTACAGCAAATGCAACTGCAGCAACTGGCAATTACAGCAACTGCAGCAACTGCAGCAATTACAGCAAATGCAACTGCAGCAACTGCGGCAATTACAGCAACTGCAGCAATTACAGCAAATGCAACTGCAGCAACTGCGGCAATTACAGCAACTGCAGCAACTGCAGCAATTACAGCAACTGCAGCAATTGCAGCAATTGCAGCAATTACAGCAAATGCAACTGCAGCAACTGCGGCAATTACAGCAACTGCAGCAATTACAGCAAATGCAACTGCAGCAACTGCGGCAATTTCAGCAATTGCAGCAATTACAGCAAATGCAACTGCAGCAACTGCGGCAATTTCAGCAATTGCAGCAATTACAGCAAATGCAACTGCAGCAACTGCGGCAATTACAGCAACTGCAGCAACTGCAGCAATTACAGCAAATGCAACTGCAGCAACTGCAGCAATTACAGCAACTGCAGCAACTGCGGCAATTACAGCAACTGCAGCAATTACAGCAAATGCAACTGCAGCAACTGCGGCAATTTCAGCAATTGCAGCAATTACAGCAAATGCAACTGCAGCAACTGCGGCAATTACAGCAACTGCAGCAATTACAGCAAATGCAACTGCAGCAACTGCGGCAATTACAGCAACTGCAGCAACTGCAGCAATTACAGCAACTGCAGCAATTGCAGCAACTGCAGCAATTACAGCAAATGCAACTGCAGCAACTGCGGCAATTACAGCAACTGCAGCAATTACAGCAAATGCAACTGCAGCAACTGCGGCAATTACAGCAAATGCAACTGCAGCAACTGTGGCAATTACAGCAACTGCAGCAATTACAGCAAATGCAGCAATTACAGCAAATGCAACTGCAGCAACTGCGGCAATTACAGCAACTGCAGCAATTACAGCAAATGCAACTGCAGCAACTGCGGCAATTACAGCAATTGCAACTGCAACAACTGCGGCAATTACAGCAACTGCAGCAATTACAGCAAATGCAACTGCAGCAACTGCGGCAATTACAGCAACTGCAGCAATTACAGCAAATGCAACTGCAGCAACTGCGGCAATTACAGCAACTGCAGCAATTACAGCAAATGCAACTGCAGCAACTGCGGCAATTACAGCAACTGCAGCAATTACAGCAAATGCAACTGCAGCAACTGCGGCAATTACAGCAACTGCAGCAATTACAGCAAATGCAACTGCAGCAACTGCGGCAATTTCAGCAATTGCAGCAATTACAGCAAATGCAACTGCAGCAACTGCGGCAATTACAGCAACTGCAGCAATTACAGCAAATGCAACTGCAGCAACTGCGGCAATTTCAGCAATTGCAGCAATTACAGCAAATGCAACTGCAGCAACTGCGGCAATTTCAGCAATTGCAGCAATTACAGCAAATGCAACTGCAGCAACTGTGGCAATTACAGCAACTGCAGCAACTGCAGCAATTACAGCAAATGCAACTGCAGCAACTGCGGCAATTACAGCAACTGCAGCAATTACAGCAAATGCAACTGCAGCAACTGCGGCAATTACAGCAACTGCAGCAACTGCAGCAATTACAGCAAACTGCAGCAATTGCAGCAACTGCAGCAATTACAGCAAATGCAACTGCAGCAACTGCGGCAATTACAGCAACTGCAGCAATTACAGCAAATGCAACTGCAGCAACTGCGGCAATTTCAGCAACTGCAGCAATTACAGCAAATGCAACTGCAGCAACTGCGGCAATTTCAGCAACTGCAGCAATTACAGCAAATGCAACTGCAGCAACTGCGGCAATTACAGCAACTGCAGCAATTACAGCAAATGCAACTGCAGCAACTGCGGCAATTACAGCAAATGCAACTGCAGCAACTGCGGCAATTACAGCAACTGCAGCAATTACAGCAAATGCAGCAATTACAGCAAATGCAACTGCAGCAACTGCGGCAATTACAGCAACTGCAGCAATTACAGCAAATGCAACTGCAGCAACTGCGGCAATTACAGCAACTGCAGCAATTACAGCAAATGCAACTGCAGCAACTGCGGCAATTACAGCAACTGCAGCAATTACAGCAAATGCAACTGCAGCAACTGCGGCAATTACAGCAACTGCAGCAACTGCAGCAATTACAGCAAATGCAACTGCAGCAACTGCAGCAATTACAGCAACTGCAGCAACTGCGGCAATTACAGCAACTGCAGCAATTACAGCAAATGCAACTGCAGCAACTGCGGCAATTTCAGCAATTGCAGCAATTACAGCAAATGCAACTGCAGCAACTGCGGCAATTACAGCAACTGCAGCAATTACAGCAAATGCAACTGCAGCAACTGCGGCAATTACAGCAACTGCAGCAACTGCAGCAATTGCAGCAACTGCAGCAATTGCAGCAACTGCAGCAATTACAGCAAATGCAACTGCAGCAACTGCGGCAATTACAGCAACTGCAGCAATTACAGCAAATGCAACTGCAGCAACTGCGGCAATTACAGCAAATGCAACTGCAGCAACTGCGGCAATTACAGCAACTGCAGCAATTACAGCAAATGCAGCAATTACAGCAAATGCAACTGCAGCAACTGCGGCAATTACAGCAACTGCAGCAATTACAGCAAATGCAACTGCAGCAACTGCGGCAATTACAGCAACTGCAGCAATTACAGCAAATGCAACTGCAGCAACTGCGGCAATTACAGCAACTGCAGCAATTACAGCAAATGCAACTGCAGCAACTGCGGCAATTACAGCAATTGCAACTGCAACAACTGCGGCAATTACAGCAACTGCAGCAATTACAGCAAATGCAACTGCAGCAACTGCGGCAATTACAGCAACTGCAGCAATTACAGCAAATGCAACTGCAGCAACTGCGGCAATTACAGCAACTGCAGCAATTACAGCAAATGCAACTGCAGCAACTGCGGCAATTACAGCAACTGCAGCAATTACAGCAAATGCAACTGCAGCAACTGCGGCAATTACAGCAACTGCAGCAATTACAGCAAATGCAACTGCAGCAACTGCGGCAATTTCAGCAATTGCAGCAATTACAGCAAATGCAACTGCAGCAACTGCGGCAATTACAGCAACTGCAGCAATTACAGCAAATGCAACTGCAGCAACTGCGGCAATTTCAGCAATTGCAGCAATTACAGCAAATGCAACTGCAGCAACTGCGGCAATTACAGCAATGCAACTGCAGCAACTATGGCAATTACAGCAACTGCAGCAACTGCAGCAATTACAGCAAATGCAACTGCAGCAACTGCGGCAATTACAGCAACTGCAGCAATTACAGCAAATGCAACTGCAGCAACTGCGGCAATTACAGCAACTGCAGCAACTGCAGCAATTACAGCAACTGCAGCAATTGCAGCAACTGCAGCAATTACAGCAAATGCAACTGCAGCAACTGCGGCAATTACAGCAACTGCAGCAATTACAGCAAATGCAACTGCAGCAACTGCGGCAATTTCAGCAATTGCAGCAATTACAGCAAATGCAACTGCAGCAACTGCGGCAATTTCAGCAATTGCAGCAATTACAGCAAATGCAACTGCAGCAACTGCGGCAATTACAGCAACTGCAGCAACTGCAGCAATTACAGCAAATGCAACTGCAGCAACTGCGGCAATTACAGCAACTGCAGCAACTGCGGCAATTACAGCAACTGCAGCAATTACAGCAAATGCAACTGCAGCAACTGCGGCAATTTCAGCAACTGCAGCAATTACAGCAAATGCAACTGCAGCAACTGCGGCAATTACAGCAACTGCAGCAATTACAGCAAATGCAACTGCAGCAACTGCGGCAATTACAGCAACTGCAGCAACTGCAGCAATTACAGCAACTGCAGCAATTGCAGCAACTGCAGCAATTACAGCAAATGCAACTGCAGCAACTGCGGCAATTACAGCAACTGCAGCAATTACAGCAAATGCAACTGCAGCAACTGCGGCAATTACAGCAAATGCAACTGCAGCAACTGTGGCAATTACAGCAACTGCAGCAATTACAGCAACTGCAGCAATTACAGCAAATGCAACTGCAGCAACTGCGGCAATTACAGCAACTGCAGCAATTACAGCAAATGCAACTGCAGCAACTGCGGCAATTACAGCAATTGCAACTGCAGCAACTGCGGCAATTACAGCAACTGCAGCAATTACAGCAAATGCAACTGCAGCAACTGCGGCAATTACAGCAACTGCAGCAATTACAGCAAATGCAACTGCAGCAACTGCGGCAATTACAGCAACTGCAGCAATTACAGCAAATGCAACTGCAGCAACTGCGGCAATTACAGCAACTGCAGCAATTACAGCAAATGCAACTGCAGCAACTGCGGCAATTACAGCAACTGCAGCAATTACAGCAAATGCAACTGCAGCAACTGCGGCAATTTCAGCAACTGCAGCAATTACAGCAAATGCAACTGCAGCAACTGCGGCAATTACAGCAACTGCAGCAATTACAGCAAATGCAACTGCAGCAACTGCGGCAATTTCAGCAATTGCAGCAATTACAGCAAATGCAACTGCAGCAACTGCGGCAATTTCAGCAATTGCAGCAATTACAGCAAATGCAACTGCAGCAACTGTGGCAATTACAGCAACTGCAGCAACTGCAGCAATTACAGCAAATGCAACTGCAGCAACTGCGGCAATTACAGCAACTGCAGCAATTACAGCAAATGCAACTGCAGCAACTGCGGCAATTACAGCAACTGCAGCAACTGCAGCAATTACAGCAACTGCAGCAATTGCAGCAACTGCAGCAATTACAGCAAATGCAACTGCAGCAACTGCGGCAATTACAGCAACTGCAGCAATTACAGCAAATGCAACTGCAGCAACTGCGGCAATTTCAGCAATTGCAGCAATTACAGCAAATGCAACTGCAGCAACTGCGGCAATTTCAGCAACTGCAGCAATTACAGCAAATGCAACTGCAGCAACTGCGGCAATTACAGCAACTGCAGCAATTACAGCAAATGCAACTGCAGCAACTGCGGCAATTACAGCAAATGCAACTGCAGCAACTGCGGCAATTACAGCAACTGCAGCAATTACAGCAAATGCAGCAATTACAGCAAATGCAACTGCAGCAACTGCGGCAATTACAGCAACTGCAGCAATTACAGCAAATGCAACTGCAGCAACTGCGGCAATTCAGCAACTGCAGCAATTACAGCAAATGCAACTGCAGCAACTGCGGCAATTCAGCAATTGCAGCAATTACAGCAAATGCAACTGCAGCAACTGCGGCAATTACAGCAACTGCAGCAACTGCAGCAATTACAGCAAATGCAACTGCAGCAACTGCGGCAATTACAGCAACTGCAGCAACTGCGGCAATTACAGCAACTGCAGCAATTACAGCAAATGCAACTGCAGCAACTGCGGCAATTTCAGCAATTGCAGCAATTACAGCAAATGCAACTGCAGCAACTGCGGCAATTACAGCAACTGCAGCAATTACAGCAAATGCAACTGCAGCAACTGCGGCAATTACAGCAACTGCAGCAACTGCAGCAATTGCAGCAACTGCAGCAATTGCAGCAACTGCAGCAATTACAGCAAATGCAACTGCAGCAACTGCGGCAATTACAGCAACTGCAGCAATTACAGCAAATGCAACTGCAGCAACTGCGGCAATTACAGCAAATGCAACTGCAGCAACTGTGGCAATTACAGCAACTGCAGCAATTACAGCAACTGCAGCAATTACAGCAAATGCAACTGCAGCAACTGCGGCAATTACAGCAACTGCAGCAATTACAGCAAATGCAACTGCAGCAACTGCGGCAATTACAGCAACTGCAGCAATTACAGCAAATGCAACTGCAGCAACTGCGGCAATTACAGCAACTGCAGCAATTACAGCAAATGCAACTGCAGCAACTGCAGCAATTACAGCAATTGCAACTGCAACAACTGCGGCAATTACAGCAACTGCAGCAATTACAGCAAATGCAACTGCAGCAACTGCGGCAATTACAGCAACTGCAGCAATTACAGCAAATGCAACTGCAGCAACTGCGGCAATTACAGCAACTGCAGCAATTACAGCAAATGCAACTGCAGCAACTGCGGCAATTACAGCAACTGCAGCAATTACAGCAAATGCAACTGCAGCAACTGCGGCAATTACAGCAACTGCAGCAATTACAGCAAATGCAACTGCAGCAACTGCGGCAATTTCAGCAATTGCAGCAATTACAGCAAATGCAACTGCAGCAACTGCGGCAATTACAGCAACTGCAGCAATTACAGCAAATGCAACTGCAGCAACTGCGGCAATTTCAGCAATTGCAGCAATTACAGCAAATGCAACTGCAGCAACTGCGGCAATTACAGCAATTGCAACTGCAGCAACTGTGGTAATTACAGCAACTGCAGCAACTGCAGCAATTACAGCAAATGCAACTGCAGCAACTGCGGCAATTACAGCAACTGCAGCAATTACAGCAAATGCAACTGCAGCAACTGCGGCAATTACAGCAACTGCAGCAACTGCAGCAATTACAGCAACTGCAGCAATTGCAGCAATTGCAGCAATTACAGCAAATGCAACTGCAGCAACTGCGGCAATTACAGCAACTGCAGCAATTACAGCAAATGCAACTGCAGCAACTGCGGCAATTTCAGCAATTGCAGCAATTACAGCAAATGCAACTGCAGCAACTGCGGCAATTTCAGCAATTGCAGCAATTACAGCAAATGCAACTGCAGCAACTGTGGTAATTACAGCAACTGCAGCAACTGCAGCAATTACAGCAAATGCAACTGCAGCAACTGCGGCAATTACAGCAACTGCAGCAACTGCGGCAATTACAGCAACTGCAGCAATTACAGCAAATGCAACTGCAGCAACTGCGGCAATTTCAGCAATTGCAGCAATTACAGCAAATGCAACTGCAGCAACTGCGGCAATTACAGCAACTGCAGCAATTACAGCAAATGCAACTGCAGCAACTGCGGCAATTACAGCAACTGCAGCAACTGCAGCAATTACAGCAACTGCAGCAATTGCAGCAACTGCAGCAATTACAGCAAATGCAACTGCAGCAACTGCGGCAATTACAGCAACTGCAGCAATTACAGCAAATGCAACTGCAGCAACTGCGGCAATTACAGCAAATGCAACTGCAGCAACTGTGGCAATTACAGCAACTGCAGCAATTACAGCAACTGCAGCAATTACAGCAAATGCAACTGCAGCAACTGCGGCAATTACAGCAACTGCAGCAATTACAGCAAATGCAACTGCAGCAACTGCGGCAATTACAGCAAATGCAACTGCAGCAACTGCGGCAATTACAGCAACTGCAGCAATTACAGCAAATGCAACTGCAGCAACTGCGGCAATTACAGCAACTGCAGCAATTACAGCAAATGCAACTGCAGCAACTGCGGCAATTACAGCAACTGCAGCAATTACAGCAAATGCAACTGCAGCAACTGCGGCAATTACAGCAACTGCAGCAATTACAGCAAATGCAACTGCAGCAACTGCGGCAATTACAGCAACTGCAGCAATTACAGCAAATGCAACTGCAGCAACTGCGGCAATTACAGCAACTGCAGCAATTACAGCAAATGCAACTGCAGCAACTGCGGCAATTACAGCAACTGCAGCAATTACAGCAAATGCAACTGCAGCAACTGCGGCAATTACAGCAACTGCAGCAATTACAGCAAATGCAACTGCAGCAACTGCGGCAATTACAGCAATTGCAACTGCAGCAACTGCGGCAATTACAGCAACTGCAGCAATTACAGCAAATGCAACTGCAGCAACTGCGGCAATTACAGCAACTGCAGCAATTACAGCAAATGCAACTGCAGCAACTGCGGCAATTACAGCAACTGCAGCAACTGCAGCAATTGCAGCAACTGCAGCAATTGCAGCAACTGCAGCAATTACAGCAAATGCAACTGCAGCAACTGCGGCAATTACAGCAACTGCAGCAATTACAGCAAATGCAACTGCAGCAACTGCGGCAATTACAGCAATTGCAGCAATTACAGCAAATGCAACTGCAGCAACTGCGGCAATTTCAGCAATTGCAGCAATTACAGCAAATGCAACTGCAGCAACTGCGGCAATTACAGCAACTGCAGCAACTGCAGCAATTACAGCAAATGCAACTGCAGCAACTGCGGCAATTACAGCAACTGCAGCAACTGCGGCAATTACAGCAACTGCAGCAATTACAGCAAATGCAACTGCAGCAACTGCGGCAATTACAGCAACTGCAGCAATTACAGCAAATGCAACTGCAGCAACTGCGGCAATTACAGCAACTGCAGCAACTGCAGCAATTACAGCAACTGCAGCAATTGCAGCAACTGCAGCAATTACAGCAAATGCAACTGCAGCAACTGCGGCAATTACAGCAACTGCAGCAATTACAGCAAATGCAACTGCAGCAACTGCGGCAATTACAGCAAATGCAACTGCAGCAACTGCGGCAATTACAGCAACTGCAGCAATTACAGCAACTGCAGCAATTACAGCAAATGCAACTGCAGCAACTGCGGCAATTACAGCAACTGCAGCAATTACAGCAAATGCAACTGCAGCAACTGCGGCAATTACAGCAATTGCAACTGCAGCAACTGCGGCAATTACAGCAACTGCAGCAATTACAGCAAATGCAACTGCAGCAACTGCGGCAATTACAGCAACTGCAGCAATTACAGCAAATGCAACTGCAGCAACTGCGGCAATTACAGCAACTGCAGCAATTACAGCAAATGCAACTGCAGCAACTGCGGCAATTACAGCAACTGCAGCAATTACAGCAAATGCAACTGCAGCAACTGCGGCAATTGGCAATTACAGCAACTGCAGCAATTACAGCAAATGCAACTGCAGCAACTGCAGCAATTACAGCAAATGCAACTGCAACAACTGCGGCAATTACAGCAACTGCAGCAATTACAGCAAATGCAACTGCAGCAACTGCGGCAATTACAGCAACTGCAGCAATTACAGCAAATGCAACTGCAGCAACTGCGGCAATTACAGCAACTGCAGCAATTACAGCAAATGCAACTGCAGCAACTGCGGCAATTTCAGCAATTGCAGCAATTACAGCAAATGCAACTGCAGCAACTGCGGCAATTACAGCAACTGCAGCAATTACAGCAAATGCAACTGCAGCAACTGCGGCAATTTCAGCAATTGCAGCAATTACAGCAAATGCAACTGCAGCAACTGCGGCAATTTCAGCAATTGCAGCAATTACAGCAAATGCAACTGCAGCAACTGTGGTAATTACAGCAACTGCAGCAACTGCAGCAATTACAGCAAATGCAACTGCAGTAACTGCGGCAATTACAGCAACTGCAGCAATTACAGCAAATGCAACTGCAGCAACTGCGGCAATTACAGCAACTGCAGCAACTGCAGCAATTACAGCAACTGCAGCAATTGCAGCAATTGCAGCAATTACAGCAAATGCAACTGCAGCAACTGCGGCAATTACAGCAACTGCAGCAATTACAGCAAATGCAACTGCAGCAACTGCGGCAATTTCAGCAATTGCAGCAATTACAGCAAATGCAACTGCAGCAACTGCGGCAATTTCAGCAATTGCAGCAATTACAGCAAATGCAACTGCAGCAACTGTGGCAATTACAGCAACTGCAGCAACTGCAGCAATTACAGCAAATGCAACTGCAGCAACTGCGGCAATTACAGCAACTGCAGCAACTGCGGCAATTACAGCAACTGCAGCAATTACAGCAAATGCAACTGCAGCAACTGCGGCAATTACAGCAATTGCAGCAATTACAGCAAATGCAACTGCAGCAACTGCGGCAATTACAGCAACTGCAGCAACTGCAGCAATTACAGCAACTGCAGCAATTGCAGCAACTGCAGCAATTACAGCAAATGCAACTGCAGCAACTGCGGCAATTACAGCAACTGCAGCAATTACAGCAAATGCAACTGCAGCAACTGCGGCAATTACAGCAAATGCAACTGCAGCAACTGTGCAATTGCAGCAACTGCAGCAATTACAGCAACTGCAGCAATTACAGCAAATGCAACTGCAGCAACTGCGGCAATTACAGCAACTGCAGCAATTACAGCAAATGCAACTGCAGCAACTGCGGCAATTACAGCAATTGCAACTGCAACAACTGCGGCAATTACAGCAACTGCAGCAATTACAGCAAATGCAACTGCAGCAACTGCGGCAATTACAGCAACTGCAGCAATTACAGCAAATGCAACTGCAGCAACTGCGGCAATTACAGCAACTGCAGCAACTGCAGCAATTGCAGCAACTGCAGCAATTGCAGCAACTGCAGCAATTACAGCAAATGCAACTGCAGCAACTGCGGCAATTACAGCAACTGCAGCAATTACAGCAAATGCAACTGCAGCAACTGCGGCAATTTCAGCAATTGCAGCAATTACAGCAAATGCAACTGCAGCAACTGCGGCAATTTCAGCAATTGCAGCAATTACAGCAAATGCAACTGCAGCAACTGCGGCAATTACAGCAACTGCAGCAACTGCAGCAATTACAGCAAATGCAACTGCAGCAACTGCGGCAATTACAGCAACTGCAGCAACTGCGGCAATTACAGCAACTGCAGCAATTACAGCAAATGCAACTGCAGCAACTGCGGCAATTTCAGCAATTGCAGCAATTACAGCAAATGCAACTGCAGCAACTGCGGCAATTACAGCAACTGCAGCAACTGCAGCAATTACAGCAACTGCAGCAATTGCAGCAACTGCAGCAATTACAGCAAATGCAACTGCAGCAACTGCGGCAATTACAGCAACTGCAGCAATTACAGCAAATGCAACTGCAGCAACTGCGGCAATTACAGCAAATGCAACTGCAGCAACTGCGGCAATTGCAGCAACTGCAGCAATTACAGCAACTGCAGCAATTACAGCAAATGCAACTGCAGCAACTGCGGCAATTACAGCAACTGCAGCAATTACAGCAAATGCAACTGCAGCAACTGCGGCAATTACAGCAAATGCAACTGCAGCAACTGCGGCAATTACAGCAACTGCAGCAATTACAGCAAATGCAACTGCAGCAACTGCGGCAATTACAGCAACTGCAGCAATTACAGCAAATGCAACTGCAGCAACTGCGGCAATTACAGCAACTGCAGCAATTACAGCAAATGCAACTGCAGCAACTGCGGCAATTACAGCAACTGCAGCAATTACAGCAAATGCAACTGCAGCAACTGCGGCAATTGGCAATTACAGCAACTGCAGCAATTACAGCAAATGCAACTGCAGCAACTGCAGCAATTACAGCAAATGCAACTGCAGCAACTGCGGCAATTACAGCAACTGCAGCAATTACAGCAAATGCAACTGCAGCAACTGCGGCAATTACAGCAACTGCAGCAATTACAGCAAATGCAACTGCAGCAACTGCGGCAATTACAGCAACTGCAGCAATTACAGCAAATGCAACTGCAGCAACTGCGGCAATTACAGCAACTGCAGCAATTACAGCAAATGCAACTGCAGCAACTGCGGCAATTACAGCAACTGCAGCAATTACAGCAAATGCAACTGCAGCAACTGCGGCAATTTCAGCAATTGCAGCAATTACAGCAAATGCAACTGCAGCAACTGCGGCAATTTCAGCAATTGCAGCAATTACAGCAAATGCAACTGCAGCAACTGTGGCAATTACAGCAACTGCAGCAACTGCAGCAATTACAGCAAATGCAACTGCAGCAACTGCGGCAATTACAGCAACTGCAGCAATTACAGCAAATGCAACTGCAGCAACTGCGGCAATTACAGCAACTGCAGCAACTGCAGCAATTACAGCAACTGCAGCAATTGCAGCAATTGCAGCAATTACAGCAAATGCAACTGCAGCAACTGCGGCAATTACAGCAACTGCAGCAATTACAGCAAATGCAACTGCAGCAACTGCGGCAATTTCAGCAATTGCAGCAATTACAGCAAATGCAACTGCAGCAACTGCGGCAATTTCAGCAATTGCAGCAATTACAGCAAATGCAACTGCAGCAACTGTGGTAATTACAGCAACTGCAGCAACTGCAGCAATTACAGCAAATGCAACTGCAGTAACTGCGGCAATTACAGCAACTGCAGCAACTGCGGCAATTACAGCAACTGCAGCAATTACAGCAAATGCAACTGCAGCAACTGCGGCAATTTCAGCAATTGCAGCAATTACAGCAAATGCAACTGCAGCAACTGCGGCAATTACAGCAACTGCAGCAACTGCAGCAATTACAGCAACTGCAGCAATTGCAGCAACTGCAGCAATTACAGCAAATGCAACTGCAGCAACTGCGGCAATTACAGCAACTGCAGCAATTACAGCAAATGCAACTGCAGCAACTGCGGCAATTACAGCAAATGCAACTGCAGCAACTGTGGCAATTACAGCAACTGCAGCAATTACAGCAAATGCAGCAATTACAGCAAATGCAACTGCAGCAACTGCGGCAATTACAGCAACTGCAGCAATTACAGCAAATGCAACTGCAGCAACTGCGGCAATTACAGCAAATGCAACTGCAGCAACTGCGGCAATTACAGCAACTGCAGCAATTACAGCAAATGCAACTGCAGCAACTGCGGCAATTACAGCAACTGCAGCAATTACAGCAAATGCAACTGCAGCAACTGCGGCAATTACAGCAACTGCAGCAATTACAGCAAATGCAACTGCAGCAACTGCGGCAATTACAGCAACTGCAGCAATTACAGCAAATGCAACTGCAACAACTGCGGCAATTGGCAATTACAGCAACTGCAGCAATTACAGCAAATGCAACTGCAGCAACTGCAGCAATTACAGCAAATGCAACTGCAACAACTGCGGCAATTACAGCAACTGCAGCAATTACAGCAAATGCAACTGCAGCAACTGCGGCAATTACAGCAACTGCAGCAATTACAGCAAATGCAACTGCAGCAACTGCGGCAATTACAGCAACTGCAGCAATTACAGCAAATGCAACTGCAGCAACTGCGGCAATTTCAGCAATTGCAGCAATTACAGCAAATGCAACTGCAGCAACTGCGGCAATTTCAGCAACTGCAGCAATTACAGCAAATGCAACTGCAGCAACTGCGGCAATTTCAGCAATTGCAGCAATTACAGCAAATGCAACTGCAGCAACTGCGGCAATTTCAGCAATTGCAGCAATTACAGCAAATGCAACTGCAGCAACTGTGGCAATTACAGCAACTGCAGCAACTGCAGCAATTACAGCAAATGCAACTGCAGCAACTGCGGCAATTACAGCAACTGCAGCAATTACAGCAAATGCAACTGCAGCAACTGCGGCAATTACAGCAACTGCAGCAACTGCAGCAATTACAGCAACTGCAGCAATTGCAGCAATTGCAGCAATTACAGCAAATGCAACTGCAGCAACTGCGGCAATTACAGCAACTGCAGCAATTACAGCAAATGCAACTGCAGCAACTGCGGCAATTTCAGCAATTGCAGCAATTACAGCAAATGCAACTGCAGCAACTGCGGCAATTTCAGCAATTGCAGCAATTACAGCAAATGCAACTGCAGCAACTGTGGTAATTACAGCAACTGCAGCAACTGCAGCAATTACAGCAAATGCAACTGCAGTAACTGCGGCAATTACAGCAACTGCAGCAATTACAGCAAATGCAACTGCAGCAACTGCGGCAATTTCAGCAATTGCAGCAATTACAGCAAATGCAACTGCAGCAACTGCGGCAATTACAGCAACTGCAGCAATTACAGCAAATGCAACTGCAGCAACTGCGGCAATTACAGCAACTGCAGCAACTGCAGCAATTACAGCAACTGCAGCAATTGCAGCAACTGCAGCAATTACAGCAAATGCAACTGCAGCAACTGCGGCAATTACAGCAAATGCAACTGCAGCAACTGTGGCAATTACAGCAACTGCAGCAATTACAGCAAATGCAGCAATTACAGCAAATGCAACTGCAGCAACTGCGGCAATTACAGCAACTGCAGCAATTACAGCAAATGCAACTGCAGCAACTGCGGCAATTACAGCAACTGCAGCAATTACAGCAAATGCAACTGCAGCAACTGCGGCAATTACAGCAACTGCAGCAATTACAGCAAATGCAACTGCATCAACTGCGGCAATTTCAGCAATTGCAGCAACTACAGCAATTACAGCATATGCAACTGCAGCAACTGCAGCAATTACAGCAAATGCAACTGCAGCAACTGCGGCAATTACAGCAACTGCAGCAATTACAGCAAATGCAACTGCAGCAACTGCGGCAATTACAGCAAATGCAACTGCAGCAACTGTGGCAATTACAGCAACTGCAGCAATTACAGCAAATGCAGCAATTACAGCAAATGCAACTGCGGCAATTACAGCAACTGCAGCAATTACAGCAAATGCAACTGCAGCAACTGCGGCAATTTCAGCAATTGCAGCAACTACAGCAATTACAGCATATGCAACTGCAGCAACTGCAGCAATTACAGCAAATGCAACTGCATCAACTGCGGCAATTACAGCAATTGCAGCAACTGCAGCAATTACAGCAAATGCAACTGCAGCAATTACAGCAACTGCAGCAACTGCAGCAATTACAGCAAATGCAACTGCAGCAACTGCGGCAATTACAGCAACTGCAGCAATTACAGCAAATGCAACTGCAGCAACTGCGGCAATTACAGCAACTGCAGCAACTGCAGCAATTACAGCAAATGCAGCAATTACAGCAAATGCAACTGCAGCAACTGCGGCAATTTAAGCAATTGCAGCAACTGCAGCAATTACAGCAAATGCAACTGCAGCAACTGCGGCAATTACAGCAACTGCAGCAATTACAGCAAATGCAACTGCAGCAACTGCGGCAATTACAGCAACTGCAGCAATTACAGCAAATGCAACTGCAGCAACTGCGGCAATTACAGCAACTGCAGCAATTACAGCAAATGCAACTGCAGAACTGCGGCAATTACAGCAACTGCAGCAATTACAGCAAATGCAACTGCAGCAACTGCGGCAATTACAGCAACTGCAGCAATTACAGCAAATGCAACTGCAGCAACTGCGGCAATTACAGCAATTGCAACTGCAACAACTGCGGCAATTACAGCAACTGCAGCAATTACAGCAAATGCAACTGCAGCAACTGCGGCAATTACAGCAACTGCAGCAATTACAGCAAATGCAACTGCAGCAACTGCGGCAATTACAGCAACTGCAGCAATTACAGCAAATGCAACTGCAGCAACTGCGGCAATTACAGCAACTGCAGCAATTACAGCAAATGCAACTGCAGCAACTGCGGCAATTACAGCAACTGCAGCAATTACAGCAAATGCAACTGCAGCAACTGCGGCAATTTCAGCAATTGCAGCAATTACAGCAAATGCAACTGCAGCAACTGCGGCAATTTCAGCAACTGCAGCAATTACAGCAAATGCAACTGCAGCAACTGCGGCAATTTCAGCAATTGCAGCAATTACAGCAAATGCAACTGCAGCAACTGCGGCAATTTCAGCAATTGCAGCAATTACAGCAAATGCAACTGCAGCAACTGTGGCAATTACAGCAACTGCAGCAACTGCAGCAATTACAGCAAATGCCACTGCAGCAACTGCGGCAATTACAGCAACTGCAGCAATTACAGCAAATGCAACTGCAGCAACTGCGGCAATTACAGCAACTGCAGCAACTGCAGCAATTACAGCAACTGCAGCAATTGCAGCAATTGCAGCAATTACAGCAAATGCAACTGCAGCAACTGCGGCAATTACAGCAACTGCAGCAATTACAGCAAATGCAACTGCAGCAACTGCGGCAATTTCAGCAATTGCAGCAATTACAGCAAATGCAACTGCAGCAACTGCGGCAATTTCAGCAATTGCAGCAATTACAGCAAATGCAACTGCAGCAACTGTGGCAATTACAGCAACTGCAGCAACTGCAGCAATTACAGCAAATGCAACTGCAGCAACTGCGGCAATTACAGCAACTGCAGCAACTGCGGCAATTACAGCAACTGCAGCAATTACAGCAAATGCAACTGCAGCAACTGCGGCAATTTCAGCAATTGCAGCAATTACAGCAAATGCAACTGCAGCAACTGCGGCAATTACAGCAACTGCAGCAATTACAGCAAATGCAACTGCAGCAACTGCGGCAATTACAGCAACTGCAGCAACTGCAGCAATTACAGCAACTGCAGCAATTGCAGCAACTGCAGCAATTACAGCAAATGCAACTGCAGCAACTGCGGCAATTACAGCAACTGCAGCAATTACAGCAAATGCAACTGCAGCAACTGCGGCAATTACAGCAAATGCAACTGCAGCAACTGTGGCAATTACAGCAACTGCAGCAATTACAGCAAATGCAGCAATTACAGCAAATGCAACTGCAGCAACTGCGGCAATTACAGCAACTGCAGCAATTACAGCAAATGCAACTGCAGCAACTGCGGCAATTACAGCAATTGCAACTGCAACAACTGCGGCAATTACAGCAACTGCAGCAATTACAGCAAATGCAACTGCAGCAACTGCGGCAATTACAGCAACTGCAGCAATTACAGCAAATGCAACTGCAGCAACTGCGGCAATTACAGCAACTGCAGCAATTACAGCAAATGCAACTGCAGCAACTGCGGCAATTACAGCAACTGCAGCAATTACAGCAAATGCAACTGCAGCAACTGCGGCAATTACAGCAACTGCAGCAATTACAGCAAATGCAACTGCAGCAACTGCGGCAATTTCAGCAATTGCAGCAATTACAGCAAATGCAACTGCAGCAACTGCGGCAATTACAGCAACTGCAGCAATTACAGCAAATGCAACTGCAGCAACTGCGGCAATTTCAGCAATTGCAGCAATTACAGCAAATGCAACTGCAGCAACTGCGGCAATTTCAGCAATTGCAGCAATTACAGCAAATGCAACTGCAGCAACTGTGGCAATTACAGCAACTGCAGCAACTGCAGCAATTACAGCAAATGCAACTGCAGCAACTGCGGCAATTACAGCAACTGCAGCAATTACAGCAAATGCAACTGCAGCAACTGCGGCAATTACAGCAACTGCAGCAACTGCAGCAATTACAGCAACTGCAGCAATTGCAGCAATTGCAGCAATTACAGCAAATGCAACTGCAGCAACTGCGGCAATTACAGCAACTGCAGCAATTACAGCAAATGCAACTGCAGCAACTGCGGCAATTTCAGCAATTGCAGCAATTACAGCAAATGCAACTGCAGCAACTGCGGCAATTTCAGCAATTGCAGCAATTACAGCAAATGCAACTGCAGCAACTGTGGCAATTACAGCAACTGCAGCAACTGCAGCAATTACAGCAAATGCAACTGCAGCAACTGCGGCAATTACAGCAACTGCAGCAACTGCAGCAATTACAGCAACTGCAGCAACTGCAGCAATTACAGCAAATGCAACTGCAGCAACTGCGGCAATTACAGCAACTGCAGCAATTACAGCAAATGCAACTGCAGCAACTGCGGCAATTACAGCAACTGCAGCAACTGCAGCAATTACAGCAACTGCAGCAATTACAGCAAATGCAACTGCAGCAACTGCGGCAATTTAAGCAATTGCAGCAACTGCAGCAATTACAGCAAATGCAACTGCAGCAACTGCGGCAATTACAGCAACTGCAGCAATTACAGCAAATGCAACTGCAGCAACTGCGGCAATTACAGCAACTGCAGCAATTACAGCAAATGCAACTGCAGCAACTGCGGCAATTACAGCAACTGCAGCAATTACAGCAAATGCAACTGCAGCAACTGCGGCAATTACAGCAACTGCAGCAATTACAGCAAATGCAACTGCAGCAACTGCGGCAATTACAGCAACTGCAGCAATTACAGCAAATGCAACTGCAGCAACTGCGGCAATTACAGCAATTGCAACTGCAACAACTGCGGCAATTACAGCAACTGCAGCAATTACAGCAAATGCAACTGCAGCAACTGCGGCAATTACAGCAACTGCAGCAATTACAGCAAATGCAACTGCAGCAACTGCGGCAATTACAGCAACTGCAGCAATTACAGCAAATGCAACTGCAGCAACTGCGGCAATTACAGCAACTGCAGCAATTACAGCAAATGCAACTGCAGCAACTGCGGCAATTACAGCAACTGCAGCAATTACAGCAAATGCAACTGCAGCAACTGCGGCAATTACAGCAACTGCAGCAATTACAGCAAATGCAACTGCAGCAACTGCGGCAATTACAGCAACTGCAGCAATTACAGCAAATGCAACTGCAGCAACTGCGGCAATTACAGCAATTGCAGCAATTACAGCAAATGCAACTGCAGCAACTGCGGCAATTTCAGCAATTGCAGCAATTACAGCAAATGCAACTGCAGCAACTGCGGCAATTACAGCAACTGCAGCAACTGCAGCAATTACAGCAAATGCAACTGCAGCAACTGCGGCAATTACAGCAACTGCAGCAATTACAGCAAATGCAACTGCAGCAACTGCGGCAATTACAGCAACTGCAGCAATTACAGCAAATGCAACTGCAGCAACTGCGGCAATTCAGCAACTGCAGCAATTACAGCAAATGCAACTGCAGCAACTGCGGCAATTACAGCAATTGCAGCAATTACAGCAAATGCAACTGCAGCAACTGCGGCAATTACAGCAACTGCAGCAACTGCAGCAATTACAGCAAATGCAACTGCAGCAACTGCGGCAATTACAGCAACTGCAGCAACTGCGGCAATTACAGCAACTGCAGCAATTACAGCAAATGCAACTGCAGCAACTGCGGCAATTACAGCAATTGCAGCAATTACAGCAAATGCAACTGCAGCAACTGCGGCAATTACAGCAACTGCAGCAATTACAGCAAATGCAACTGCAGCAACTGCGGCAATTACAGCAACTGCAGCAACTGCAGCAATTACAGCAACTGCAGCAATTGCAGCAACTGCAGCAATTACAGCAAATGCAACTGCAGCAACTGCGGCAATTACAGCAACTGCAGCAATTACAGCAAATGCAACTGCAGCAACTGCGGCAATTACAGCAACTGCAGCAATTACAGCAAATGCAACTGCAGCAACTGCGGCAATTACAGCAAATGCAACTGCAACAACTGCGGCAATTACAGCAACTGCAGCAATTACAGCAAATGCAACTGCAGCAACTGCGGCAATTACAGCAACTGCAGCAATTACAGCAAATGCAACTGCAGCAACTGCGGCAATTACAGCAACTGCAGCAATTACAGCAAATGCAACTGCAGCAACTGCGGCAATTACAGCAACTGCAGCAATTACAGCAAATGCAACTGCAGCAACTGCGGCAATTACAGCAACTGCAGCAATTACAGCAAATGCAACTGCAGCAACTGCGGCAATTTCAGCAACTGCAGCAATTACAGCAAATGCAACTGCAGCAACTGCGGCAATTACAGCAACTGCAGCAATTACAGCAAATGCAACTGCAGCAACTGCGGCAATTTCAGCAATTGCAGCAATTACAGCAAATGCAACTGCAGCAACTGCGGCAATTCAGCAATTGCAGCAATTACAGCAAATGCAACTGCAGCAACTGTGGCAATTACAGCAACTGCAGCAACTGCAGCAATTACAGCAAATGCAACTGCAGCAACTGCGGCAATTACAGCAACTGCAGCAATTACAGCAAATGCAACTGCAGCAACTGCGGCAATTACAGCAACTGCAGCAACTGCAGCAATTACAGCAACTGCAGCAATTGCAGCAATTGCAGCAATTACAGCAAATGCAACTGCAGCAACTGCGGCAATTACAGCAACTGCAGCAATTACAGCAAATGCAACTGCAGCAACTGCGGCAATTTCAGCAATTGCAGCAATTACAGCAAATGCAACTGCAGCAACTGCGGCAATTTCAGCAATTGCAGCAATTACAGCAAATGCAACTGCAGCAACTGCGGCAATTACAGCAACTGCAGCAACTGCAGCAATTACAGCAAATGCAACTGCAGCAACTGCGGCAATTACAGCAACTGCAGCAATTACAGCAAATGCAACTGCAGCAACTGCGGCAATTACAGCAACTGCAGCAATTACAGCAAATGCAACTGCAGCAACTGCGGCAATTTCAGCAATTGCAGCAATTACAGCAAATGCAACTGCAGCAACTGCGGCAATTACAGCAACTGCAGCAATTACAGCAAATGCAACTGCAGCAACTGCGGCAATTTCAGCAATTGCAGCAATTACAGCAAATGCAACTGCAGCAACTGCGGCAATTTCAGCAATTGCAGCAATTACAGCAAATGCAACTGCAGCAACTGTGGCAATTACAGCAACTGCAGCAACTGCAGCAATTACAGCAAATGCAACTGCAGTAACTGCGGCAATTACAGCAACTGCAGCAATTACAGCAAATGCAACTGCAGCAACTGCGGCAATTACAGCAACTGCAGCAACTGCAGCAATTACAGCAACTGCAGCAATTGCAGCAATTGCAGCAATTACAGCAAATGCAACTGCAGCAACTGCGGCAATTACAGCAACTGCAGCAATTACAGCAAATGCAACTGCAGCAACTGCGGCAATTTCAGCAATTGCAGCAATTACAGCAAATGCAACTGCAGCAACTGCGGCAATTTCAGCAATTGCAGCAATTACAGCAAATGCAACTGCAGCAACTGTGGTAATTACAGCAACTGCAGCAACTGCAGCAATTACAGCAAATGCAACTGCAGTAACTGCGGCAATTACAGCAACTGCAGCAACTGCGGCAATTACAGCAACTGCAGCAATTACAGCAAATGCAACTGCAGCAACTGCGGCAATTTCAGCAATTGCAGCAATTACAGCAAATGCAACTGCAGCAACTGCGGCAATTACAGCAACTGCAGCAATTACAGCAAATGCAACTGCAGCAACTGCGGCAATTACAGCAACTGCAGCAACTGCAGCAATTACAGCAACTGCAGCAATTGCAGCAACTGCAGCAATTACAGCAAATGCAACTGCAGCAACTGCGGCAATTACAGCAACTGCAGCAATTACAGCAAATGCAACTGCAGCAACTGCGGCAATTACAGCAAATGCAACTGCAGCAACTGTGGCAATTACAGCAACTGCAGCAATTACAGCAACTGCAGCAATTACAGCAAATGCAACTGCAGCAACTGCGGCAATTACAGCAACTGCAGCAATTACAGCAAATGCAACTGCAGCAACTGCGGCAATTACAGCAAATGCAACTGCAGCAACTGCGGCAATTACAGCAACTGCAGCAATTACAGCAAATGCAACTGCATCAACTGCGGCAATTACAGCAATTACAGCAAATGCAACTGCAGCAACTGCAGCAATTTCAGCAATTGCAGCAACTGCAGCAATTACAGCAAATGCAACTGCAACAACTGCGGCAATTACAGCAACTGCAGCAATTACAGCAAATGCAACTGCAGCAACTGCAGCAATTACAGCAAATGCAACTGCAACAACTGCAGCAATTACAGCAACTGCAGCAATTTCAGCAATTGCAGCAACTGCAGCAATTACAGCAAATGCAACTGCAGCAACTGCGGCAATTACAGCAACTGCAGCAATTACAGCAAATGCAACTGCAGCAACTGCGGCAATTACAGCAAATGCAACTGCAGCAATTACAGCAATTGCAGCAACTGCAGCAATTTCAGCAATTGCAGCAACTGCAGCAATTACAGCAAATGCAACTGCAGCAACTGCGGCAATTTCAGCAATTGCAGCAATTACAGCAAATGCAACTGCAGCAACTGCGGCAATTACAGCAAATGCAACTGCAGCAATTACAGCAATTGCAGCAACTGCAGCAATTGCAGCAATTGCAGCAACTGCAGCAATTACAGCAAATGCAACTGCAGCAACTGCGGCAATTACAGCAACTGCAGCAATTACAGCAAATGCAACTGCAGCAACTGCGGCAATTACAGCAATTACAGCAAATGCAACTGCAGCAACTGCAGCAATTTCAGCAATTGCAGCAACTGCAGCAATTACAGCAACTGCAGCAATTACAGCAAATGCAACTGCAGCAACTGCAGCAATTACAGCAAATGCAACTGCAGCAACTGCGGCAATTACAGCAACTGCAGCAATTACAGCAAATGCAACTGCAGCAACTGCGGCAATTTCAGCAATTGCAGCAATTACAGCAAATGCAACTGCAGCAACTGCAGCAATTACAGCAACTGCGGCAATTACAGCAACTGCAGCAATTACAGCAAATGCAACTGCAGAACTGCGGCAATTACAGCAACTGCAGCAATTACAGCAAATGCAACTGCAGCAACTGCGGCAATTACAGCAACTGCAGCAATTACAGCAAATGCAACTGCAGCAACTGCGGCAATTACAGCAACTGCAGCAATTACAGCAAATGCAACTGCAGCAACTGCGGCAATTTCAGCAATTGCAGCAATTACAGCAAATGCAACTGCAGCAACTGCGGCAATTCAGCAACTGCAGCAATTACAGCAAATGCAACTGCAGCAACTGCGGCAATTTCAGCAATTGCAGCAATTACAGCAAATGCAACTGCAGCAACTGCGGCAATTTCAGCAATTGCAGCAATTACAGCAAATGCAACTGCAGCAACTGTGGCAATTACAGCAACTGCAGCAACTGCAGCAATTACAGCAAATGCAACTGCAGTAACTGCGGCAATTACAGCAACTGCAGCAATTACAGCAAATGCAACTGCAGCAACTGCGGCAATTACAGCAACTGCAGCAACTGCAGCAATTACAGCAACTGCAGCAATTGCAGCAATTGCAGCAATTACAGCAAATGCAACTGCAGCAACTGCGGCAATTACAGCAACTGCAGCAATTACAGCAAATGCAACTGCAGCAACTGCGGCAATTTCAGCAATTGCAGCAATTACAGCAAATGCAACTGCAGCAACTGCGGCAATTTCAGCAATTGCAGCAATTACAGCAAATGCAACTGCAGCAACTGTGGCAATTACAGCAACTGCAGCAACTGCAGCAATTACAGCAAATGCAACTGCAGCAACTGCGGCAATTACAGCAACTGCAGCAACTGCGGCAATTACAGCAACTGCAGCAATTACAGCAAATGCAACTGCAGCAACTGCGGCAATTTCAGCAATTGCAGCAATTACAGCAAATGCAACTGCAGCAACTGCGGCAATTACAGCAACTGCAGCAATTACAGCAAATGCAACTGCAGCAACTGCGGCAATTACAGCAACTGCAGCAACTGCAGCAATTACAGCAACTGCAGCAATTGCAGCAACTGCAGCAATTACAGCAAATGCAACTGCAGCAACTGCGGCAATTACAGCAACTGCAGCAATTACAGCAAATGCAACTGCAGCAACTGCGGCAATTACAGCAAATGCAACTGCAGCAACTGTGGCAATTGCAGCAACTGCAGCAATTACAGCAACTGCAGCAATTACAGCAAATGCAACTGCAGCAACTGCGGCAATTACAGCAACTGCAGCAATTACAGCAAATGCAACTGCAGCAACTGCGGCAATTACAGCAAATGCAACTGCAGCAACTGCGGCAATTACAGCAACTGCAGCAATTACAGCAAATGCAACTGCAGCAACTGCGGCAATTACAGCAATTACAGCAAATGCAACTGCAGCAACTGCGGCAATTACAGCAACTGCAGCAATTACAGCAAATGCAACTGCAGCAACTGCGGCAATTACAGCAACTGCAGCAATTACAGCAAATGCAACTGCAGCAACTGCAGCAATTACAGCAACTGCGGCAATTACAGCAACTGCAGCAATTACAGCAAATGCAACTGCAGCAACTGCGGCAATTACAGCAACTGCAGCAATTACAGCAAATGCAACTGCAGCAACTGCGGCAATTACAGCAACTGCAGCAATTACAGCAAATGCAACTGCAGCAACTGCGGCAATTACAGCAACTGCAGCAATTACAGCAAATGCAACTGCAGCAACTGCGGCAATTTCAGCAATTGCAGCAATTACAGCAAATGCAACTGCAGCAACTGCGGCAATTACAGCAACTGCAGCAATTACAGCAAATGCAACTGCAGCAACTGCGGCAATTTCAGCAACTGCAGCAATTACAGCAAATGCAACTGCAGCAACTGCGGCAATTTCAGCAATTGCAGCAATTACAGCAAATGCAACTGCAGCAACTGTGGTAATTACAGCAACTGCAGCAACTGCAGCAATTACAGCAAATGCAACTGCAGTAACTGCGGCAATTACAGCAACTGCAGCAATTACAGCAAATGCAACTGCAGCAACTGCGGCAATTACAGCAACTGCAGCAACTGCAGCAATTACAGCAACTGCAGCAATTGCAGCAATTGCAGCAATTACAGCAAATGCAACTGCAGCAACTGCGGCAATTACAGCAACTGCAGCAATTACAGCAAATGCAACTGCAGCAACTGCGGCAATTTCAGCAATTGCAGCAATTACAGCAAATGCAACTGCAGCAACTGCGGCAATTTCAGCAATTGCAGCAATTACAGCAAATGCAACTGCAGCAACTGTGGCAATTACAGCAACTGCAGCAACTGCAGCAATTACAGCAAATGCAACTGCAGCAACTGCGGCAATTACAGCAACTGCAGCAACTGCGGCAATTACAGCAACTGCAGCAATTACAGCAAATGCAACTGCAGCAACTGCGGCAATTTCAGCAATTGCAGCAATTACAGCAAATGCAACTGCAGCAACTGCGGCAATTACAGCAACTGCAGCAATTACAGCAAATGCAACTGCAGCAACTGCGGCAATTACAGCAACTGCAGCAACTGCAGCAATTACAGCAACTGCAGCAATTGCAGCAACTGCAGCAATTACAGCAAATGCAACTGCAGCAACTGCGGCAATTACAGCAACTGCAGCAATTACAGCAAATGCAACTGCAGCAACTGCGGCAATTACAGCAAATGCAACTGCAGCAACTGTGGCAATTACAGCAACTGCAGCAATTACAGCAACTGCAGCAATTACAGCAAATGCAACTGCAGCAACTGCGGCAATTACAGCAACTGCAGCAATTACAGCAAATGCAACTGCAGCAACTGCGGCAATTACAGCAAATGCAACTGCAGCAACTGCGGCAATTACAGCAACTGCAGCAATTACAGCAAATGCAACTGCAGCAACTGCGGCAATTACAGCAATTACAGCAAATGCAACTGCAGCAACTGCAGCAATTTCAGCAATTGCAGCAACTGCAGCAATTACAGCAAATGCAACTGCAACAACTGCGGCAATTACAGCAACTGCAGCAATTACAGCAAATGCAACTGCAGCAACTGCGGCAATTACAGCAAATGCAACTGCAGCAACTGCAGCAATTACAGCAACTGCAGCAATTCAGCAATTGCAGCAACTGCAGCAATTACAGCAAATGCAACTGCAGCAACTGCGGCAATTTCAGCAACTGCAGCAATTACAGCAAATGCAACTGCAGCAACTGCGGCAATTACAGCAACTGCAGCAATTACAGCAAATGCAACTGCAGCAACTGCGGCAATTACAGCAAATGCAACTGCAGCAACTGCGGCAATTACAGCAACTGCAGCAATTACAGCAAATGCAGCAACTGCAGCAATTACAGCAAATGCAACTGCAGCAACTGCGGCAATTTCAGCAATTGCAGCAATTACAGCAAATGCAACTGCAGCAACTGCGGCAATTACAGCAAATGCAACTGCAGCAATTACAGCAATGCAGCAACTGCAGCAATTGCAGCAATTACAGCAACTGCAGCAATTACAGCAAATGCAACTGCAGCAACTGCGGCAATTTCAGCAATTGCAGCAATTACAGCAAATGCAACTGCAGCAACTGCGGCAATTACAGCAACTGCAGCAATTACAGCAAATGCAACTGCAGCAACTGCGGCAATTACAGCAAATGCAACTGCAGCAACTGCGGCAATTACAGCAACTGCAGCAATTACAGCAAATGCAACTGCATCAACTGCGGCAATTACAGCAATTACAGCAAATGCAACTGCAGCAACTGCAGCAATTTCAGCAATTGCAGCAACTGCAGCAATTACAGCAATTACAGCAACTGCAGCAATTACAGCAAATGCAACTGCAGCAACTGCAGCAATTACAGCAAATGCAACTGCAACAACTGCGGCAATTACAGCAACTGCAGCAATTACAGCAAATGCAACTGCAGCAACTGCGGCAATTTCAGCAATTGCAGCAATTACAGCAAATGCAACTGCAGCAACTGCAGCAATTACAGCAACTGCGGCAATTACAGCAACTGCAGCAATTACAGCAAATGCAACTGCAGAACTGCGGCAATTACAGCAACTGCAGCAATTACAGCAAATGCAACTGCAGCAACTGCGGCAATTACAGCAACTGCAGCAATTACAGCAAATGCAACTGCAGCAACTGCGGCAATTACAGCAACTGCAGCAATTACAGCAAATGCAACTGCAGCAACTGCGGCAATTTCAGCAATTGCAGCAATTACAGCAAATGCAACTGCAGCAACTGCGGCAATTCAGCAACTGCAGCAATTACAGCAAATGCAACTGCAGCAACTGCGGCAATTTCAGCAATTGCAGCAATTACAGCAAATGCAACTGCAGCAACTGCGGCAATTTCAGCAATTGCAGCAATTACAGCAAATGCAACTGCAGCAACTGTGGCAATTACAGCAACTGCAGCAACTGCAGCAATTACAGCAAATGCAACTGCAGTAACTGCGGCAATTACAGCAACTGCAGCAATTACAGCAAATGCAACTGCAGCAACTGCGGCAATTACAGCAACTGCAGCAACTGCAGCAATTACAGCAACTGCAGCAATTGCAGCAATTGCAGCAATTACAGCAAATGCAACTGCAGCAACTGCGGCAATTACAGCAACTGCAGCAATTACAGCAAATGCAACTGCAGCAACTGCGGCAATTTCAGCAATTGCAGCAATTACAGCAAATGCAACTGCAGCAACTGCGGCAATTTCAGCAATTGCAGCAATTACAGCAAATGCAACTGCAGCAACTGTGGTAATTACAGCAACTGCAGCAACTGCAGCAATTACAGCAAATGCAACTGCAGCAACTGCGGCAATTACAGCAACTGCAGCAACTGCGGCAATTACAGCAACTGCAGCAATTACAGCAAATGCAACTGCAGCAACTGCGGCAATTTCAGCAATTGCAGCAATTACAGCAAATGCAACTGCAGCAACTGCGGCAATTACAGCAACTGCAGCAATTACAGCAAATGCAACTGCAGCAACTGCGGCAATTACAGCAACTGCAGCAACTGCAGCAATTACAGCAACTGCAGCAATTGCAGCAACTGCAGCAATTACAGCAAATGCAACTGCAGCAACTGCGGCAATTACAGCAACTGCAGCAATTACAGCAAATGCAACTGCAGCAACTGCGGCAATTACAGCAATGCAACTGCAGCAACTGTGGCAATTGCAGCAACTGCAGCAATTACAGCAACTGCAGCAATTACAGCAAATGCAACTGCAGCAACTGCGGCAATTACAGCAACTGCAGCAATTACAGCAAATGCAACTGCAGCAACTGCGGCAATTTCAGCAAATGCAACTGCAGCAACTGCGGCAATTACAGCAACTGCAGCAATTACAGCAAATGCAACTGCATCAACTGCGGCAATTACAGCAATTACAGCAAATGCAACTGCAGCAACTGCAGCAATTTCAGCAATTGCAGCAACTGCAGCAATTACAGCAAATGCAACTGCAACAACTGCGGCAATTACAGCAACTGCAGCAATTACAGCAAATGCAACTGCAGCAACTGCAGCAATTACAGCAAATGCAACTGCAACAACTGCCGCAATTACAGCAACTGCAGCAAATTCAGCAATTGCAGCAACTGCAGCAATTACAGCAAATGCAACTGCAGCAACTGCGGCAATTACAGCAATTGCAGCAATTACAGCAAATGCAACTGCAGCAACTGCGGCAATTACAGCAAATGCAACTGCAGCAATTACAGCAATTGCAGCAACTGCAGCAATTTCAGCAATTGCAGCAACTGCAGCAATTACAGCAAATGCAACTGCAGCAACTGCGGCAATTTCAGCAACTGCAGCAATTACAGCAAATGCAACTGCAGCAACTGCGGCAATTACAGCAACTGCAGCAATTACAGCAAATGCAACTGCAGCAACTGCGGCAATTACAGCAAATGCAACTGCAGCAACTGCGGCAATTACAGCAACTGCAGCAATTACAGCAAATGCAACTGCATCAACTGCGGCAATTACAGCAATTACAGCAAATGCAACTGCAGCAACTGCAGCAATTTCAGCAATTGCAGCAACTGCAGCAATTACAGCAACTGCAGCAATTACAGCAAATGCAACTGCAGCAACTGCAGCAATTACAGCAAATGCAACTGCAGCAACTGCGGCAATTACAGCAACTGCAGCAATTACAGCAAATGCAACTGCAGCAACTGCGGCAATTTCAGCAATTGCAGCAATTACAGCAAATGCAACTGCAGCAACTGCGGCAATTACAGCAACTGCAGCAATTACAGCAAATGCAACTGCATCAACTGCGGCAATTACAGCAATTACAGCAAATGCAACTGCAGCAACTGCAGCAATTTCAGCAATTGCAGCAACTGCAGCAATTACAGCAAATGCAACTGCAACAACTGCGGCAATTACAGCAACTGCAGCAATTACAGCAAATGCAACTGCAGCAACTGCGGCAATTACAGCAACTGCAGCAATTACAGCAAATGCAACTGCAGCAACTGCGGCAATTACAGCAACTGCAGCAATTACAGCAAATGCAACTGCAGCAACTGCGGCAATTACAGCAATTGCAGCAATTACAGCAAATGCAACTGCAGCAACTGCGGCAATTACAGCAAATGCAACTGCAGCAATTACAGCAATTGCAGCAACTGCAGCAATTCAGCAATTGCAGCAACTGCAGCAATTACAGCAAATGCAACTGCAGCAACTGCGGCAATTACAGCAACTGCAGCAATTACAGCAAATGCAACTGCAGCAACTGCGGCAATTACAGCAACTGCAGCAATTACAGCAAATGCAACTGCAGCAACTGCAGCAATTACAGCAAATGCAACTGCAGCAACTGCGGCAATTACAGCAACTGCAGCAATTACAGCAAATGCAACTGCAGCAACTGCGGCAATTACAGCAACTGCAGCAATTACAGCAAATGCAACTGCAGCAACTGCGGCAATTTCAGCAATTGCAGCAATTACAGCAAATGCAACTGCAGCAACTGCGGCAATTTCAGCAATTGCAGCAATTACAGCAAATGCAACTGCAGCAACTGTGGCAATTACAGCAACTGCAGCAACTGCAGCAATTACAGCAAATGCAACTGCAGCAACTGCGGCAATTACAGCAACTGCAGCAATTACAGCAAATGCAACTGCAGCAACTGCGGCAATTACAGCAACTGCAGCAACTGCAGCAATTACAGCAACTGCAGCAATTGCAGCAATTGCAGCAATTACAGCAAATGCAACTGCAGCAACTGCGGCAATTACAGCAACTGCAGCAATTACAGCAAATGCAACTGCAGCAACTGCGGCAATTTCAGCAATTGCAGCAATTACAGCAAATGCAACTGCAGCAACTGCGGCAATTTCAGCAATTGCAGCAATTACAGCAAATGCAACTGCAGCAACTGTGGCAATTACAGCAACTGCAGCAACTGCAGCAATTACAGCAAATGCAACTGCAGCAACTGCGGCAATTACAGCAACTGCAGCAACTGCGGCAATTACAGCAACTGCAGCAATTACAGCAAATGCAACTGCAGCAACTGCGGCAATTTCAGCAATTGCAGCAATTACAGCAAATGCAACTGCAGCAACTGCGGCAATTACAGCAACTGCAGCAATTACAGCAAATGCAACTGCAGCAACTGCGGCAATTACAGCAACTGCAGCAACTGCAGCAATTGCAGCAACTGCAGCAATTGCAGCAACTGCAGCAATTACAGCAAATGCAACTGCAGCAACTGCGGCAATTACAGCAACTGCAGCAATTACAGCAAATGCAACTGCAGCAACTGCGGCAATTACAGCAAATGCAACTGCAGCAACTGTGGCAATTGCAGCAACTGCAGCAATTACAGCAACTGCAGCAATTACAGCAAATGCAACTGCAGCAACTGCGGCAATTACAGCAACTGCAGCAATTACAGCAAATGCAACTGCAGCAACTGCGGCAATTACAGCAAATGCAACTGCAGCAACTGCGGCAATTACAGCAACTGCAGCAATTACAGCAAATGCAACTGCAGCAACTGCGGCAATTACAGCAATTACAGCAAATGCAACTGCAGCAACTGCAGCAATTTCAGCAATTGCAGCAACTGCAGCAATTACAGCAAATGCAACTGCAACAACTGCGGCAATTACAGCAACTGCAGCAATTACAGCAAATGCAACTGCAGCAATTGCAGCAATTGCAGCAACTGCAGCAATTGCAGCAATTGCAGCAACTGCAGCAATTACAGCAAATGCAACTGCAGCAACTGCGGCAATTACAGCAACTGCAGCAATTACAGCAAATGCAACTGCAGCAACTGCGGCAATTACAGCAACTGCAGCAATTACAGCAAATGCAACTGCAGCAACTGCAGCAATTACAGCAAATGCAACTGCAGCAACTGCGGCAATTACAGCAACTGCAGCAATTACAGCAAATGCAACTGCAGCAACTGCGGCAATTACAGCAACTGCAGCAATTACAGCAAATGCAACTGCAGCAACTGCGGCAATTACAGCAACTGCAGCAATTACAGCAAATGCAACTGCAGCAACTGTGGCAATTACAGCAACTGCAGCAACTGCAGCAATTACAGCAAATGCAACTGCAGCAACTGCGGCAATTACAGCAACTGCAGCAATTACAGCAAATGCAACTGCAGCAACTGCGGCAATTACAGCAACTGCAGCAACTGCAGCAATTACAGCAACTGCAGCAATTGCAGCAATTGCAGCAATTACAGCAAATGCAACTGCAGCAACTGCGGCAATTACAGCAACTGCAGCAATTACAGCAAATGCAACTGCAGCAACTGCGGCAATTTCAGCAACTGCAGCAATTACAGCAAATGCAACTGCAGCAACTGCGGCAATTTCAGCAATTGCAGCAATTACAGCAAATGCAACTGCAGCAACTGCGGCAATTACAGCAACTGCAGCAACTGCAGCAATTACAGCAAATGCAACTGCAGCAACTGCGGCAATTACAGCAACTGCAGCAACTGCGGCAATTACAGCAACTGCAGCAATTACAGCAAATGCAACTGCAGCAACTGCGGCAATTTCAGCAATTGCAGCAATTACAGCAAATGCAACTGCAGCAACTGCGGCAATTACAGCAACTGCAGCAATTACAGCAAATGCAACTGCAGCAACTGCGGCAATTACAGCAACTGCAGCAACTGCAGCAATTGCAGCAACTGCAGCAATTGCAGCAACTGCAGCAATTACAGCAAATGCAACTGCAGCAACTGCGGCAATTACAGCAACTGCAGCAATTACAGCAAATGCAACTGCAGCAACTGCGGCAATTACAGCAAATGCAACTGCAGCAACTGTGGCAATTACAGCAACTGCAGCAATTACAGCAACTGCAGCAATTACAGCAAATGCAACTGCAGCAACTGCGGCAATTACAGCAACTGCAGCAATTACAGCAAATGCAACTGCAGCAACTGCGGCAATTACAGCAAATGCAACTGCAGCAACTGCGGCAATTACAGCAACTGCAGCAATTACAGCAAATGCAACTGCATCAACTGCGGCAATTACAGCAATTACAGCAAATGCAACTGCAGCAACTGCAGCAATTCAGCAATTGCAGCAACTGCAGCAATTACAGCAAATGCAACTGCAACAACTGCGGCAATTACAGCAACTGCAGCAATTACAGCAAATGCAACTGCAGCAACTGCAGCAATTACAGCAAATGCAACTGCAGCAACTGCAGCAATTACAGCAACTGCAGCAATTTCAGCAATTGCAGCAACTGCAGCAATTACAGCAAATGCAACTGCAGCAACTGCGGCAATTTCAGCAACTGCAGCAATTACAGCAAATGCAACTGCAGCAACTGCGGCAATTACAGCAAATGCAACTGCAGCAATTACAGCAATTGCAGCAACTGCAGCAATTCAGCAATTGCAGCAACTGCAGCAATTACAGCAAATGCAACTGCAGCAACTGCGGCAATTACAGCAACTGCAGCAATTACAGCAAATGCAACTGCAGCAACTGCGGCAATTACAGCAACTGCAGCAATTACAGCAAATGCAACTGCAGCAACTGCGGCAATTACAGCAAATGCAACTGCAGCAACTGCGGCAATTACAGCAACTGCAGCAATTACAGCAAATGCAACTGCAGCAACTGCGGCAATTACAGCAATTACAGCAAATGCAACTGCAGCAACTGCAGCAATTTCAGCAATTGCAGCAACTGCAGCAATTACAGCAACTGCAGCAATTACAGCAAATGCAACTGCAGCAACTGCAGCAATTACAGCAAATGCAACTGCAACAACTGCGGCAATTACAGCAACTGCAGCAATTACAGCAAATGCAACTGCAGCAACTGCGGCAATTTCAGCAATTGCAGCAATTACAGCAAATGCAACTGCAGCAACTGCGGCAATTACAGCAACTGCAGCAATTACAGCAAATGCAACTGCATCAACTGCGGCAATTACAGCAATTACAGCAAATGCAACTGCAGCAACTGCAGCAATTTCAGCAATTGCAGCAACTGCAGCAATTACAGCAAATGCAACTGCAACAACTGCGGCAATTACAGCAACTGCAGCAATTACAGCAAATGCAACTGCAGCAACTGCAGCAATTACAGCAAATGCAACTGCAGCAACTGCCGCAATTACAGCAACTGCAGCAATTGCAGCAATTGCAGCAACTGCAGCAATTACAGCAAATGCAACTGCAGCAACTGCGGCAATTACAGCAATTGCAGCAATTACAGCAAATGCAACTGCAGCAACTGCGGCAATTACAGCAAATGCAAACTGCAGCAATTGCAGCAATGCAGCAACTGCAGCAATTCAGCAATTGCAGCAACTGCAGCAATTACAGCAAATGCAACTGCAGCAACTGCGGCAATTTCAGCAATTGCAGCAATTACAGCAAATGCAACTGCAGCAACTGCGGCAATTACAGCAACTGCAGCAATTACAGCAAATGCAACTGCAGCAACTGCAGCAATTACAGCAAATGCAACTGCAACAACTGCGGCAATTACAGCAACTGCAGCAATTACAGCAAATGCAACTGCAGCAACTGCGGCAATTACAGCAATTGCAGCAATTACAGCAAATGCAACTGCAGCAACTGCGGCAATTACAGCAACTGCAGCAATTACAGCAAATGCAACTGCAGCAACTGCGGCAATTACAGCAATTACAGCAAATGCAACTGCAGCAACTGCAGCAATTTCAGCAATTGCAGCAACTGCAGCAATTACAGCAAATGCAACTGCAGCAACTGCGGCAATTACAGCAACTGCAGCAATTACAGCAAATGCAACTGCAGCAACTGCGGCAATTACAGCAACTGCAGCAATTACAGCAAATGCAACTGCAGCAACTGCGGCAATTACAGCAACTGCAGCAATTACAGCAAATGCAACTGCAGCAACTGCGGCAATTACAGCAACTGCAGCAATTACAGCAAATGCAACTGCAGCAACTGCGGCAATTACAGCAAATGCAACTGCAGCAATTGCAGCAATTGCAGCAACTGCAGCAATTGCAGCAATTGCAGCAACTGCAGCAATTACAGCAAATGCAACTGCAGCAACTGCGGCAATTTCAGCAACTGCAGCAATTACAGCAAATGCAACTGCAGCAACTGCGGCAATTACAGCAACTGCAGCAATTACAGCAAATGCAACTGCAGCAACTGCAGCAATTACAGCAAATGCAACTGCAGCAACTGCGGCAATTACAGCAACTGCAGCAATTACAGCAAATGCAACTGCAGCAACTGCGGCAATTACAGCAACTGCAGCAATTACAGCAAATGCAACTGCAGCAACTGCGGCAATTACAGCAACTGCAGCAATTACAGCAAATGCAACTGCAGCAACTGCGGCAATTCAGCAACTGCAGCAATTACAGCAAATGCAACTGCAGCAACTGCGGCAATTCAGCAACTGCAGCAATTACAGCAAATGCAACTGCAGCAACTGCGGCAATTACAGCAACTGCAGCAATTACAGCAAATGCAACTGCAGCAACTGCGGCAATTCAGCAATTGCAGCAATTACAGCAAATGCAACTGCAGCAACTGCGGCAATTACAGCAACTGCAGCAACTGCAGCAATTACAGCAAATGCAACTGCAGCAACTGCGGCAATTACAGCAACTGCAGCAATTACAGCAAATGCAACTGCAGCAACTGCGGCAATTACAGCAACTGCAGCAACTGCAGCAATTACAGCAAATGCAACTGCAGCAACTGCGGCAATTCAGCAACTGCAGCAATTACAGCAAATGCAACTGCAGCAACTGCGGCAATTTCAGCAATTGCAGCAATTACAGCAAATGCAACTGCAGCAACTGCGGCAATTTCAGCAATTGCAGCAATTACAGCAAATGCAACTGCAGCAACTGTGGCAATTACAGCAACTGCAGCAACTGCAGCAATTACAGCAAATGCAACTGCAGCAACTGCGGCAATTACAGCAACTGCAGCAATTACAGCAAATGCAACTGCAGCAACTGCGGCAATTACAGCAACTGCAGCAACTGCAGCAATTACAGCAAATGCAACTGCAGCAACTGCAGCAATTACAGCAAATGCAACTGCAGCAACTGCAGCAATTACAGCAACTGCAGCAATTGCAGCAATTGCAGCAACTGCAGCAATTACAGCAAATGCAACTGCAGCAACTGCGGCAATTCAGCAATTGCAGCAATTACAGCAAATGCAACTGCAGCAACTGCGGCAATTACAGCAAATGCAACTGCAGCAATTACAGCAATTGCAGCAACTGCAGCAATTGCAGCAATTGCAGCAACTGCAGCAATTACAGCAAATGCAACTGCAGCAACTGCGGCAATTACAGCAATTGCAGCAATTACAGCAAATGCAACTGCAGCAACTGCGGCAATTACAGCAACTGCAGCAATTACAGCAAATGCAACTGCAGCAACTGCAGCAATTACAGCAAATGCAACTGCAACAACTGCGGCAATTACAGCAACTGCAGCAATTACAGCAAATGCAACTGCAGCAACTGCGGCAATTTCAGCAACTGCAGCAATTACAGCAAATGCAACTGCAGCAACTGCGGCAATTACAGCAACTGCAGCAATTACAGCAAATGCAACTGCATCAACTGCGGCAATTACAGCAATTACAGCAAATGCAACTGCAGCAACTGCAGCAATTTCAGCAATTGCAGCAACTGCAGCAATTACAGCAAATGCAACTGCAGCAACTGCGGCAATTACAGCAACTGCAGCAATTACAGCAAATGCAACTGCAGCAACTGCGGCAATTACAGCAACTGCAGCAATTACAGCAAATGCAACTGCAGCAACTGCGGCAATTACAGCAACTGCAGCAATTACAGCAAATGCAACTGCAGCAACTGCGGCAATTTCAGCAATTGCAGCAATTACAGCAAATGCAACTGCAGCAACTGCGGCAATTACAGCAAATGCAACTGCAGCAATTACAGCAATTGCAGCAACTGCAGCAATTGCAGCAATTGCAGCAACTGCAGCAATTACAGCAAATGCAACTGCAGCAACTGCGGCAATTTCAGCAATTGCAGCAATTACAGCAAATGCAACTGCAGCAACTGCGGCAATTACAGCAACTGCAGCAATTACAGCAAATGCAACTGCAGCAACTGCAGCAATTACAGCAAATGCAACTGCAGAACTGCGGCAATTACAGCAACTGCAGCAATTACAGCAAATGCAACTGCAGCAACTGCGGCAATTACAGCAACTGCAGCAATTACAGCAAATGCAACTGCAGCAACTGCGGCAATTACAGCAACTGCAGCAATTACAGCAAATGCAACTGCAGCAACTGCGGCAATTTCAGCAATTGCAGCAATTACAGCAAATGCAACTGCAGCAACTGCGGCAATTACAGCAACTGCAGCAATTACAGCAAATGCAACTGCAGCAACTGCGGCAATTTCAGCAATTGCAGCAATTACAGCAAATGCAACTGCAGCAACTGCGGCAATTACAGCAATTGCAGCAATTACAGCAAATGCAACTGCAGCAACTGTGGCAATTACAGCAACTGCAGCAACTGCAGCAATTACAGCAAATGCAACTGCAGTCAACTGCGGCAATTACAGCAACTGCAGCAATTACAGCAAATGCAACTGCAGCAACTGCGGCAATTACAGCAACTGCAGCAACTGCAGCAACTGCAGCAACTGCAGCAATTGCAGCAATTGCAGCAATTACAGCAAATGCAACTGCAGCAACTGCGGCAATTACAGCAACTGCAGCAATTACAGCAAATGCAACTGCAGCAACTGCGGCAATTTCAGCAATTGCAGCAATTACAGCAAATGCAACTGCAGCAACTGCGGCAATTACAGCAATTGCAGCAATTACAGCAAATGCAACTGCAGCAACTGCGGCAATTACAGCAACTGCAGCAACTGCAGCAATTACAGCAAATGCAACTGCAGCAACTGCGGCAATTACAGCAACTGCAGCAACTGCGGCAATTACAGCAACTGCAGCAATTACAGCAAATGCAACTGCAGCAACTGCGGCAATTTCAGCAATTGCAGCAATTACAGCAAATGCAACTGCAGCAACTGCGGCAATTACAGCAACTGCAGCAATTACAGCAAATGCAACTGCAGCAACTGCGGCAATTACAGCAACTGCAGCAACTGCAGCAATTACAGCAACTGCAGCAATTGCAGCAACTGCAGCAATTACAGCAAATGCAACTGCAGCAACTGCGGCAATTACAGCAACTGCAGCAATTACAGCAAATGCAACTGCAGCAACTGCGGCAATTACAGCAAATGCAACTGCAGCAACTGTGGCAATTACAGCAACTGCAGCAATTACAGCAACTGCAGCAATTACAGCAAATGCAACTGCAGCAACTGCGGCAATTACAGCAACTGCAGCAATTACAGCAAATGCAACTGCAGCAACTGCGGCAATTACAGCAAATGCAACTGCAGCAACTGCGGCAATTACAGCAACTGCAGCAATTACAGCAAATGCAACTGCATCAACTGCGGCAATTACAGCAATTACAGCAAATGCAACTGCAGCAACTGCAGCAATTTCAGCAATTGCAGCAACTGCAGCAATTACAGCAAATGCAACTGCAACAACTGCGGCAATTACAGCAACTGCAGCAATTACAGCAAATGCAACTGCAGCAACTGCAGCAATTACAGCAAATGCAACTGCAGCAACTGCAGCAATTACAGCAACTGCAGCTGCAGCAATTCAGCAATTGCAGCAACTGCAGCAATTACAGCAAATGCAACTGCAGCAACTGCGGCAATTACAGCAACTGCAGCAATTACAGCAAATGCAACTGCAGCAACTGCGGCAATTACAGCAAATGCAACTGCAGCAATTACAGCAATTGCAGCAACTGCAGCAATTCAGCAATTGCAGCAACTGCAGCAATTACAGCAAATGCAACTGCAGCAACTGCGGCAATTACAGCAACTGCAGCAATTACAGCAAATGCAACTGCAGCAACTGCAGCAATTACAGCAAATGCAACTGCAGCAACTGCGGCAATTACAGCAACTGCAGCAATTACAGCAAATGCAACTGCAGCAACTGCGGCAATTACAGCAACTGCAGCAATTACAGCAAATGCAACTGCAGCAACTGCGGCAATTACAGCAACTGCAGCAATTACAGCAAATGCAACTGCAGCAACTGCGGCAATTTCAGCAATTGCAGCAATTACAGCAAATGCAACTGCAGCAACTGCGGCAATTCAGCAACTGCAGCAATTACAGCAAATGCAACTGCAGCAACTGCGGCAATTTCAGCAATTGCAGCAATTACAGCAAATGCAACTGCAGCAACTGCGGCAATTTCAGCAATTGCAGCAATTACAGCAAATGCAACTGCAGCAACTGCGGCAATTACAGCAACTGCAGCAACTGCAGCAATTACAGCAAATGCAACTGCAGTAACTGCGGCAATTACAGCAACTGCAGCAATTACAGCAAATGCAACTGCAGCAACTGCGGCAATTACAGCAACTGCAGCAACTGCAGCAATTACAGCAACTGCAGCAATTGCAGCAATTGCAGCAATTACAGCAAATGCAACTGCAGCAACTGCGGCAATTACAGCAACTGCAGCAATTACAGCAAATGCAACTGCAGCAACTGCGGCAATTTCAGCAATGCAGCAATTACAGCAAATGCAACTGCAGCAACTGCGGCAATTTCAGCAATTGCAGCAATTACAGCAAATGCAACTGCAGCAACTGTGGCAATTACAGCAACTGCAGCAACTGCAGCAATTACAGCAAATGCAACTGCAGCAACTGCGGCAATTACAGCAACTGCAGCAACTGCGGCAATTACAGCAACTGCAGCAATTACAGCAAATGCAACTGCAGCAACTGCGGCAATTTCAGCAATTGCAGCAATTACAGCAAATGCAACTGCAGCAACTGCGGCAATTACAGCAACTGCAGCAATTACAGCAAATGCAACTGCAGCAACTGCGGCAATTACAGCAACTGCAGCAACTGCAGCAATTACAGCAACTGCAGCAATTGCAGCAACTGCAGCAATTACAGCAAATGCAACTGCAGCAACTGCGGCAATTACAGCAACTGCAGCAATTACAGCAAATGCAACTGCAGCAACTGCGGCAATTACAGCAAATGCAACTGCAGCAACTGTGGCAATTACAGCAACTGCAGCAATTACAGCAACTGCAGCAATTACAGCAAATGCAACTGCAGCAACTGCGGCAATTACAGCAACTGCAGCAATTACAGCAAATGCAACTGCAGCAACTGCGGCAATTTAGCAAATGCAACTGCAGCAACTGCGGCAATTACAGCAACTGCAGCAATTACAGCAAATGCAACTGCACAACTGCGGCAATTACAGCAATTACAGCAAATGCAACTGCAGCAACTGCAGCAATTTCAGCAATTGCAGCAACTGCAGCAATTACAGCAAATGCAACTGCAACAACTGCGGCAATTACAGCAACTGCAGCAATTACAGCAAATGCAACTGCAGCAACTGCAGCAATTACAGCAAATGCAACTGCAGCAACTGCAGCAATTACAGCAACTGCAGCAATTTCAGCAATTGCAGCAACTGCAGCAATTACAGCAAATGCAACTGCAGCAACTGCGGCAATTACAGCAACTGCAGCAATTACAGCAAATGCAACTGCAGCAACTGCGGCAATTACAGCAAATGCAACTGCAGCAATTACAGCAATGCAGCAACTGCAGCAATTCAGCAATTGCAGCAACTGCAGCAATTACAGCAAATGCAACTGCAGCAACTGCGGCAATTTCAGCAACTGCAGCAATTACAGCAAATGCAACTGCAGCAACTGCGGCAATTACAGCAACTGCAGCAATTACAGCAAATGCAACTGCAGCAACTGCGGCAATTACAGCAAATGCAACTGCAGCAACTGCGGCAATTACAGCAACTGCAGCAATTACAGCAAATGCAACTGCATCAACTGCGGCAATTACAGCAATTACAGCAAATGCAACTGCAGCAACTGCAGCAATTTCAGCAATTGCAGCAACTGCAGCAATTACAGCAACTGCAGCAATTACAGCAAATGCAACTGCAGCAACTGCAGCAATTACAGCAAATGCAACTGCAGCAACTGCGGCAATTACAGCAACTGCAGCAATTACAGCAAATGCAACTGCAGCAACTGCGGCAATTTCAGCAACTGCAGCAATTACAGCAAATGCAACTGCAGCAACTGCGGCAATTACAGCAACTGCAGCAATTACAGCAAATGCAACTGCATCAACTGCGGCAATTACAGCAATTACAGCAAATGCAACTGCAGCAACTGCAGCAATTTCAGCAATTGCAGCAACTGCAGCAATTACAGCAAATGCAACTGCAGCAACTGCGGCAATTACAGCAACTGCAGCAATTACAGCAAATGCAACTGCAGCAACTGCAGCAATTACAGCAAATGCAACTGCAGCAACTGCAGCAATTACAGCAACTGCAGCAATTTCAGCAATTGCAGCAACTGCAGCAATTACAGCAAATGCAACTGCAGCAACTGCGGCAATTCAGCAACTGCAGCAATTACAGCAAATGCAACTGCAGCAACTGCGGCAATTACAGCAAATGCAACTGCAGCAATTACAGCAAATTGCAGCAACTGCAGCAATGTCAGCAATTGCAGCAACTGCAGCAATTACAGCAAATGCAACTGCAGCAACTGCGGCAATTACAGCAACTGCAGCAATTACAGCAAATGCAACTGCAGCAACTGCGGCAATTACAGCAACTGCAGCAATTACAGCAAATGCAACTGCAGCAACTGCGGCAATTACAGCAAATGCAACTGCAGCAACTGCGGCAATTACAGCAACTGCAGCAATTACAGCAAATGCAACTGCAGCAACTGCGGCAATTACAGCAATTACAGCAAATGCAACTGCAGCAACTGCAGCAATTTCAGCAATTGCAGCAACTGCAGCAATTACAGCAACTGCAGCAATTACAGCAAATGCAACTGCAGCAACTGCAGCAATTACAGCAAATGCAACTGCAACAACTGCGGCAATTACAGCAACTGCAGCAATTACAGCAAATGCAACTGCAGCAACTGCGGCAATTTCAGCAATTGCAGCAATTACAGCAAATGCAACTGCAGCAACTGCGGCAATTACAGCAACTGCAGCAATTACAGCAAATGCAACTGCATCAACTGCGGCAATTACAGCAATTACAGCAAATGCAACTGCAGCAACTGCAGCAATTTCAGCAATTGCAGCAACTGCAGCAATTACAGCAAATGCAACTGCAACAACTGCGGCAATTACAGCAACTGCAGCAATTACAGCAAATGCAACTGCAGCAACTGCGGCAATTACAGCAAATGCAACTGCAGCAACTGCGCAATTACAGCAACTGCAGCAATTACAGCAATTGCAGCAACTGCAGCAATTACAGCAAATGCAACTGCAGCAACTGCGGCAATTACAGCAACTGCAGCAATTACAGCAAATGCAACTGCAGCAACTGCGGCAATTACAGCAAATGCAACTGCAGCAATTACAGCAATTGCAGCAACTGCAGCAATTGCAGCAATTGCAGCAACTGCAGCAATTACAGCAAATGCAACTGCAGCAACTGCGGCAATTTCAGCAACTGCAGCAATTACAGCAAATGCAACTGCAGCAACTGCGGCAATTACAGCAACTGCAGCAATTACAGCAAATGCAACTGCAGCAACTGCGGCAATTACAGCAAATGCAACTGCAGCAACTGCGGCAATTACAGCAACTGCAGCAATTACAGCAAATGCAACTGCATCAACTGCGGCAATTACAGCAATTACAGCAAATGCAACTGCAGCAACTGCAGCAATTTCAGCAATTGCAGCAACTGCAGCAATTACAGCAACTGCAGCAATTACAGCAACTGCAACTGCAGCAACTGCAGCAATTACAGCAAATGCAACTGCAGCAACTGCGGCAATTACAGCAACTGCAGCAACTGCAGCAATTGCAGCAACTGCAGCAATTGCAGCAACTGCAGCAATTACAGCAAATGCAACTGCAGCAACTGCGGCAATTACAGCAACTGCAGCAATTACAGCAAATGCAACTGCAGCAACTGCGGCAATTACAGCAAATGCAACTGCAGCAACTGTGGCAATTGCAGCAACTGCAGCAATTACAGCAACTGCAGCAATTACAGCAAATGCAACTGCAGCAACTGCGGCAATTACAGCAACTGCAGCAATTACAGCAAATGCAACTGCAGCAACTGCGGCAATTACAGCAAATGCAACTGCAGCAACTGCGGCAATTACAGCAACTGCAGCAATTACAGCAAATGCAACTGCAGCAACTGCGGCAATTACAGCAATTGCAGCAATGCAACTGCAGCAACTGCAGCAATTGCAGCAATTGCAGCAACTGCAGCAATTACAGCAAATGCAACTGCAACAACTGCGGCAATTACAGCAACTGCAGCAATTACAGCAAATGCAACTGCAGCAACTGCAGCAATTACAGCAAATGCAACTGCAGCAACTGCAGCAATACAGCAACTGCAGCAATTGCAGCAATTGCAGCAACTGCAGCAATTACAGCAAATGCAACTGCAGCAACTGCGGCAATTTCAGCAACTGCAGCAATTACAGCAAATGCAACTGCAGCAACTGCGGCAATTACAGCAAATGCAACTGCAGCAATTACAGCAATTGCAGCAACTGCAGCAATTCAGCAATTGCAGCAACTGCAGCAATTACAGCAAATGCAACTGCAGCAACTGCGGCAATTACAGCAACTGCAGCAATTACAGCAAATGCAACTGCAGCAACTGCGGCAATTACAGCAACTGCAGCAATTACAGCAAATGCAACTGCAGCAACTGCGGCAATTACAGCAAATGCAACTGCAGCAACTGCGGCAATTACAGCAACTGCAGCAATTACAGCAAATGCAACTGCAGCAACTGCGGCAATTACAGCAATTACAGCAAATGCAACTGCAGCAACTGCAGCAATTCAGCAATTGCAGCAAACTGCAGCAATTACAGCAACTGCAGCATTACAGCAAATGCAACTGCAGCAACTGCAGCAATTACAGCAAATGCAACTGCAGCAACTGCGGCAATTACAGCAACTGCAGCAATTACAGCAAATGCAACTGCAGCAACTGCGGCAATTCAGCAATTGCAGCAATTACAGCAAATGCAACTGCAGCAACTGCGGCAATTACAGCAACTGCAGCAATTACAGCAAATGCAACTGCATCAACTGCGGCAATTACAGCAATTACAGCAAATGCAACTGCAGCAACTGCAGCAATTTCAGCAATTGCAGCAACTGCAGCAATTACAGCAAATGCAACTGCAACAACTGCGGCAATTACAGCAACTGCAGCAATTACAGCAAATGCAACTGCAGCAACTGCGGCAATTACAGCAAATGCAACTGCAGCAACTGCAGCAATTACAGCAACTGCAGCAATTTCAGCAATTGCAGCAACTGCAGCAATTACAGCAAATGCAACTGCAGCAACTGCGGCAATTACAGCAATGCAGCAATTACAGCAAATGCAACTGCAGCAACTGCGGCAATTACAGCAAATGCAACTGCAGCAATTACAGCAATTGCAGCAACTGCAGCAATTGCAGCAATTGCAGCAACTGCAGCAATTACAGCAAATGCAACTGCAGCAACTGCGGCAATTTCAGCAACTGCAGCAATTACAGCAAATGCAACTGCAGCAACTGCGGCAATTACAGCAACTGCAGCAATTACAGCAAATGCAACTGCAGCAACTGCAGCAATTACAGCAAATGCAACTGCAGCAACTGCGGCAATTACAGCAATTACAGCAAATGCAACTGCAGCAACTGCAGCAATTTCAGCAATTGCAGCAACTGCAGCAATTACAGCAACTGCAGCAATTACAGCAAATGCAACTGCAGCAACTGCAGCAATTACAGCAAATGCAACTGCAGCAACTGCGGCAATTACAGCAACTGCAGCAATTACAGCAAATGCAACTGCAGCAACTGCGGCAATTCAGCAATTGCAGCAATTACAGCAAATGCAACTGCAGCAACTGCGGCAATTACAGCAACTGCAGCAATTACAGCAAATGCAACTGCAGCAACTGCGGCAATTACAGCAATTACAGCAATGCAACTGCAGCAACTGCAGCAATTCAGCAATTGCAGCAACTGCAGCAATTACAGCAAATGCAACTGCAGCAACTGCGGCAATTACAGCAACTGCAGCAATTACAGCAAATGCAACTGCAGCAACTGCGGCAATTACAGCAACTGCAGCAATTACAGCAAATGCAACTGCAGCAACTGCGGCAATTACAGCAACTGCAGCAATTACAGCAAATGCAACTGCAGCAACTGCGGCAATTACAGCAACTGCAGCAATTACAGCAAATGCAACTGCAGCAACTGCGGCAATTACAGCAAAAGCAACTGCAGCAATTACAGCAATTGCAGCAACTGCAGCAATTGCAGCAATTGCAGCAACTGCAGCAATTACAGCAAATGCAACTGCAGCAACTGCGGCAATTACAGCAATGCAGCAATTACAGCAAATGCAACTGCAGCAACTGCGGCAATTACAGCAACTGCAGCAATTACAGCAAATGCAACTGCAGCAACTGCAGCAATTACAGCAAATGCAACTGCAGCAACTGCGGCAATTACAGCAACTGCAGCAATTACAGCAAATGCAACTGCAGCAACTGCGGCAATTACAGCAACTGCAGCAATTACAGCAAATGCAACTGCAGCAACTGCGGCAATTACAGCAACTGCAGCAATTACAGCAAATGCAACTGCAGCAACTGCGGCAATTTCAGCAATTGCAGCAATTACAGCAAATGCAACTGCAGCAACTGCGGCAATTCAGCAACTGCAGCAATTACAGCAAATGCAACTGCAGCAACTGCGGCAATTCAGCAATTGCAGCAATTACAGCAAATGCAACTGCAGCAACTGCGGCAATTTCAGCAATTGCAGCAATTACAGCAAATGCAACTGCAGCAACTGTGGTAATTACAGCAACTGCAGCAACTGCAGCAATTACAGCAAATGCAACTGCAGTAACTGCGGCAATTACAGCAACTGCAGCAATTACAGCAAATGCAACTGCAGCAACTGCGGCAATTACAGCAACTGCAGCAACTGCAGCAATTACAGCAACTGCAGCAATTGCAGCAATTGCAGCAATTACAGCAAATGCAACTGCAGCAACTGCGGCAATTACAGCAACTGCAGCAATTACAGCAAATGCAACTGCAGCAACTGCGGCAATTTCAGCAATTGCAGCAATTACAGCAAATGCAACTGCAGCAACTGCGGCAATTTCAGCAATTGCAGCAATTACAGCAAATGCAACTGCAGCAACTGTGGTAATTACAGCAACTGCAGCAACTGCAGCAATTACAGCAAATGCAACTGCAGTAACTGCGGCAATTACAGCAACTGCAGCAACTGCGGCAATTACAGCAACTGCAGCAATTACAGCAAATGCAACTGCTGCAACTGCGGCAATTTCAGCAATTGCAGCAATTACAGCAAATGCAACTGCAGCAACTGCGGCAATTACAGCAACTGCAGCAATTACAGCAAATGCAACTGCAGCAACTGCGGCAATTACAGCAACTGCAGCAACTGCAGCAATTACAGCAACTGCAGCAATTGCAGCAACTGCAGCAATTACAGCAAATGCAACTGCAGCAACTGCGGCAATTACAGCAACTGCAGCAATTACAGCAAATGCAACTGCAGCAACTGCGGCAATTACAGCAAATGCAACTGCAGCAACTGTGGCAATTACAGCAACTGCAGCAATTACAGCAACTGCAGCAATTACAGCAAATGCAACTGCAGCAACTGCGGCAATTACAGCAACTGCAGCAATTACAGCAAATGCAACTGCAGCAACTGCGGCAATTACAGCAAATGCAACTGCAGCAACTGCGGCAATTACAGCAACTGCAGCAATTACAGCAAATGCAACTGCATCAACTGCGGCAATTACAGCAATTACAGCAAATGCAACTGCAGCAACTGCAGCAATTTCAGCAATTGCAGCAACTGCAGCAATTACAGCAAATGCAACTGCAACAACTGCGGCAATTACAGCAACTGCAGCAATTACAGCAAATGCAACTGCAGCAACTGCAGCAATTACAGCAAATGCAACTGCAACAACTGCCGCAATTACAGCAACTGCAGCAATTTCAGCAATTGCAGCAACTGCAGCAATTACAGCAAATGCAACTGCAGCAACTGCGGCAATTACAGCAATTGCAGCAATTACAGCAAATGCAACTGCAGCAACTGCGGCAATTACAGCAAATGCAACTGCAGCAATTACAGCAATTGCAGCAACTGCAGCAATTTCAGCAATTGCAGCAACTGCAGCAATTACAGCAAATGCAACTGCAGCAACTGCGGCAATTTCAGCAACTGCAGCAATTACAGCAAATGCAACTGCAGCAACTGCGGCAATTACAGCAACTGCAGCAATTACAGCAAATGCAACTGCAGCAACTGCGGCAATTACAGCAAATGCAACTGCAGCAACTGCGGCAATTACAGCAACTGCAGCAATTACAGCAAATGCAACTGCAGCAACTGCGGCAATTACAGCAATTACAGCAAATGCAACTGCAGCAACTGCAGCAATTTCAGCAATTGCAGCAACTGCAGCAATTACAGCAACTGCAGCAATACAGCAAATGCAACTGCAGCAACTGCAGCAATTACAGCAAATGCAACTGCAGCAACTGCGGCAATTACAGCAACTGCAGCAATTACAGCAAATGCAACTGCAGCAACTGCGGCAATTTCAGCAATTGCAGCAATTACAGCAAATGCAACTGCAGCAACTGCGGCAATTACAGCAACTGCAGCAATTACAGCAAATGCAACTGCATCAACTGCGGCAATTACAGCAATTACAGCAAATGCAACTGCAGCAACTGCAGCAATTTCAGCAATTGCAGCAACTGCAGCAATTACAGCAAATGCAACTGCAACAACTGCGGCAATTACAGCAACTGCAGCAATTACAGCAAATGCAACTGCAGCAACTGCAGCAATTACAGCAAATGCAACTGCAGCAACTGCAGCAATTACAGCAACTGCAGCAATTACAGCAATTGCAGCAACTGCAGCAATTACAGCAAATGCAACTGCAGCAACTGCGGCAATTACAGCAACTGCAGCAATTACAGCAAATGCAACTGCAGCAACTGCGGCAATTACAGCAAATGCAACTGCAGCAATTACAGCAATTGCAGCAACTGCAGCAATTGCAGCAATTGCAGCAACTGCAGCAATTACAGCAAATGCAACTGCAGCAACTGCGGCAATTACAGCAATTGCAGCAATTACAGCAAATGCAACTGCAGCAACTGCGGCAATTACAGCAACTGCAGCAATTACAGCAAATGCAACTGCAGCAACTGCGGCAATTACAGCAAATGCAACTGCAGCAACTGCGGCAATTACAGCAACTGCAGCAATTACAGCAAATGCAACTGCAGCAACTGCGGCAATTACAGCAATTACAGCAAATGCAACTGCAGCAACTGCAGCAATTTCAGCAATGCAGCAACTGCAGCAATTACAGCAACTGCAGCAATTACAGCAAATGCAACTGCAGCAACTGCAGCAATTACAGCAAATGCAACTGCAAGCAACTGCGGCAATTACAGCAACTGCAGCAATTACAGCAAATGCAACTGCAGCAACTGCGGCAATTTCAGCAATGCAGCAATTACAGCAAATGCAACTGCAGCAACTGCGGCAATTACAGCAACTGCAGCAATTACAGCAAATGCAACTGCATCAACTGCGGCAATTACAGCAATTACAGCAAATGCAACTGCAGCAACTGCAGCAATTTCAGCAATTGCAGCAACTGCAGCAATTACAGCAAATGCAACTGCAACAACTGCGGCAATTACAGCAACTGCAGCAATTACAGCAAATGCAACTGCAGCAACTGCAGCAATTACAGCAAATGCAACTGCAGCAACTGCGCAATTACAGCAACTGCAGCAATTACAGCAATTGCAGCAACTGCAGCAATTACAGCAAATGCAACTGCAGCAACTGCGGCAATTACAGCAATTGCAGCAATTACAGCAAATGCAACTGCAGCAACTGCGGCAATTACAGCAAATGCAACTGCAGCAATTACAGCAATTGCAGCAACTGCAGCAATTTCAGCAATTGCAGCAACTGCAGCAATTACAGCAAATGCAACTGCAGCAACTGCGGCAATTACAGCAACTGCAGCAATTACAGCAAATGCAACTGCAGCAACTGCGGCAATTACAGCAACTGCAGCAATTACAGCAAATGCAACTGCAGCAACTGCGGCAATTACAGCAAATGCAACTGCAGCAACTGCGGCAATTACAGCAACTGCAGCAATTACAGCAAATGCAACTGCAGCAACTGCGGCAATTACAGCAATTACAGCAAATGCAACTGCAGCAACTGCAGCAATTTCAGCAATTGCAGCAACTGCAGCAATTACAGCAACTGCAGCAATTACAGCAAATGCAACTGCAGCAACTGCAGCAATTACAGCAAATGCAACTGCAGCAACTGCGGCAATTACAGCAACTGCAGCAATTACAGCAAATGCAACTGCAGCAACTGCGGCAATTTCAGCAACTGCAGCAATTACAGCAAATGCAACTGCAGCAACTGCGGCAATTACAGCAACTGCAGCAATTACAGCAAATGCAACTGCATCAACTGCGGCAATTACAGCAATTACAGCAAATGCAACTGCAGCAACTGCAGCAATTTCAGCAATTGCAGCAACTGCAGCAATTACAGCAAATGCAACTGCAACAACTGCGGCAATTACAGCAACTGCAGCAATTACAGCAAATGCAACTGCAGCAACTGCAGCAATTACAGCAATGCAAGCAAACTGCAGCAATTACAGCAACTGCAGCAATTCAGCAATTGCAGCAACTGCAGCAATTACAGCAAATGCAACTGCAGCAACTGCGGCAATTTCAGCAATTGCAGCAATTACAGCAAATGCAACTGCAGCAACTGCGGCAATTACAGCAAATGCAACTGCAGCAATTACAGCAATTGCAGCAACTGCAGCAATTACAGCAATTGCAGCAACTGCAGCAATTACAGCAAATGCAACTGCAGCAACTGCGGCAATTACAGCAATTGCAGCAATTACAGCAAATGCAACTGCAGCAACTGCGGCAATTACAGCAACTGCAGCAATTACAGCAAATGCAACTGCAGCAACTGCGGCAATTACAGCAAATGCAACTGCAGCAACTGCGGCAATTACAGCAACTGCAGCAATTACAGCAAATGCAACTGCATCAACTGCGGCAATTACAGCAATTACAGCAAATGCAACTGCAGCAACTGCAGCAATTTCAGCAATTGCAGCAACTGCAGCAATTACAGCAACTGCAGCAATTACAGCAAATGCAACTGCAGCAACTGCAGCAATTACAGCAAATGCAACTGCAGCAACTGCGGCAATTACAGCAACTGCAGCAATTACAGCAAATGCAACTGCAGCAACTGCGGCAATTTCAGCAATTGCAGCAATTACAGCAAATGCAACTGCAGCAACTGCGGCAATTACAGCAACTGCAGCAATTACAGCAAATGCAACTGCATCAACTGCGGCAATTACAGCAATTACAGCAAATGCAACTGCAGCAACTGCAGCAATTTCAGCAATTGCAGCAACTGCAGCAATTACAGCAAATGCAACTGCAACAACTGCGGCAATTACAGCAACTGCAGCAATTACAGCAAATGCAACTGCAGCAACTGCAGCAATTACAGCAACTGCAGCAATTACAGCAAATGCAACTGCAGCAACTGCGGCAATTGCAGCAACTGCAGCAATTACAGCAAATGCAACTGCAGCAACTGCGGCAATTCAGCAACTGCAGCAATTACAGCAAATGCAACTGCAGCAACTGCGGCAATTACAGCATGCAACTGCAGCAACTGCAGCAATTGCAGCAATTGCAGCAATTGCAGCAACTGCAGCAATTACAGCAAATGCAACTGCAGCAACTGCGGCAATTACAGCAACTGCAGCAATTACAGCAAATGCAACTGCAGCAACTGCGGCAATTACAGCAACTGCAGCAATTACAGCAAATGCAACTGCAGCAACTGCGGCAATTACAGCAAATGCAACTGCAGCAACTGCGGCAATTACAGCAACTGCAGCAATTACAGCAAATGCAACTGCATCAACTGCGGCAATTACAGCAATTACAGCAAATGCAACTGCAGCAACTGCAGCAATTTCAGCAATTGCAGCAACTGCAGCAATTACAGCAAATGCAACTGCAGCAACTGCAGCAATTACAGCAAATGCAACTGCAACAACTGCGGCAATTACAGCAACTGCAGCAATTACAGCAAATGCAACTGCAGCAACTGCGGCAATTTCAGCAATTGCAGCAATTACAGCAAATGCAACTGCAGCAACTGCGGCAATTACAGCAACTGCAGCAATTACAGCAAATGCAACTGCATCAACTGCGGCAATTACAGCAATTACAGCAAATGCAACTGCAGCAACTGCAGCAATTTCAGCAATTGCAGCAACTGCAGCAATTACAGCAAATGCAACTGCAACAACTGCGGCAATTACAGCAACTGCAGCAATTACAGCAAATGCAACTGCAGCAACTGCGGCAATTACAGCAACTGCAGCAATTACAGCAAATGCAACTGCAGCAACTGCGGCAATTACAGCAACTGCAGCAATTACAGCAAATGCAACTGCAGCAACTGCGGCAATTACAGCAATGCAACTGCAGCAATTACAGCAAATGCAACTGCAGCAACTGCGGCAATTACAGCAAATGCAACTGCAGCAACTGCGGCAATTACAGCAACTGCAGCAATTACAGCAAATGCAACTGCAGCAACTGCGGCAATTACAGCAACTGCAGCAATTACAGCAAATGCAACTGCAGCAACTGCGGCAATTACAGCAACTGCAGCAATTACAGCAAATGCAACTGCAGCAACTGCGGCAATTACAGCAACTGCAGCAATTACAGCAAATGCAACTGCAGCAACTGCGGCAATTACAGCAACTGCAGCAATTACAGCAAATGCAACTGCAGCAACTGCGGCAATTTCAGCAATTGCAGCAATTACAGCAAATGCAACTGCAGCAACTGCGGCAATTACAGCAACTGCAGCAATTACAGCAAATGCAACTGCAGCAACTGCGGCAATTTCAGCAATTGCAGCAATTACAGCAAATGCAACTGCAGCAACTGCGGCAATTTCAGCAATTGCAGCAATTACAGCAAATGCAACTGCAGCAACTGCGGCAATTACAGCAACAGCAACTGCAGCAATTACAGCAAATGCAACTGCAGCAACTGCGGCAATTACAGCAACTGCAGCAATTACAGCAAATGCAACTGCAGCAACTGCGGCAATTACAGCAATTGCAGCAACTGCAGCAATTACAGCAAATGCAACTGCAGCAACTGCGGCAATTACAGCAACTGCAGCAATTACAGCAAATGCAACTGCAGCAACTGCGGCAATTTCAGCAATTGCAGCAATTACAGCAAATGCAACTGCAGCAACTGCGGCAATTTCAGCAATTGCAGCAATTACAGCAAATGCAACTGCAGCAACTGCGGCAATTACAGCAACTGCAGCAACTGCAGCAATTACAGCAAATGCAACTGCAGCAACTGCAGCAATTACAGCAACTGCAGCAACTGCGGCAATTACAGCAACTGCAGCAATTACAGCAAATGCAACTGCAGCAACTGCGGCAATTTCAGCAACTGCAGCAATTACAGCAAATGCAACTGCAGCAACTGCGGCAATTACAGCAACTGCAGCAATTACAGCAAATGCAACTGCAGCAACTGCGGCAATTACAGCAACTGCAGCAACTGCAGCAATTACAGCAAATGCAACTGCAGCAACTGCGGCAATTACAGCAACTGCAGCAATTACAGCAAATGCAACTGCAGCAACTGCGGCAATTACAGCAATGCAAACTGCAGCAACTGTGGCAATGCAGCAACTGCAGCAATTACAGCAACTGCAGCAATTACAGCAAATGCAACTGCAGCAACTGCGGCAATTACAGCAACTGCAGCAATTACAGCAAATGCAACTGCAGCAACTGCGGCAATTACAGCAAATGCAACTGCAGCAACTGCGGCAATTACAGCAACTGCAGCAATTACAGCAAATGCAACTGCATCAACTGCGGCAATTACAGCAATTACAGCAAATGCAACTGCAGCAACTGCAGCAATTTCAGCAATTGCAGCAACTGCAGCAATTACAGCAAATGCAACTGCAACAACTGCGGCAATTACAGCAACTGCAGCAATTACAGCAAATGCAACTGCAGCAACTGCGGCAATTACAGCAAATGCAACTGCAACAACGCAGCAAACAGCAACTGCAGCAATTGCAGCAATTGCAGCAACTGCAGCAATTACAGCAAATGCAACTGCAGCAACTGCGGCAATTTCAGCAATTGCAGCAATTACAGCAAATGCAACTGCAGCAACTGCGGCAATTACAGCAAATGCAACTGCAGCAACTGCGGCAATTACAGCAACTGCAGCAATTACAGCAAATGCAACTGCAGCAACTGCGGCAATTACAGCAACTGCAGCAACTGCAGCAATTAACCAGCAACTGCAGCAATTGCAGCAACTGCAGCAATTACAGCAAATGCAACTGCAGCAACTGCGGCAATTACAGCAACTGCAGCAATTACAGCAAATGCAACTGCAGCAACTGCGGCAATTACAGCAATGCAGCAATTACAGCAAATGCAACTGCAGCAACTGCGGCAATTTCAGCAATTGCAGCAATTACAGCAAATGCAACTGCAGCAACTGCGGCAATTACAGCAACTGCAGCAACTGCAGCAATTACAGCAAATGCAACTGCAGCAACTGCAGCAATTACAGCAAACTGAACTGCAGCAACTGCGGCAATTACAGCAACTGCAGCAATTACAGCAAATGCAACTGCAGCAACTGCGGCAATTACAGCAACTGCAGCAATTACAGCAAATGCAACTGCAGCAACTGCGGCAATTACAGCAACTGCAGCAATTACAGCAAATGCAACTGCAGCAACTGCGGCAATTACAGCAACTGCAGCAACTGCAGCAATTGCAGCAACTTCAGCAATTGCAGCAACTGCAGCAATTACAGCAAATGCAACTGCAGCAACTGCGGCAATTACAGCAACTGCAGCAATTACAGCAAATGCAACTGCAGCAACTGCAGCAATTACAGCAAATGCAACTGCAGCAACTGCGGCAATTACAGCAACTGCAGCAATTACAGCAACTGCAGCAATTACAGCAAATGCAACTGCAGCAACTGCGGCAATTACAGCAACTGCAGCAATTACAGCAAATGCAACTGCAGCAACTGCGGCAATTACAGCAAATGCAACTGCAGCAACTGCGGCAATTACAGCAACTGCAGCAATTACAGCAAATGCAACTGCATGCAACTGCGGCAATTACAGCAATTACAGCAATGCAACTGCAGCAACTGCAGCAATTCAGCAATTGCAGCAACTGCAGCAATTACAGCAAATGCAACTGCAACAACTGCGGCAATTACAGCAACTGCAGCAATTACAGCAAATGCAACTGCAGCAACTGCAGCAATTACAGCAAATGCAACTGCAACAACTGCCGCAATACAGCAACTGCAGCAATTTCAGCAATTGCAGCAACTGCAGCAATTACAGCAATGCAACTGCAGCAAACAGCAATTCAGCAACTGCAGCAATTACAGCAAATGCAACTGCAGCAACTGCAGCAATTACAGCAAATGCAACTGCAGAACTGCGGCAATTACAGCAACTGCAGCAATTACAGCAAATGCAACTGCAGCAACTGCGGCAATTACAGCAATGCAGCAAAACTGCAGCAACTGCAGCAACTGCAGCAATTGCAGCAACTGCAGCAATTACAGCAAATGCAACTGCAGCAACTGCGGCAATTACAGCAACTGCAGCAATTACAGCAAATGCAACTGCAGCAACTGCGGCAATTTCAGCAATTGCAGCAATTACAGCAAATGCAACTGCAGCAACTGCGGCAATTACAGCAATTGCAGCAATTACAGCAAATGCAACTGCAGCAACTTGGCAATTACAGCAACTGCAGCAACTGCAGCAATTACAGCAAATGCACAACTGCAGCAACTGCAGCAATTACAGCAATGCAGCAACTGCGGCAATTACAGCAACTGCAGCAATTACAGCAAATGCAACTGCAGCAACTGCGGCAATTCAGCAACTGCAGCAATTACAGCAAATGCAACTGCAGCAACTGCGGCAATTACAGCAACTGCAGCAATTACAGCAAATGCAACTGCAGCAACTGCGGCAATTACAGCAAACTGCAGCAACTGCAGCAACTGCAGCAAACAGCAACTGCAGCAATTACAGCAAATGCAACTGCAGCAACTGCGGCAATTACAGCAACTGCAGCAATTACAGCAAATGCAACTGCAGCAACTGCGGCAATTTACAGCAACTGCAGCAATTACAGCAATGCAACTGCAGCAACTGCGGCAATTACAGCAACTGCAGCAATTACAGCAAATGCAACTGCAGCAACTGCGGCAATTACAGCAACTGCAGCAATTACAGCAAATGCAACTGCAGCAACTGCGGCAATTCAGCAACTGCAGCAATTACAGCAAATGCAACTGCAGCAACTGCGGCAATTACAGCAACTGCAGCAATTACAGCAAATGCAACTGCAGCAACTGCGGCAATTTCAGCAATTGCAGCAATTACAGCAAATGCAACTGCAGCAACTGCGGCAATTTCAGCAATTGCAGCAATTACAGCAAATGCAACTGCAGCAACTGCGGCAATTACAGCAACTGCAGCAACTGCAGCAATTACAGCAAATGCAACTGCAGCAACTGCGGCAATTACAGCAACTGCAGCAATTACAGCAAATGCAACTGCAGCAACTGCGGCAATTACAGCAACTGCAGCAACTGCAGCAATTACAGCAACTGCAGCAATTGCAGCAACTGCAGCAATTACAGCAAATGCAACTGCAGCAACTGCGGCAATTACAGCAACTGCAGCAATTACAGCAAATGCAACTGCAGCAACTGCGGCAATTTCAGCAATTGCAGCAATTACAGCAAATGCAACTGCAGCAACTGCGGCAATTACAGCAATTGCAGCAATTACAGCAAATGCAACTGCAGCAACTGCGGCAATTACAGCAACTGCAGCAACTGCAGCAATTACAGCAAAACTGCAACTGCAGCAAGCAGCAATTACAGCAACTGCAGCAACTGCGGCAATTACAGCAACTGCAGCAATTACAGCAAATGCAACTGCAGCAACTGCGGCAATTACAGCAATTGCAGCAATTACAGCAAATGCAACTGCAGCAACTGCGGCAATTACAGCAACTGCAGCAATTACAGCAAATGCAACTGCAGCAACTGCGGCAATTACAGCAACTGCAGCAACTGCAGCAATTACAGCAAATGCAACTGCAGCAACTGCGGCAATTACAGCAACTGCAGCAATTACAGCAAATGCAACTGCAGCAACTGCGGCAATTACAGCAAATGCAAACTGCAGCAACTGTGGCAATGCAGCAACTGCAGCAATTACAGCAACTGCAGCAATTACAGCAAATGCAACTGCAGCAACTGCGGCAATTACAGCAACTGCAGCAATTACAGCAAATGCAACTGCAGCAACTGCAGCAATTACAGCAAATGCAACTGCAGCAACTGCGGCAATTACAGCAACTGCAGCAATTACAGCAAATGCAACTGCAGCAACTGCGGCAATTACAGCAATTACAGCAAATGCAACTGCAGCAACTGCAGCAATTTCAGCAATTGCAGCAACTGCAGCAATTACAGCAAATGCAACTGCAACAACTGCGGCAATTACAGCAATTACAGCAAATGCAACTGCAGCAACTGCAGCAATTACAGCAAGCAACTGCAGCAACTGCAGCAATTACAGCAACTGCAGCAATTGCAGCAATTGCAGCAACTGCAGCAATTACAGCAAATGCAACTGCAGCAACTGCGGCAATTACAGCAACTGCAGCAATTACAGCAAATGCAACTGCAGCAACTGCGGCAATTACAGCAAATGCAGCAACTGCAGCAACTGCGCAATGCAGCAACTGCAGCAATTACAGCAAATGCAACTGCAGCAACTGCGGCAATTACAGCAACTGCAGCAACTGCAGCAATACAGCAACTGCAGCAATTGCAGCAATGCAGCAATTGCAGCAATTGCAGCAATTACAGCAAATGCAACTGCAGCAACTGCGGCAATTACAGCAACTGCAGCAATTACAGCAAATGCAACTGCAGCAACTGCGGCAATTACAGCAATTGCAGCAATTACAGCAAATGCAACTGCAGCAACTGCGGCAATTACAGCAATTGCAGCAATTACAGCAAATGCAACTGCAGCAACTGCGGCAATTACAGCAACTGCAGCAACTGCAGCAATTACAGCAAATGCAACTGCAGCAACTGCGGCAATTACAGCAACTGCAGCAACTGCGGCAATTACAGCAACTGCAGCAATTACAGCAAATGCAACTGCAGCAACTGCGGCAATTTCAGCAATTGCAGCAATTACAGCAAATGCAACTGCACTGCAGCAACTGCGGCAATTACAGCAACTGCAGCAATTACAGCAAATGCAACTGCAGCAACTGCGGCAATTACAGCAACTGCAGCAATTACAGCAAATGCAACTGCAACAACTGCGGCAATTACAGCAACTGCAGCAATTACAGCAAATGCAACTGCAGCAACTGCAGCAATTACAGCAAATGCAAACTGCAACAACTGCGGCAATTACAGCAACTGCAGCAATTTCAGCAATTGCAGCAACTGCAGCAATTACAGCAAATGCAACTGCAGCAACTGCGGCAATTTCAGCAATTGCAGCAATTACAGCAATGCAACTGCAGCAACTGCAGCAATTTCAGCAATTGCAGCAACTGCAGCAATTACAGCAAATGCAACTGCACAACTGCGGCAATTACAGCAATTACAGCAAATGCAACTGCAGCAACTGCAGCAATTTCAGCAATTGCAGCAACTGCAGCAATTACAGCAAATGCAACTGCATCAACTGCGGCAATTACAGCAATTACAGCAAATGCAACTGCAGCAACTGCAGCAATTTCAGCAATTGCAGCAACTGCAGCAATTACAGCAAATGCAACTGCAACAACTGCGGCAATTACAGCAACTGCAGCAATTACAGCAAATGCAACTGCAGCAACTGTGCAATTACAGCAATTGCAGCAACTGAGCAATTACAGCAAATGCAACTGCAGCAACTGCGGCAATTACAGCAACTGCAGCAATTACAGCAAATGCAACTGCATCAACTGCGGCAATTACAGCAATTACAGCAAATGCACAACTGCAGCAACTGCAGCAACTGCGGCAATTACAGCAACTGCAGCAATTACAGCAAATGCAACTGCATCAACTGCGGCAATTTACAGCAATTACAGCAAATGCAACTGCAGCAACTGCAGCAATTGCAGCAATTGCAGCAACTGCAGCAATTACAGCAAATGCAACTGCAACAACTGCGGCAATTACAGCAACTGCAGCAATTACAGCAAATGCAACTGCAGCAACTGCGGCACAATTACAGCAATTACAGCAAATGCAACTGCAGCAACTGCAGCAATTTCAGCAATTGCAGCAACTGCAGCAATTACAGCAAATGCAACTGCAACAACTGCGGCAATTACAGCAACTGCAGCAATTACAGCAAATGCAACTGCAGCAACTGCGGCAATTTCAGCAATTGCAGCAATTACAGCAAATGCAACTGCAGCAACTGCGGCAATTACAGCAACTACAGCAAATGCAACTGCAGCAACTGCGGCAATTACAGCAATTACAGCAAATGCATGCAAGCAACTGCAGCAATTGCAGCAATTGCAGCAACTGCAGCAATTACAGCAAATGCAACTGCATCAACTGCGGCAATTACAGCAACTGCAGCAATTACAGCAAATGCAACTGCAGCAACTGCAGCAATTTCAGCAATTGCAGCAACTGCAGCAATTACAGCAAATGCAACTGCAACAACTGCGGCAATTACAGCAACTGCAGCAATTACAGCAAATGCAACTGCAGCAACTGCGGCAATTTCAGCAATTGCAGCAATTACAGCAAATGCAACTGCAGCAACTGCGGCAATTACAGCAATTACAGCAAATGCAACTGCAGCAACTGCAACAACTGCAGCAATTGCAGCAATTACAGCAAATGCAACTGCATCAACTGCGGCAATTACAGCAATTACAGCAAATGCAACTGCAGCAACTGCAGCAATTCAGCAATTGCAGCAACTGCAGCAATTACAGCAAATGCAACTGCAGCAACTGCGGCAATTACAGCAACTGCAGCAATTACAGCAAATGCAACTGCATCAACTGCGGCAATTACAGCAATTACAGCAAATGCACTAGAGCAACTGCAGCAATTTCAGCAATTGCAGCAACTGCAGCAATTACAGCAAATGCAACTGCAACAACTGCGGCAATTACAGCAACTGCAGCAATTACAGCAAATGCAACTGCATCAACTGCGGCAATTACAGCAATTACAGCAAATGCAACTGCAGAAACTGCAGCAATTTCAGCAATTGCAGCAACTGCAGCAATTACAGCAAATGCAACTGCAACAACTGCGGCAATTACAGCAACTGCAGCAATTACAGCAAATGCAACTGCATCAACTGCGGCAATTACAGCAATTACAGCAAATGCAACTGCAGCAACTGTGGTAATTACAGCCAACTGCAGCAACTGCAGCAATTACAGCAAATGCAACTGCAGTAACTGCGGCAATTACAGCAACTGCAGCAATTACAGCAAATGCAACTGCATCAACTGCGGCAATTACAGCAATTACAGCAAATGCAACTGCAGCAACTGCAGCAATTTCAGCAATTGCAGCAACTGCAGCAATTACAGCAAATGTAACTGCAGCAACTGCGGCAATTACAGCAATTACAGCAAATGCACTGCAGCAACTGCAGCAATTTCAGCAATTGCAGCAACTGCAGCAATTACAGCAAATGCAACTGCAGCAACTGCGGCAATTACAGCAATTACAGCAAAGCAACTGCAGCAACTGCAGCAATTCAGCAATTTGCAGCAACTGCAGCAATTACAGCAAATGCAACTGCAAACAACTGCGGCAATTACAGCAACTGCAGCAATTACAGCAAATGCAACTGCAGCAACTGTGTATTACAGCAACTGCAGCAACTGAGGCAATTACAGCAAATGCAACTGCAGCAACTGCGGCAATTACAGCAACTGCAGCAATTACAGCAAATGCAACTGCATCAACTGCGGCAATTACAGCAATTACAGCAAATGCAACTGCAGCAACTGCAAAACTGCGGCAATTGCAGCAACTGCAGCAATTACAGCAAATGCAACTGCATCAACTGCGGCAATTACAGCAATTACAGCAAATGCAACTGCAGCAATTGCAGCAATTGCAGCAACTGCAGCAATTACAGCAAATGCAACTGCAACAACTGCGGCAATTACAGCAACTGCAGCAATTACAGCAAATGCAACTGCATCAACTGCGGCAATTACAGCAATTACAGCAAATGCAACTGCAGCAACTGCAAGCAAATTTCAGCAATTGCAGCAACTGCAGCAATTACAGCAAATGCAACTGCAACAACTGCGGCAATTACAGCAACTGCAGCAATTACAGCAAATGCAACTGCAGCAACTGCGGCAATTTCAGCAACTGCAGCAATTACAGCAAATGCAACTGCAGCAACTGCGGCAATTACAGCAATTACAGCAAATGCAACTGCAGCAACTGCAGCAACTGCAGCAATTACAGCAATTACAGCAAATGCAACTGCATCAACTGCGGCAATTACAGCAATTACAGCAAATGCAACTGCAGCAATTGCAGCAATTGCAGCAACTGCAGCAATTACAGCAATGCAACTGCAGCAACTGCGGCAATTACAGCAAATGCAACTGCAGCAACTGCGGCAATTACAGCAACTGCAGCAATTACAGCAAATGCAACTGCATCAACTGCGGCAATTACAGCAATTACAGCAATGCAACTGCAGCAACTGCAGCAATTTCAGCAATTGCAGCAACTGCAGCAATTACAGCAAATGCAACTGCAACAACTGCGGCAATTACAGCAACTGCAGCAATTACAGCAAATGCAACTGCAGCAACTGCGGCAATTCAGCAAATGCAACTGCAGCAACTGCAGCAATTGCAGCAACTGCAGCAACTGCAGCAATTACAGCAAATGCAACTGCAGCAACTGCGGCAATTACAGCAACTGCAGCAATTACAGCAAATGCAACTGCAGCAACTGCGGCAATTACAGCAACTGCAGCAATTACAGCAAATGCAACTGCAGCAACTGCGGCAATTTCAGCAAATGCAACTGCAGCACAACTGCGGCAATTACAGCAACTGCAGCAATTACAGCAAATGCAACTGCATCAACTGCGGCAATTACAGCAATTACAGCAAATGCACTGCAGCAACTGCAGCAATTGCAGCAATTGCAGCAACTGCAGCAATTACAGCAAATGCAACTGCAACAACTGCGGCAATTACAGCAACTGCAGCAATTACAGCAAATGCAACTGCAGCAACTGCAGCAATTACAGCAAATGCAACTGCAGCAACTGCGGCAATTCAGCAACTGCAGCAATTACAGCAAATGCAACTGCAGCAACTGCGGCAATTACAGCAACTGCAGCAATTACAGCAAATGCAACTGCAACAACTGCGGCAATTACAGCAATTACAGCAAATGCAAATGCAGAACTGCGGCAATTACAGCAACTGCAGCAATTACAGCAAATGCAACTGCAGCAACTGCGGCAATTACAGCAACTGCAGCAATTACAGCAAATGCAACTGCAGCAACTGCGGCAATTACAGCAATTGCAGCAATTACAGCAAATGCAACTGCAGCAACTGCGGCAATTACAGCAACTGCAGCAACTGCGGCAATTACAGCAATTACAGCAAATGCAACTGCAGCAACTGCAGCAATTTCAGCAATTGCAGCAACTGCAGCAATTACAGCAAATGCAACTGCAACAACTGCGGCAATTACAGCAACTGCAGCAATTACAGCAAATGCAACTGCAGCAACTGCGGCAATTACAGCAATTGCAGCAATTACTGCAAAATGCAACTGCAGCAATTTCAGCAATTGCAGCAACTGCAGCAATTACAGCAAATGCAACTGCAACAACTGCGGCAATTACAGCAACTGCAGCAATTACAGCAAATGCAACTGCATCAACTGCGGCAATTACAGCAATTACAGCAATGCAACTGCAGAACTGCAGCAATTTCAGCAATTGCAGCAACTGCAGCAATTACAGCAAATGCAACTGCAACAACTGCGGCAATTACAGCAACTGCAGCAATTACAGCAAATGCAACTGCAGCAACTGCGGCAATTTCAGCAATTGCAGCAATACAGCAAATGCAACTGCAGCAACTGCGGCAATTACAGCAATTACAGCAATGCAACTGCAGCAACTGCAACAATGCGGCAATTACAGCAATTACAGCAAATGCAACTGCATCAACTGCGGCAATTACAGCAATTACAGCAAATGCAAACTGCAGCAACTGCAGCAATTTCAGCAATTGCAGCAACTGCAGCAATTACAGCAAATGCAACTGCATCAACTGCGGCAATTACAGCAATTACAGCAAATGCAACTGCAGCAACTGTGGCAATTACAGCAACTGCAGCAACTGAGCAATTACAGCAAATGCAACTGCACAACTGCGGCAATTACAGCAACTGCAGCAATTACAGCAAATGCAACTGCATCAACTGCGGCAATTACAGCAATTACAGCAAATGCAACTGCAGCAACTGCAGCAATTCAGCAATTGCAGCAACTGCAGCAATTACAGCAAATGCAACTGCAACAACTGCGGCAATTACAGCAACTGCAGCAATTACAGCAAATGCAACTGCAGCAACTGCGGCAATTACAGCAATTACAGCAAATGCAACTGCAGCAACTGTGGGCAATTACAGCAATTGCAGCAACTGCAGCAATTACAGCAAATGCAACTGCAGCAACTGCGGCAATTACAGCAACTGCAGCAATTACAGCAAATGCAACTGCAGCAACTGCGGCAATTACAGCAATTACAGCAAATGCAACTGCAGCAACTGCAGCAATTTCAGCAATTGCAGCAACTGCAGCAATTACAGCAAATGCAACTGCATCAACTGCGGCAATTACAGCAATTACAGCAAATGCAACTGCAGCAACTGCAGCAATTTCAGCAATTGCAGCAACTGCAGCAATTACAGCAAATGCAACTGCATCAACTGCGGCAATTACAGCAATTACAGCAAATGCAACTGCAGCAACTGCAGCAATTTCAGCAATTGCAGCAACTGCAGCAATTACAGCAAATGCAACTGCAACAACTGCGGCAATTACAGCAACTGCAGCAATTACAGCAAATGCAACTGCAGCAACTGTGGCAATTACAGCAACTGCAGCAACTGAGCAATTACAGCAAATGCAACTGCAGTAACTGCGGCAATTACAGCAACTGCAGCAATTACAGCAAATGCAACTGCATCAACTGCGGCAATTACAGCAATTACAGCAAATGCAACTGCAGCAACTGCAACAACTGCGGCAATTACAGCAACTGCAGCAATTACAGCAAATGCAACTGCATCAACTGCGGCAATTACAGCAATTACAGCAAATGCAACTGCAGCAATTTCAGCAATTGCAGCAACTGCAGCAATTACAGCAAATGCAACTGCAACAACTGCGGCAATTACAGCAACTGCAGCAATTACAGCAAATGCAACTGCATCAACTGCGGCAATTACAGCAATTACAGCAAATGCAACTGCAGCAACTGCAGCAATTTCAGCAATTGCAGCAACTGCAGCAATTACAGCAAATGCAACTGCAACAACTGCGGCAATTACAGCAACTGCAGCAATTACAGCAAATGCAACTGCAGCAACTGCGGCAATTCAGCAATTGCAGCAATTACAGCAAATGCAACTGCAGCAACTGCGGCAATTACAGCAATTACAGCAAATGCAACTGCATCAACTGCGGCAATTACAGCAATTACAGCAAATGCAACTGCAGCAACTGCAGCAATTTCAGCAATTGCAGCAACTGCAGCAATTACAGCAAATGCAACTGCAGCAACTGCGGCAATTACAGCAACTGCAGCAATTACAGCAAATGCAACTGCAGCAACTGCAGCAATTTCAGCAATTGCAGCAACTGCAGCAATTACAGCAAATGCAACTGCAACAACTGCGGCAATTACAGCAACTGCAGCAATTACAGCAAATGCAACTGCAGCAACTGCGGCAATTCAGCAATTGCAGCAATTACAGCAAATGCAACTGCAGCAACTGCGGCAATTACAGCAATTACAGCAAATGCAACTGCAGCAACTGCACAGCAACTGCAGCAATTGCAGCAATTACAGCAAATGCAACTGCATCAACTGCGGCAATTACAGCAATTACAGCAAATGCAACTGCAGCAACTGCAGCAATTTCAGCAATTGCAGCAACTGCAGCAATTACAGCAAATGCAACTGCACAACTGCGGCAATTACAGCAACTGCAGCAATTACAGCAAATGCAACTGCATCAACTGCGGCAATTACAGCAATTACAGCAAATGCAACTGCAGCAACTGCGGCAATTCAGCAATTGCAGCAATTACAGCAAATGCAACTGCAGCAACTGCGGCAATTACAGCAATTACAGCAAATGCAACTGCAGCAACTGCAACAACTGCAGCAATTGCAGCAATTACAGCAAATGCAACTGCATCAACTGCGGCAATTACAGCAATTACAGCAAATGACTGCAGCAACTGCAGCAATTCAGCAATTGCAGCAACTGCAGCAATTACAGCAATGCAACTGCAACAACTGCGGCAATTACAGCAATTACAGCAAATGCAACTGCAGCAAATTTCAGCAACTGCAGCAACTGCGGCAATTACAGCAACTGCAGCAATTACAGCAAATGCAACTGCATCAACTGCGGCAATTACAGCAATTACAGCAAATGCAACTGCAGCAACTGCAGCAATTTCAGCAATTGCAGCAACTGCAGCAATTACAGCAAATGCAACTGCAACACTGCGGCAATTACAGCAACTGCAGCAATTACAGCAAATGCAACTGCATCAACTGCGGCAATTACAGCAATTACAGCAAATGCAACTGCAGCAACTGCAGCAATTTCAAGCAATTGCAGCAACTGCAGCAATTACAGCAAATGCAACTGCAACAACTGCGGCAATTACAGCAACTGCAGCAATTACAGCAAATGCAACTGCATCAACTGCGGCAAACATTACAGCAATTACAGCAAATGCAACTGCAGCAACTGCGGCAATTACAGCAATGCAGCAAGAGCAATTACAGCAAATGCAACTGCAGCAACTGCGGCAATTACAGCAACTGCAGCAATTACAGCAAATGCAACTGCAGCAACTGCGGCAATTACAGCAATTACAGCAAATGCAACTGCAGCAACTGCAGCAACTTCAGCAATTGCAGCAACTGCAGCAATTACAGCAAATGCAACTGCATCAACTGCGGCAATTACAGCAATTACAGCAAATGCAACTGCAGCAACTGCAGCAATTTCAGCAATTGCAGCAACTGCAGCAATTACAGCAAATGCAACTGCATCAACTGCGGCAATTACAGCAATTACAGCAAATGCAACTGCAGCAACTGCAGCAATTTCAGCAATTGCAGCAACTGCAGCAATTACAGCAAATGCAACTGCAACAACTGCGGCAATTACAGCAACTGCAGCAATTACAGCAAATGCAACTGCAGCAACTGTGGTGTTACAGCAAACTGCAGCAACTGAGCAATTACAGCAAATGCAACTGCAGTACTGCGGCAATTACAGCAACTGCAGCAATTACAGCAAATGCAACTGCATCAACTGCGGCAATTACAGCAATTACAGCAAATGCAACTGCAGCAACTGCAACAACTGCGGCAATTACAGCAACTGCAGCAATTACAGCAATTACAAAATGCAACTGAGCAACTGCAGCAATTTCAGCAATTGCAGCAACTGCAGCAATTACAGCAAATGCAACTGCAACAACTGCGGCAATTACAGCAACTGCAGCAATTACAGCAAATGCAACTGCATCAACTGCGGCAATTACAGCAATTACAGCAAATGCAACTGCAGCAACTGCAGCAATTTCAGCAATTGCAGCAACTGCAGCAATTACAGCAATGCAACTGCAACAACTGCGGCAATTACAGCAACTGCAGCAATTACAGCAAATGCAACTGCATCAACTGCGGCAATTACAGCAATTACAGCAAATGCAACTGCAGCAACTGCAGCAATTTCAGCAATTGCAGCAACTGCAGCAATTACAGCAAATGCAACTGCAACAACTGCGGCAATTACAGCAACTGCAGCAATTACAGCAAATGCAACTGCACAACTGCGGCAATTACAGCAATTACAGCAAATGCAACTGCAGCAACTGCAGCAATTTCAGCAATTGCAGCAACTGCAGCAATTACAGCAAATGCAACTGCATCAACTGCGGCAATTACAGCAATTACAGCAAATGCAACTGCAGCAACTTCAGCAATTGCAGCAACTGCAGCAATTACAGCAAATGCAACTGCAACAACTGCGGCAATTACAGCAACTGCAGCAATTACAGCAAATGCAACTGCATCAACTGCGGCAATTACAGCAATTACAGCAAATGCAACTGCAGCAACTGCAGCAATTACAGCAATTGCAGCAAACTGCAGCAATTTCAGCAATTGCAGCAACTGCAGCAATTACAGCAAATGCAACTGCAACAACTGCGGCAATTACAGCAACTGCAGCAATTACAGCAAATGCAACTGCAGCAACTGCGGCAAATTCAGCAATTGCAGCAACTGCAGCAATTACAGCAATTGCAGCAAATGCAACTGCAGCAACTGCAGCAACTGCAGCAATTACAGCAAATGCAACTGCATCAACTGCGGCAATTACAGCAATTACAGCAAATGCAACTGCAGCAACTGCAGCAATTTCAGCAATTGCAGCAACTGCAGCAATTACAGCAAATGCAACTGCAACAACTGCGGCAATTACAGCAATTACAGCAAATGCAACTGCAGCAACTGCAGCAATTTCAGCAACTGCAGCAATTACAGCAAATGCAACTGCATCAACTGCGGCAATTACAGCAATTACAGCAAATGCAACTGCAGAAACTGCAGCAATTTCAGCAATTGCAGCAACTGCAGCAATTACAGCAAATGCAACTGCAACAACTGCGGCAATTACAGCAACTGCAGCAATTACAGCAAATGCAACTGCATCAACTGCGGCAATTACAGCAATTACAGCAAATGCAACTGCAGCAACTGCAGCAATTCAGCAATTGCAGCAACTGCAGCAATTACAGCAAATGCAACTGCAACAACTGCGGCAATTACAGCAATTACAGCAAATGCAACTGCAGCAACTGCGGCAATTTCAGCAATTGCAGCAATTACAGCAAATGCAACTGCATCAACTGCGGCAATTACAGCAATTACAGCAAATGCAACTGCAGCAACTGCAGCAATTTCAGCAATTGCAGCAACTGCAGCAATTACAGCAAATGCAACTGCAACAACTGCGGCAATTACAGCAACTGCAGCAATTACAGCAAATGCAACTGCATCAACTGCGGCAATTACAGCAATTACAGCAAATGCAACTGCAGCAACTGCAGCAATTTCAGCAATTGCAGCAACTGCAGCAATTACAGCAAATGCAACTGCAACAACTGCGGCAATTACAGCAACTGCAGCAATTACAGCAAATGCAACTGCATCAACTGCGGCAATTACAGCAATTACAGCAAATGCAACTGCAGAAACTGCAGCAATTCAGCAATTGCAGCAACTGCAGCAATTACAGCAAATGCAACTGCATCAACTGCGGCAATTACAGCAATTACAGCAAATGCAACTGCAGCAATTTCAGCAATTGCAGCAACTGCAGCAATTACAGCAAATGCAACTGCAACAACTGCGGCAATTACAGCAACTGCAGCAATTACAGCAAATGCAACTGCATCAACTGCGGCAATTACAGCAATTACAGCAAATGCAACTGCAAAACTGCAGCAATTTCAGCAATTGCAGCAACTGCAGCAATTACAGCAAATGCAACTGCAACAACTGCGGCAATTACAGCAACTGCAGCAATTACAGCAAATGCAACTGCAGCAACTGCGGCAATTACAGCACTGCAGCAATTACAGCAAATGCAACTGCAGCAACTGCGGCAATTACAGCAATTACAGCAAATGCAACTGCAGCAACTGCAACAACTGCGGCAATTACAGCAATTACAGCAAATGCAACTGCATCAACTGCGGCAATTACAGCAATTACAGCAAATGCAACTGCAGCAACTGCAGCAATTCAGCAATTGCAGCAACTGCAGCAATTACAGCAAATGCAACTGCATCAACTGCGGCAATTACAGCAATTACAGCAAATGCAACTGCAGCAACTGCAGCAATTTCAGCAATTGCAGCAACTGCAGCAATTACAGCAAATGCAACTGCAACAACTGCGGCAATTACAGCAATTACAGCAAATGCAACTGCAGCAACTGCAGCAATTCAGCAATTGCAGCAACTGCAGCAATTTCAGCAATGCAGCAACTGCAGCAATTACAGCAATGCAAATGCAACAACTGCGGCAATTACAGCAACTGCAGCAATTACAGCAAATGCAACTGCAGCAACTGCGGCAATTCAGCAACTGCAGCAACTGCAGCAATTAGCAGCATTACAGCAAATGCAACTGCAGCAACTGCAGCAACTGCAGCAATTACAGCAAATGCAACTGCATCAACTGCGGCAATTACAGCAATTACAGCAAATGCAACTGCAGCAACTGCAGCAATTTCAGCAATTGCAGCAACTGCAGCAATTACAGCAAATGCAACTGCAACAACTGCGGCAATTACAGCAATTACAGCAAATGCAACTGCAGCAACTGCAGCAATTTCAGCAATTGCAGCAATTACAGCAAATGCAACTGCATCAACTGCGGCAATTACAGCAATTGCAGCAAAGCAAACTGCAAGCAACTGCAGCAATTTCAGCAATTGCAGCAACTGCAGCAATTACAGCAAATGCAACTGCAACAACTGCGGCAATTACAGCAACTGCAGCAATTACAGCAAATGCAACTGCAGCAACTGCGGCAATTACAGCAATTACAGCAATGCAACTGCAGCAACTGCAGCAATTTCAGCAATTGCAGCAACTGCAGCAATTACAGCAAATGCAACTGCAACAACTGCGGCAATTACAGCAATTACAGCAAATGCAACTGCAGCAACTGCAGCAATTCAGCAACTGCAGCAATTACAGCAAATGCAACTGCATCAACTGCGGCAATTACAGCAATTACAGCAAATGCAACTGCAGCAACTGCAGCAATTTCAGCAATTGCAGCAACTGCAGCAATTACAGCAAATGCAACTGCAACAACTGCGGCAATTACAGCAACTGCAGCAATTACAGCAAATGCACTGCATCAACTGCGGCAATTACAGCAATTACAGCAAATGCAACTGCAGCAACTGCAGCAATTTCAGCAATTGCAGCAACTGCAGCAATTACAGCAAATGCAACTGCAACAACTGCGGCAATTACAGCAACTGCAGCAATTACAGCAAATGCAACTGCATCAACTGCGGCAATTACAGCAATACAGCAAATGCAACTGCAGAAACTGCAGCAATTTCAGCAATTGCAGCAACTGCAGCAATTACAGCAAATGCAACTGCATCAACTGCGGCAATTACAGCAATTACAGCAAATGCAACTGCAGCAAATTCAGCAATTGCAGCAACTGCAGCAATTACAGCAAATGCAACTGCAACAACTGCGGCAATTACAGCAACTGCAGCAATTACAGCAAATGCAACTGCATCAACTGCGGCAATTACAGCAATTACAGCAAATGCAACTGCAGAACTGCAGCAATTTCAGCAATTGCAGCAACTGCAGCAATTACAGCAAATGCAACTGCAACAACTGCGGCAATTACAGCAACTGCAGCAATTACAGCAAATGCAACTGCAGCAACTGCGGCAATTTCAGCAATTGCAGCAATTACAGCAAATGCAACTGCAGCAACTGCGGCAATTACAGCAATTACAGCAAATGCAACTGCAGCAACTGCAGCAACTGCAGCAATTGCAGCAATTACAGCAAATGCAACTGCAGCAACTGCGGCAATTACAGCAATTACAGCAAATGCAACTGCAGCAACTGCAGCAATTTCAGCAATTGCAGCAACTGCAGCAATTACAGCAAATGCAACTGCACAACTGCGGCAATTACAGCAATTACAGCAAATGCAACTGCAGAAACAACTGCAGATTTCAGCAATTGCAGCAACTGCAGCAATTACAGCAAATGCAACTGCAGCAACTGCGGCAATTACAGCAACTGCAGCAATTACAGCAAATGCAACTGCATCAACTGCGGCAATTACAGCAATTACAGCAAATGCAACTGCAGCAACTGCAGCAATTTCAGCAATTGCAGCAACTGCAGCAATTACAGCAAATGCAACTGCATCAACTGCGGCAATTACAGCAATTACAGCAAATGCAACTGCAGCAACTTCAGCAATTGCAGCAACTGCAGCAATTACAGCAAATGCAACTGCAACAACTGCGGCAATTACAGCAACTGCAGCAATTACAGCAAATGCAACTGCATCAACTGCGGCAATTACAGCAATTACAGCAAATGCAACTGCAGCAAATGCTGCAGCAATTTCAGCAATTGCAGCAACTGCAGCAATTACAGCAAATGCAACTGCAACAACTGCGGCAATTACAGCAACTGCAGCAATTACAGCAAATGCAACTGCAGCAACTGCGGCAATTCAGCAATTGCAGCAATTACAGCAAATGCAACTGCAGCAACTGCGGCAATTACAGCAATTACAGCAAATGCAACTGCAGCAACTGCAACAACTGCAGCAATTGCAGCAATTACAGCAAATGCAACTGCATCAACTGCGGCAATTACAGCAATTACAGCAATGCAACTGCAGCAACTGCAGCAATTCAGCAATTGCAGCAACTGCAGCAATTACAGCAAATGCAACTGCATCAACTGCGGCAATTACAGCAATTACAGCAAATGCAACTGCAGCAACTGCAGCAATTTCAGCAATTGCAGCAACTGCAGCAATTACAGCAAATGCAACTGCAACAACTGCGGCAATTACAGCAATTACAGCAATGCAACTGCAGCAACTGCAGCAATTTCAGCAATTGCAGCAAAACTGCGGCAATTACAGCAACTGCAGCAATTACAGCAAATGCAACTGCATCAACTGCGGCAATTTACAGCAATTACAGCAAATGCAACTGAGCAACTGCAGCAATTTCAGCAATTGCAGCAACTGCAGCAATTACAGCAAATGCAACTGCAACAACTGCGGCAATTACAGCAACTGCAGCAATTACAGCAAATGCAACTGCATCAACTGCGGCAATTACAGCAATTACAGCAAATGCAACTGCAGCAACTGCAGCAATTTCAGCAATTGCAGCAACTGCAGCAATTACAGCAAATGTAACTGCAACAACTGCGGCAATTACAGCAACTGCAGCAATTACAGCAAATGCAACTGCATCAACTGCGGCAATTACAGCAATTACAGCAAATGCAACTGCAGCAACTGCAGCAATTTCAGCAATTGCAGCAACTGCAGCAATTACAGCAAATGCAACTGCAACAACTGCGGCAATTACAGCAACTGCAGCAATTACAGCAAATGCAACTGCAGCAACTGCGGCAATTTCAGCAATTGCAGCAATTACTGCAAATGCAACTGCAGCAACTGCGGCAATTCAGCAATTGCAGCAATTACAGCAAATGCAACTGCAGCAACTGCAGCAATTACAGCAAATGCAACTGCAGCAACTGCGGCAATTACAGCAACTGCAGCAATTACAGCAATGCAACTGCAGCACTGCGGCAATTACAGCAACTGCAGCAATTACAGCAAATGCAACTGCAACAACTGCGGCAATTACAGCAACTGCAGCAATTACAGCAAATGCAACTGCAGCAACTGCAGCAATTTCAGCAATTGCAGCAACTGCAGCAATTACAGCAAATGCAACTGCAACAACTGCGGCAATTACAGCAACTGCAGCAATTACAGCAAATGCAACTGCAGTCAACTGCGGCAATTACAGCAATTGCAGCAATTACAGCAAATGCAACTGCAGCAACTGCGGCAATTACAGCAATTACAGCAAATGCAACTGCAGCAACTGCGGCAATTGCAGCAACTGCAGCAATTACAGCAAATGCAACTGCATCAACTGCGGCAATTACAGCAATTACAGCAAATGCAACTGCAGCAACTGCAGCAATTTCAGCAATTGCAGCAACTGCAGCAATTACAGCAAATGCAACTGCATCAACTGCGGCAATTACAGCAATTACAGCAAATGCAACTGCAGCAACTGCAGCAATTTCAGCAATTGCAGCAACTGCAGCAATTACAGCAAATGCAACTGCAACAACTGCGGCAATTACAGCAATTACAGCAAATGCAACTGCAGCAACTGCAGCAATTTCAGCAATGCAGCAATTGCAGCAATTGCAGCAACTGCAGCAATTACAGCAAATGCAACTGCATCAACTGCGGCAATTACAGCAATTACAGCAAATGCAACTGCAGCAACTGCAGCAATTTCAGCAATTGCAGCAACTGCAGCAATTACAGCAAATGCAACTGCAACAACTGCGGCAATTACAGCAACTGCAGCAATTACAGCAAATGCAACTGCATCAACTGCGGCAATTACAGCAATTACAGCAAATGCAACTGCAGCAACTGCAGCAATTTCAGCAATTGCAGCAACTGCAGCAATTACAGCAAATGCAACTGCAACAACTGCGGCAATTACAGCAACTGCAGCAATTACAGCAAATGCAACTGCAGCAACTGCGGCAATTACAGCAACTGCAGCAATTACAGCAAATGCAACTGCATCAACTGCGGCAATTACAGCAAAACAGCAAATGCAACTGCAGCAACTGCAGCAATTTCAGCAATTGCAGCAACTGCAGCAATACAGCAAATGCAACTGCAGCAACTGCGGCAATTACAGCAATTACAGCAAATGCAACTGCAGCAACTGCAGCAATTGCAGCAACTGCAGCAATTACAGCAAATGCAACTGCAACAACTGCGGCAATTACAGCAACTGCAGCAATTACAGCAAATGCAACTGCATCAACTGCGGCAATTACAGCAATTACAGCAAATGCAACTGCAGAAACTGCAGCAATTTCAGCAATTGCAGCAACTGCAGCAATTACAGCAAATGCAACTGCAACAACTGCGGCAATTACAGCAACTGCAGCAATTACAGCAAATGCAACTGCAGAACTGCGGCAATTACAGCAATTGCAGCAATTACAGCAAATGCAACTGCAGCAACTGCGGCAATTACAGCAATTACAGCAAATGCAACTGCAGCTACTGCAACAAATGCAGCAATTGCAGCAATTACAGCAAATGCAACTGCATCAACTGCGGCAATTACAGCAATTACAGCAATGCAACTGCAGCAACTGCAGCAATTTCAGCAATTGCAGCAACTGCAGCAATTACAGCAAATGCAACTGCATCAACTGCGGCAATTACAGCAATTACAGCAAATGCAACTGCAGCAACTGCAGCAATTTCAGCAATTGCAGCAACTGCAGCAATTACAGCAAATGCAACTGCAACAACTGCGGCAATTACAGCAACTGCAGCAATTACAGCAAATGCAACTGCATCAACTGCGGCAATTACAGCAATTACAGCAAATGCAACTGCAGCAACTGCAGCAATTCAGCAATTGCAGCAACTGCAGCAATTACAGCAAATGCAACTGCATCAACTGCGGCAATTACAGCAATTCAGCAAATGCAACTGCAGCAATTGCAGCAATTGCAGCAACTGCAGCAATTACAGCAAATGCAACTGCAACAACTGCGGCAATTACAGCAACTGCAGCAATTACAGCAAATGCAACTGCATCAACTGCGGCAATTACAGCAATTACAGCAAATGCAACTGCAGCAACTGCAGCAATTTCAGCAATTGCAGCAACTGCAGCAATTACAAGCAATTGCAGCAAATGCAATGCAACAACTGCGGCAATTACAGCAACTGCAGCAATTACAGCAAATGCAACTGCAGCAACTGCGGCAATTACAGCAATTGCAGCAATTACAGCAAATGCAACTGCAGCAACTGCGGCAATTACAGCAATTACAGCAAATGCAACTGCAGCAACTGCAGCAACGCCAGCATTGCAGCAATTACAGCAAATGCAACTGCATCAACTGCGGCAATTACAGCAATTACAGCAAATGCAACTGCAGCAATGCAGCAATTTCAACTGCGGCAATTGCAGCAACTGCAGCAATTACAGCAAATGCAACTGCATCAACTGCGGCAATTACAGCAATTACAGCAAATGCAAACTGCAGCAACTGCAGCAATTTCAGCAATTGCAGCAACTGCAGCAATTACAGCAAATGCAACTGCAACAACTGCGGCAATTACAGCAATTACAGCAAATGCAACTGCAGCAACTGCAGCAATTACAGCAATTGCAGCAAAACTGCGGCAATTACAGCAACTGCAGCAATTACAGCAAATGCAACTGCATCAACTGCGGCAATTACAGCAATTACAGCAAATGCAACTAGCAACTGCAGCAATTTCAGCAATTGCAGCAACTGCAGCAATTACAGCAAATGCAACTGCAACAACTGCGGCAATTACAGCAACTGCAGCAATTACAGCAAATGCAACTGCATCAACTGCGGCAATTACAGCAATTACAGCAAATGCAACTGCAGCAACTGCAGCAATTTCAGCAATTGCAGCAACTGCAGCAATTACAGCAAATGCAACTGCAACAACTGCGGCAATTACAGCAACTGCAGCAATTACAGCAAATGCAACTGCATCAACTGCGGCAATTACAGCAAATTACAGCAAATGCAACTGCAGCAACTGCAGCAATTTCAGCAATTGCAGCAACTGCAGCAATTACAGCAAATGCAACTGCAACAACTGCGGCAATTACAGCAACTGCAGCAATTACAGCAAATGCAACTGCAGCAACTGCGGCAATTACAGCAACTGCAGCAATTACAGCAAATGCAACTGCAGCAACTGCGGCAATTTCAGCAATTGCAGCAATTACAGCAAATGCAACTGCAGCAACTGCAGGCAATTACAGCAAATGCAACTGCAGCAACTGCGGCAATTACAGCAACTGCAGCAATTACAGCAAATGCAACTGCAGCAATTGCAGCAATTGCAGCAACTGCAGCAATTACAGCAAATGCAACTGCAACAACTGCGGCAATACAGCAACTGCAGCAATTACAGCAAATGCAACTGCAGCAACTGCAGCAATTTCAGCAATTGCAGCAACTGCAGCAATTACAGCAAATGCAACTGCAACAACTGCGGCAATTACAGCAACTGCAGCAATTACAGCAAATGCAACTGCAGCAACTGCGGCAATTACAGCAATTGCAGCAATTACAGCAATGCAACTGCAGCAACTGCGGCAATTACAGCAATTACAGCAAATGCAACTGCAGCAACTGCAGCAATTGCAGCAATTGCAGCAATTACAGCAAATGCAACTGCAGCAACTGCGGCAATTACAGCAGCAATTACAGCAAATGCAACTGCAGCAACTGCAGCAATTTCAGCAATTGCAGCAACTGCAGCAATTACAGCAAATGCAACTGCATCAACTGCGGCAATTACAGCAATTACAGCAAATGCAACTGCAGCAACTGCAGCAATTTCAGCAATTGCAGCAACTGCAGCAATTACAGCAAATGCAACTGCAACAACTGCGGCAATTACAGCAATTACAGCAAATGCAACTGCAGCAACTGCAGCAATTACAGCAATTGCAGCAACTGGCAATTACAGCAACTGCAGCAATTACAGCAAATGCAACTGCATCAACTGCGGCAATTACAGCAATTACAGCAAATGCAACTGCAGCAACTGCAGCAATTTCAGCAATTGCAGCAACTGCAGCAATTACAGCAAATGCAACTGCAACAACTGCGGCAATTACAGCAACTGCAGCAATTACAGCAAATGCAACTGCATCAACTGCGGCAATTACAGCAATTACAGCAAATGCAACTGCAGCAACTGCAGCAATTTCAGCAATTGCAGCAACTGCAGCAATTACAGCAAATGCAACTGCAACAACTGCGGCAATTACAGCAACTGCAGCAATTACAGCAAATGCAACTGCATCAACTGCGGCAATTACAGCAATTACAGCAAATGCAACTGCAGCAACTGCAGCAATTTCAGCAATTGCAGCAACTGCAGCAATTACAGCAAATGCAACTGCAACAACTGCGGCAATTACAGCAACTGCAGCAATTACAGCAAATGCAACTGCAGCAACTGCGGCAATTCAGCAATTGCAGCAATTACTGCAAATGCAACTGCAGCAACTGCGGCAATTTCAGCAATTGCAGCAATTACAGCAAATGCAACTGCAGCAACTGCGGCAATTACAGCAAATGCAACTGCAGCAACTGCGGCAATTACAGCAACTGCAGCAATTACAGCAAATGCAACTGCAGCAACTGCAGCAATTACAGCAACTGCAGCAATTACAGCAAATGCAACTGCAGCAACTGCGGCAATTACAGCAACTGCAGCAATTACAGCAAATGCAACTGCAGCAACTGCAGCAATTTCAGCAATTGCAGCAACTGCAGCAATTACAGCAAATGCAACTGCAACAACTGCGGCAATTACAGCAACTGCAGCAATTACAGCAAATGCAACTGCAGCAACTGCGGCAATTTCAGCAATGCAGCAATTACAGCAAATGCAACTGCAGCAACTGCGGCAATTACAGCAATTACAGCAAATGCAACTGCAGCAACTGCAACAACTGCAGCAATTACAGCAATTACAGCAAATGCAACTGCATCAACTGCGGCAATTACAGCAATTACAGCAAATGCAACTGCAGCAACTGCAGCAATTTCAGCAATTGCAGCAACTGCAGCAATTACAGCAAATGCAACTGCATCAACTGCGGCAATTACAGCAATTACAGCAAATGCAACTGCAGCAACTGCAGCAATTTCAGCAATTGCAGCAACTGCAGCAATTACAGCAAATGCAACTGCAACAACTGCGGCAATTACAGCAATTACAGCAAATGCAACTGCAGCAACTGCAGCAATTTCAGCAATTGCAGCAACTGCGGCAATTACAGCAACTGCAGCAATTACAGCAAATGCAACTGCATCAACTGCGGCAATTACAGCAATTACAGCAAATGCAACTGAGCAACTGCAGCAATTCAGCAATTGCAGCAACTGCAGCAATTACAGCAAATGCAACTGCAACAACTGCGGCAATTACAGCAACTGCAGCAATTACAGCAAATGCAACTGCATCAACTGCGGCAATTACAGCAATTACAGCAATGCAACTGCAGCAACTGCAGCAATTTCAGCAATTGCAGCAACTGCAGCAATTACAGCAAATGTAACTGCAACAACTGCGGCAATTACAGCAACTGCAGCAATTACAGCAAATGCAACTGCATCAACTGCGGCAATTACAGCAATTACAGCAAATGCAACTGCAGAACTGCAGCAATTTCAGCAATTGCAGCAACTGCAGCAATTACAGCAAATGCAACTGCACAACTGCGGCAATTACAGCAACTGCAGCAATTACAGCAAATGCAACTGCAGCAACTGCGGCAATTTCAGCAATTGCAGCAATTACAGCAAATGCAACTGCAGCAACTGCGGCAAATTCAGCAATTGCAGCAATTACAGCAAATGCAACTGCAGCAACTGCGGCAATTACAGCAAATGCAACTGCAGCAACTGCGGCAATTACAGCAACTGCAGCAATTACAGCAAATGCAACTGCAGCAATTTCAGCAATTGCAGCAACTGCAGCAATTACAGCAAATGCAACTGCAACAACTGCGGCAATTACAGCAACTGCAGCAATTACAGCAAATGCAACTGCAGCAACTGCGGCAATTACAGCAATTGCAGCAATTACAGCAAATGCAACTGCAGCAACTGCGGCAATTACAGCAACTGCGTGCAGCAATTACAGCAAATGCAACTGCAGCAACTGCGGCAATTACAGCAACTGCAGCAATTACAGCAAATGCAACTGCAGCAACTGCGGCAATTACAGCAATTACAGCAAATGCAACTGCAGCAACAAAAAAACTGCAGCAATTTCAGCAATTGCAGCAACTGCAGCAATTACAGCAAATGCAACTGCAACAACTGCGGCAATTACAGCAACTGCAGCAATTACAGCAAATGCAACTGCATCAACTGCGGCAATTACAGCAATTACAGCAAATGCAACTGCAGCAACTGCAGCAATTTCAGCAATTGCAGCAACTGCAGCAATTACAGCAAATGCAACTGCAACAACTGCGGCAATTACAGCAACTGCAGCAATTACAGCAAATGCAACTGCAGCAACTGCGGCAATTACAGCAATTGCAGCAATTACAGCAAATGCAACTGCAGCAACTGCGGCAATTTCAGCAATTGCAGCAATTACAGCAAATGCAACTGCAGCAACTGCGGCAATTACAGCAAATGCAATGCAACTGCAGCAACTGCGGCAATTACAGCAACTGCAGCAATTACAGCAAATGCAACTGCAGCAATTGCAGCAATTGCAGCAACTGCAGCAATTACAGCAAATGCAACTGCAACAACTGCGGCAATTACAGCAACTGCAGCAATTACAGCAAATGCAACTGCAGCAACTGCGGCAATTTCAGCAATTGCAGCAATTACAGCAAATGCAACTGCAGCAACTGCGGCAATTACAGCAACTGCAGCAATTACAGCAAATGCAACTGCAACAACTGCGGCAATTACAGCAACTGCAGCAATTACAGCAAATGCAACTGCATCAACTGCGGCAATTACAGCAATTACAGCAAATGCAACTGCAGCAACTGCAGCAATTTCAGCAATTGGCAACTGCAGCAATTACAGCAAATGCAACTGCAACAACTGCGGCAATTACAGCAACTGCAGCAATTACAGCAAATGCAACTGCATCAACTGCGGCAATTACAGCAATTACAGCAAATGCAACTGCAGCAACTGCAGCAATTTCAGCAATTGCAGCAACTGCAGCAATTACAGCAAATGCAACTGCAACAACTGCGGCAATTACAGCAACTGCAGCAATTACAGCAAATGCAACTGCAGCAACTGCGGCAATTACAGCAATTGCAGCAAATTACTGCAAATGCAACTGCAGCAACTGCAGCAATTACAGCAATTACAGCAAATGCAACTGCAGCAACTGCAACAATTGCAGCAATTGCAGCAATACAGCAAATGCAACTGCAGCAACTGCGGCAATTACAGCAATTACAGCAAATGCAACTGCATCAACTGCGGCAATTACAGCAATTACAGCAAATGCAACTGCAGCAACTGCAGCAATTTCAGCAATTGCAGCAACTGCAGCAATTACAGCAAATGCAACTGCAGCAACTGCGGCAATTACAGCAATTACAGCAAATGCAACTGCAGCAACTGCAGCAATTTCAGCAATTGCAGCAACTGCAGCATTACAGCAAATGCAACTGCAACAACTGCGGCAATTACAGCAACTGCAGCAATTACAGCAAATGCAACTGCAGCAACTGTGGTAATTACAGCAACTGCAGCAACTGCAGGCAATTACAGCAAATGCAACTGCAGTAACTGCGGCAATTACAGCAACTGCAGCAATTACAGCAAATGCAACTGCATCAACTGCGGCAATTACAGCAATTACAGCAAATGCAACTGCAGCAACTGCAAGCAACTGCGGCAATTGCAGCAACTGCAGCAATTACAGCAAATGCAACTGCAGCAACTGCGCAATTACAGCAATTGCAGCAATTACAGCAA